>JALDNG010000171.1:1155000-1605000 GCA_024349245.1 Neodontobutis hainanensis | reverse complement strand
GAAATTACTTTTTACATATAGAGAGGGAAATCAAACCTTGGCTGTGTCAAACATCCTCATCCAACTCCAGTCTTTTTGTGAGGAGTTTGCATGTTCTTCCTGTGTTACTGTGGGTTCTCTCTGGGTACTCCGGCTCCCACCCACCGCCCAAACACATGCATGTGTAGGTCAACTGGAAACTCTAAAAGTGTCAAGAGTGAATGAATGTGAGAATGAATGGTTGTCTGTGTCTAAGTGTCAGCTCTGTGACTAACTGGCCACTGTCCAGGGTGTACCCCACCTCACGCCCAAAGCTGCTGGGATTGGCTCCAGTAACCCATGACCCCATAACGGCACTAAATGGTGGAAAATGAATGACTGAAGGAATGTGGAATAATTGTTATTGTGCAAACCCTCAGCTGTGAGGATTTGCATAATCAAACCTATGTAAAAAAGTGGAGCATTTTATACAAAATGACAGCATTATTACTAGTATTTTGTATCAGAGTAGAATAAAGATCCAACCATGGATTTCTCTTTTACTCAGGTCATGAAAAGCCATCCTTGTTCGTGTTTCCCCGTTTCCCCGGTCTTAATCAACTACATAGACACTGCATGATCTCTTTAATTGGAGAAAACAAGCTGTTAATCCCTGTGGTGCATCTTTGTGGTGCAAAGAGAACTCCTCATGGCTCAGCGCCAGGCAGAGACTTTACACAGTTTTAAGACATCGCAGATGGGTGTCACCTGTCAGAACCTGGTTCAGGCTCAAGTCAAATCAATCAAATAAAATTTTCCTTTTCAGGCCCCTCTTCAAACCTCCTTTTGTATTGTGCTTATGCGTTTTTGTATTTTATGGCATTGAAACCAATTCTACTCTTTACTGTCCAGTCCGCCTTATCTGTTCTGTGCTGCTTGATTCTGCATCCATCCAAAAAAGAGCTTTCACATTCCCAGCACAGAGCCACATGGAGCTCTTTTGGGACACAGCCCACTTCCCTCTTTTGCATTTCTTTCTGCTGTCTGTAAATGTATGCTGTATGTTTCTTGTCAGAAAATCAAGGCATTTTGTTGTTTACTGATTCCACATGGATTACCAATTAAAATGTGCAAGTCCAATCAATTAGCCAAATTTATATTAATAAAGGTAAACCAATAAAGGCTGAATACTTCCCAAGCACTTCTTATTACTGCTTTTCCTCTCATATGACACACATGTGCCATCAACTTAGAATCAACAGCAGCAGGTGGAACAAGCAGTAGCTCTGTTTACGGCACAGATGAATGCCTCACAAAGACCAAGGAAAGACAAATTATTCCAATATTACAGCTGCTGTGTTATTTTGGCAAAGGTGCCCAACTCATCATTTGTAATAAGATTAGAAACAGTTTTAACAGGATTCATAAGACGAATCCTATTAAGATCACAATTTCGATTCGTACCTCTAAGCAATCTCATTTTCACCATAATGATTTTTTTCTTTTTGCATTAGCTGTGGGATGTGGTGCAACAGACCAAACCATTCTAATATCTCTCCAAGTTGCATTAACAAATGATGAGCAGAGAATACAGAGGCAACACAGCGAAACAGTGAGGAGAAGACTGCAGCTGAGCCAGATGAAATAAAAGACATGAGAAACAGAAGATAAACTCTGACAAACATGTTGTGCACAGAGCAGAAGGGTGGCGTTCTGTTTTCTGGGGCTCTGTGCATTCAAAATGACAAGCAGCGCTCAACGTCTGCAGGCAATGCCTTTGTTAGAGTTGCATCACACAACATATTCTCACTATTTCAGTCTTTGTCGAACTTCACAATATCGTAAATCTTTTTGGCTTGACTACTGTATTAAAACCATTTGAACACTGCTATGAATCACTCTATTCCACTATGTCTTTCTGAGTTCAGTAATGTTATCAGTAATTCTGCTCTTTATTCATGATCTGGGAATATAAATCTATTCTGCTAATTAATGCCAGATCAGGCCCAAGGGCTTACACTAACTTACTGTGGGGCCCCAGAGGTCATGGTATATAGGACAAAATATGAGGGCACATTTGAAAGTAAAAAAGTAAATGTGAAATATATTTGTCTTAAATAAGATAATGGATCTAACACACTCCACTATGGTATTCAGAGCCTTGGGCCTTTTTGAGTTTGATCAGAGATTGAAACAATTAACAAACATTTAGCTAGTGGCACAGTAGCATAAACTACAGTATGTGCCTTATTAAATTATTACATTTGTATATTTAATAAATTCTTATATGGCCCTCAATGGATCTTGTGCGGTGAAACAGACCTCCTCCTCATCTCAAAGTAAATACAGTAGAACAAACACAGACAGGAGCATGTACGTATGTATGTATGTATGTATGTATGTAAGTTTTATTGTTTCATCAGAATTTCTAACTCTGAATTTTTTATCACTGAAAAAACTCACTCAAGACCAATTGCAATTTCTTTTGCTTCAAATTTTACACTGTAAATTTAGACTGTTAAGTTTAAAGGCTCAAAAAATATGTATTTACACATCAAATTTTGAAGCTCAAATACTATATTGAAATTTATAAACTTGAAATTCAGTGACTGAAATTTGAAGACAAAAATATTCAGACTTAGAGTTAGAAACTCAAAGTCTGATGAAACAATAAATCTTCCTTAAGCATGTGCAGTATTACTTCATGTGTGTAATTTCCATAAGAAAAATTAAATTTGCTGCAAGTGAAACATGTATGTAAAAAGTGTCACTGTATTCTTTATTTGTTAGGGGCAAAATCCTTTCATTCATATTCACCATATGTTTTAGTTTTAAAGAGTGCTCTGAATAAGTGCAGTTCATAAATACTATTTCTGCACATTATTATTCTGCTGGATTTTGATTCTTGTGAAGAAACAGACTCTAGTCTGGACTTTGTGGCTGGGCCATCTGTCACCATCTGTTTCCTCTGTTACCCTGCACCAGGCTTCACAATGTATCACTTTTTTATAATGCTGCTTTAAAATATTTCTGAAAATTATTTGAGCGAGGGCTTTTTGGTGCCAAGTAGAGCTTTGAGCTTTTGGAAAATGGTCAAAATGAAGATTTAGCAGTGTAATTTTTACTGCTGGAAGTATGTAAATGAGTATATGTACAGCCATCCATCTTCTTCCACTTATTCGGGGCCGGGTTGCGGGGGCCGCAATCTAAGCAGAGACGCCCACACTTCCTCCAGCTCTTGTTCAGCTCTATTCCAGAGGAATAGTCCCTTAAGCGTGTCCTAGGTCTTCCCCGGGGGTCTCGCCCGCTGGGACGCGCCCAGAACACCTCCACAGGGCTTCTCACGAGCTTCTCACCCTATCACTAAGGGGCGCCCAGTCACCCTGTGGAAAAAGCTCATTTTGGACGACTGTATCCGGGATCTTGTCCTTTCAGTCTTGACCCACAGCTCATGACCATAGGTGAGAGTAGGAACGTAGATCGACCTGTAAATCGAGAGCTTTGCTATGCAGCTTAGATCTTATTTCACCAGGACAGACCGGTACATCAACTGCATCACTGCAGAAGCTGCACCGATCCGTCTGTCAATCTCCCGCTCTGTCCTTCCCTCACTCGTGAACAAGACCCCAAGATGTGAGTATATGTTTTATTACAATGTATGTGTGTGTTTCAAAAACATTTTAATTGTTTTAAAAAGTCACCTTCAAATTAAAACAATGTGGTACAGGTCATTTCCACAGTCAAAGGGGTGTACAGATAGAAGAGCATATTGTAAGCACTATGACACTGAAATAACAGGAGCAACTAAGGAAGGCTTCAGAGTTCATTATGGTGCAAATGCTTGGGGTCCCTAGGCACAATCCTAATACAATATATCACAAGATCAAAGTTTTATTACCATTTCCTTTTTATTATCTATGTGGGCAGAAAGCAGAACACAGCTTTGAAAAATCATGCCGGTGCCAGAGGATATTTTCAGACCTCTCAAAGATAATGAAACATGCCTTGACAGAGAAGCTAGTCCTGAGTGCAATGGGAATTCTCCCTCTGCTTAGCTGCTAATGCCTTTTACAGTAGATAATTTAGAGAATCACATGCAGATTGCAACAACAAAGCACAAAATCGCGCAAGAACTCCAAATGAAATTGACTGAATGCTTAAGAAAATCAACATTGAAAAGGAGGAGCTCGGGATTTGCCAGGCTTGGTAATTTAACTAATTGGCTGATAATAGCCCCCCCTGCTTTGCAATTATTGAGTTGAAGTAGCTCATCAAATAAAACCTTAAATCCTTAAAATGAATTAGTAAATGAATGTTGGGGAGAATATAGAAGGCATTTTACATGCTGGTAATGGGCAAATTATGGAAGGAGGGGGAAGAGCAGCGGGTCCCCTCCCTCGACGGAGCACTTCTCATTATTCTTGCTCAGTGAGGTGGAGAAACAGTCCTTTCAGTGGGAATACTCCGCCACAGTCAGATCATGCGACACTCCTCAGAGACGGTACGTGATGATTGTTGAGCGAGAGGTAGTTTTAAGCGGAAATAAGGCAGCTAACACCATAATGAAATGGCTCTCCAGGGGCAGAACAACTGTGCCAGACAAATAGACGGCACTGAGGTGTAACTAGACCAAGCTGGAGCTCAAGGAGTGAGTGTCACTTTAAGAAAATGTCTACTGACTTTTGACACGGCTGGGATATTTAATTTTCTGACATATAGCTGACCAACAGACTGGAGATCTGCTCGGAGCTAAAGCTGAACTATTTTAATTCTTGTAGTTGCCATATTATAATTAAATTCTAAAGCATGCTAGTGTTTTGTCAAAATAATAAAAAATACGGCATCTATAGGATGTAAGGGGTTAAGCTGCAGACAGATGCTGCAAAGACAATTCAGAAGTGGAGAGCATTTAATACAAATGCTAGTTTTCACAAAAACAAGTGCCTAGAGCCTACAAGGCCTTACTGAGCACGTGAAATATTAAATTTATGATAGCACGGTCAGAAAATGACTACAACTATGGCAACTATGGCCTTTCAATAGAATACTTCTCGGTCTGAATGTAACATGCATCTGCTAAGATTTCAGAAACAATGTTGACAGATCCAGGTTTTGACTTGTTATGGTCTCTGTTGTAAGGTCTAGTGTATGAGAGGGACACATACCATAAAATATGGATAATGGCAGGAGTGCCTAAAACAATAATTTATTTAACATAAATGTACTCACAAAACAACCAAAAGAGAGAGAGAGATGGGAAGAGAGATCAAAGGGAGAACACTCTGTTTTTGAAGCCTGCCCTCTGGTGGACGACGATATATTGCAGCATTTGGCTGTATTTTGCCGTATGGCAGCGCCCTTAAGGATGATTTATGCTTCTGCGTAGGGTGCGCGTCGAAGGTACGGCGTAGCATACTATCATGGCTGGCACCTCATTTCAAACATCAGCTTACTGAGTCAAACTTTGACGATAAGGTAAATAATGCACGTCCTTTGATGTACCTCTATTGTGTTTCGCTTAGCTAACTTAACTAGCAATGCTACCACATGGGGTATTCATTTTTTTGCAGAAATAATATACCTGTGAGTCAAAAAGCATGTGTAATAGGTTGTAATTATATGTAATGGGTTGTATTTATGTAATATAATAGATTGTAATTTTATTTGGCTTACAGAAAATACAAATGCAACAATTTAGCATTTGCTATGTATGAATATGCAGTTATTATAGCTCTATCTATCTATGAATTAACAATGAATGCATCATATTTTATGTATATCTTATACTATTTGCTATTTTTTCATAATCAGAGGATGGAACTGATACCAGCTCAAACTCCACTGGTTTATCGGATGAGAGACCTCCAGCCATCAGCGATGATGACCGATTACCAAAGTGGTAGAGCCCCCCACACCAGTCATCTCTTCTGTCCCCGCAGCCATCTCTTCTGTCCCCGCAGCCATCTCTTCTGTCCCCGCAGTCATCTCTTCTGTCCCCGCAGCCATCTCTTCCGTCCCCGCAGTCATCTCTTCTGTCCCCGCAGCCATCTCTTCTGTCCCTGCAGCCATCTCTTCTGTCCCCGCAGTCATCTCTTCTGTGCCCGCAGCCATCTCTTCTGTCCCCGCAGTCATCTCTTCTGTCCCGCAGTCATCTCTTCTGTCCCCGCAGTCATCTCTTCTGTCCACGCAGTCATCTCTTCTGTCCCCGCAGTCATCTCTTTTGTTCCCGCAGCCATCTCTTCTGTCCCCGCAGTCATCTCTTCTGTCCTCGCAGCCATCTCTTCTGTCCCCGCAGTCATCTCTTCTGTGCCCGCAGCCATCTCTTCTGTCCCCGCAGTCATCTCTTCTGTCCCCCAGTCATCTCTTCTGTCCCCGCAGCCATCTCTTCTGTCCCTGCAGTCATCTCTTCTGTGCCCGCAGCCATCTCTTCTGTCCCCGCAGTCATCTCTTCTGTCCCCGCAGCCATCTCTTCTGTCCCCGCAGTCATCTCTTCTGTGCCCGCAGTCATCTCTTTTGTTCCCGCAGCCATCTCTTCTGTCCCCGCAGCCATCTCTTCTGTCCCCGCAGTCATCTCTTCTGTCCCCGCAGCCATCTCTTCTGTCCCCGCAGCCATCTCTTCTGTCCTCGCAGTCATCTCTTTTGTCCCCGCAGTCATCTCTTTTGTTCCCGCAGCCATCTCTTCTGTCCCCGCAGTCATCTCTTCTGTCCTCGCAGCCATCTCTTCTGTCCCCGCAGTCATCTCTTCTGTGCCCGCAGCTATCTCTTCTGTCCCCGCAGTCATCTCTTCTGTCCCCAGTCATCTCTTCTGTCCCCGCAGCCATCTCTTCTGTCCCTGCAGTCATCTCTTCTGTGCCCGCAGCCATCTCTTCTGTCCCCGCAGTCATCTCTTCTGTCCCCGCAGTCATCTCTTCTGTCCCCCAGTCATCTCTTCTGTCCCCGCAGTCATCTCTTCTGTCCACGCAGTCATCTCTTCTGTCCCCGCAGTCATCTCTTCTGTCCCCGCAGCCATCTCTTCTGTCCCTGCAGTCATCTCTTCTGTCCACGCAGTCATCTCTTCTGTCCCCGCAGCCATCTCTTCTGTGCCCGCAGTCATCTCTTCTGTTCCCGCAGCCATCTCTTCTGTCCCCGCAGTCATCTCTTCTGTCCTCGCATCCACCTCTTCTGTCCCCACAGCTATCTTTTCTTTACCCACAGTCATCTCTTCTGTCCCTGCAGTCATCTCTTCTGTCCCCACAGCCATCTCTTCTGTCCCCGCAGTCATCTCTTCTGTCCCCGCAGTCATCTCTTCTGTCCCCACAGTCATCTCTTCTGTCCCCACAGTCATCTCTTCTGTCCCCCAGTCCAAGAATGTCACAAGAAAGGAAGAGAAAAGAAAAAGATGACTGGGTCCAAGTGCAGGTTGCTCGGTTGGAGGCTCAGTTGGAAGAACGGCGGGTGGAGCTGCAACAGAGACTGTGTCAAGGCCATGATGAGAGCGCCGGTTTGGACAAACTGTTGCAGATCTGCTGCGGAGGGTCCGGAGGACCACAGAGCGCAGGCAATGCATATAGAAATGCACTGTATCTGCAGTTTGCACTTTTGCTTTTTTTAGTTATTTTTTTGTTTATAGTTTGCACTTTTAGCTTTTTTATTTATTGTCTGTTCACACCAATTCATGCAGGTTATACTGTAGTTTGCATCATTTGTGAATCTTTTACATCTGTTTTTGATACTAATTGTAGATCATTGCACATTAATACATTGCACTGTCATGCCCATATTTGTATGTACTTTACACTGTTTATTAAAAAAAAATACTGCTGTTTCAAAAAATGTGTGAAGGTTATTGCAAATAAACATTAACTATTAGTACCACATGTGTCTGTGTTTGCTCTTTTGCATCTATTTTTAATTTATAATTCAAGACCGTTGCACCTTTTTTTTTACTATCTTTTGCATCAAACAATTTGTGTATATAGTTTGAACCAATTATGTTGGTTCCTGCTGTATACATATCTTATGGTTAAGGTTACAGTAAATTAAGATCTTACAGTTAATTTGTTTGTATAGTTTGCATCTATTTAATGTAAACAATTATAGACCATTGCACCTTTACATGGTGCATTATCTTATACATAGTTTGACCATTTGTATGTATAGTACAAACTTAAAAAAAATAAAATATCCCTCATGTCATTTATTGGTGCATTATATTTTACACCAATACAATTTACACCAAGTTGACCACGACACACAATGTTGTTTTTCCATGGCACAATTCCGTGGAGTGACTGAAATGTCGTTTCAAAAACAGTGGAACCCGCTCGTGTCAACTAGCGTTTCGGCGGTGTACTGCAGAGCAAAACATACGCAGAAGTATGAATGCTCACGACGGCGTCGCCTAAGTGCGTAGCCTACGGCGTACACCCGACGCAGAAGCATAAATCAGCCTTTACGCAACAACCATTTAGAAGGCTCCATGGGAGACGCGTGTTCATTTGTTCAGTTGCATTGTACTTGTACATGTGTAATGACAATCTATCTATCTATCTATCTATCTATCTATCTATCTATCTATCTATCTATCTATCTATCTATCTATCTATCTATCTATCTATCTATCTATCTATCTATCTATCTATCTATCTATCTATCTATCTATCTATCTATCTATCTAAATGTAGACATGTAGGATATTTAATTATTTTCTCTAAATGTAGATGTCAAAATGCTATAATATCAGCATATTGTGACAGTTAATTTGTTAATAACAAAGTAAAATGTATGTAATTTGGACTGAAATATATTGCTGTTAATATGTGAAAACAAATGTTAGGTATATTTTACCCATAATCCATAGAGCCCTCTGGAGTTGACTATACCCACATTATTACTTAGGGCAAGGGCTTTTAATCACACTTTACCCTGTGACTCTAGCTTCTTTTGTTCCTGAGACATAAGCTTCCATTGATAAAGATTTTTTAACTCTTTAGGCTCAAATATTTCAAATCAGGAGTTGAGTAGATTCAGTTCAATTACATTATGATAATCTCCAAGTTATGACCTTTCCAAAAATGACCGTAGTCCTACACTCTGAGAAATAAAATGTTGGAATTAATTGAAAATGTTATGTCAACTTGTTCCATGAAATGCGGATATTTAACTTATTTGGCAAGCATCCCACAAAAAATGACAATATGCTGCAAAACAAAGTGCTGCCACATAGTGAATGGACCACAGTCGGAAAAAAAAGTAAAGAGTAATTCCAACTTGTGTCAATAATAATCCTGTAATGTTGAGCTATATATAGCAGTGGTACATACTTTTATTTTTAACATTCCTTTAAAAAAATGTTTTTTTCCCAAAGGATTCCTAGAGACAGTACTTTTTTTCAAAGCAGTTCTTGATAGTTCAGTTGCATTTAACTCCATAATAAGGTTTTGAATGACTTCAAAAAAGTATAGTGGAGGGTTGTAACTCATATTTAGATGAATGTCCAAACAGCATGGCAGTCGCAAGTACAACATTTTCCAGGTCATTAAGTACCACAACACTGTTGGGATTCTCACTGGTCACATAGATCCTGACTGTTGTTTCTTCCATGGCATGTAGTTCATTGGCATAATAATGTCCTGGTTGGGGGGGAAAGCAAAAAAATTCTTCAGTCAATTTGATCTAAACTTTATATAGTATACCAGTCCACAATCCATGGAACTGCCTAAAAAAACATGTAATTTATAGTTAATGCCATTTTATTTGCAGATTTACACAGTGTAAATATGGTGGCTGATGGAGCCTCCCATATGACCCATTCTAATGTTCAAAAAAACAGGTAATGTCAAAGGAACATTGTCCATTAATTTTTAAAAGTTAAAAAACAAGATTGGCTTGGACTTCACATCAAACTTCTCAGTGGCCGCATTTTTCACCAATTCAACATCATATCTTATGACAGTTTACTCTGGGACCTTTATGTACTTAACAAAAAATTTAATAAATAAAAAAGACAAGTTTTAGGCCCATTACTGCCACCTTCTGATAAAAAAGATTCATGCAGCAAGAGACATAAAATATGTTTAGGGCCATAGTCTTGTTTATTACTTTTTACATTATAATAAACAATTATTTAACAATAAACAATCTGCCGTTTCTACAGGGTTAGGGTTAATAACTCGTACAACTGCTGAGTAATTTACCCATATAGTGCTGCCGAACTATTGATTTTATGACATATATAGGATCCGTGATGATAAATAGTTTCAGGGACACAACGACAGTATGTGGGGGAGAGTGGGATGTTATGGGATGTTTCAAGCGGGGATCAAACCATCCACCCGCCGGTCGAAGGATGACCACTCTACCCACTGAGCTACTGCTGCCTTTTTAAGTGTTGATGTTATTTATTAAGGGAAAAATAGATATACAGACCTACATAGCCCTATGTCAAAATGTAGTAATCAAATGTTTGCAATAACTGGCAATGAGTCTTACACATCACTGGAATTCTGAACTCTGACCTTAAATGAATCAAGTTAGGCCTGCTGGTCTTTAGATGCTGTTGGATAGGTCATTGGACCTCTTGGATAGGTCATTGCTGTGTTCTTGGGGTAATTTTGCTGGGAAGGTTCACCATATTCTCCATTTGTGGATATTGCCTCTCAAAGTGGCAGGATAATTGGCTCTGTAACCCTTTCCAGACTGATGTCATTGTTTTTTATCTGTTAATTCATGATTTAACAAGGGGCACATAGGGCTGTAGGGTAGGTTTATATAGCTTTTTTCCCTTAAATAATAATTAGTTGAACATAATTTGTATTATAATCATTAAATACATTTACAGAAGCCATTGGACATTTCCACACAATATCAGCCGTGTCAGCAGTTTGACAGTATCATCCTGTGAACCCCACGCTTTGCTTGCTCTTTTCATTTCCTGTTCTTATTAAAAGGCAAATGTGCAACAGTGTTGAGTTAATCTCAGTTTGATTGGACATACCAGGCTTTATTGCCCTAAAATCAAAGAACACAGACAGTGCAATAGGATCAGATGCAGATCTTTAATTTACTGTTAACACAATCGACAGTGCAGCAGCTGTAATATCGGTCTTATCTAAAGCTCTTATAATATCTCTTTTATCTTAATGTTTGAGTCAAGTTAATTGCCAAATTGTTGCAATGCCACACAGTAATAATCAATGCAAGAGAGAAAATTAAAAACAACAAAAACAAATCAAAGTATCACATCATGCATATTTGCATTGTTCTGGATCCGTTAAGGCAGGGGTCTCAAACTCGCGGCCCGGGGGCCAACTGCGGCCTGCAAGACGATATTTTGTGGCCCGCAGGACGATATGAAAGTTTAATGTTAGTGCGCTCTGCGAGTTTTATATGAATGGCACGTTACCACGTTGTGTGTGGAAGGTTCCTTTTTGTGCATGCGTGACCTGAACCAACCTACCATCACTGTGGAGTATGATGCTCCTGGGGGCGGGTCATTGGCTGCGCTTGATGCAGGCAGAGAAACATTTAACAATTATGTGATGTGTAACATCACATAGCCGTAATAAAATTACTGCTTCTTACTGTGTTTGAAATGAGCATGTTGGACCTTGAGCTGGACAAATTCAATGTTACTGGCACTGAATTTGGCATCATGTGGATTGTATTTTGTTTTTCCATCATTTGAAATTAATTGATTTGTTTGAAAGTTGGTGGCAATTTGATCGCCACGATCCTTGCGGATTTGTTATCATGACGAATCTGCAAATTAACGGCGATGTTATGTTGACAATATCACCGAGGTTAGTGGACATCCCATGGGGCCCCTCAGCAGCTCATTCATGTTCTTCAATATTCCATTTAAGTTCAGGATAGCTCAGGTTCAGAAGAACCCATTGAAGTTAAAGAACTGTTAGTAATTACGTTTGAGAGGATTTAAGAAAGCTTTTTTTGTGGAATACCTGATCCGGCCCAGCCTCAACCAGACTCTGCCTCCTGCGGCCCCCAAGTCATTTGAGATTTAGACCCCTGGTTTAAGGGATATTTTCTTTATGGAGACTGCAAGGAGTGCAAGGACTTGACTGCATCCCTACCTGATTCAAGATTTTTTGTGATTCAGAGTGACCTTCCCTCAATTTATTGTAGCCTCAAACGTCCTTTAAAATCTAGGTTTATATACAACATCTTGTGATGATATTTTATAAGTAGAGGATGCCCTCATCACTCTATGTCTGTCAACACACATTTTCACACAGATATCACTTCAGTTTGGTCAAACACTAGTACAGCTTCTTTGTGGAGTTTGCATGTTCTCCCCGTGTCTGTGTATGATTTTTCCATGTACTCGGTAGGACTACAGATGGAAATTAGCTGCTAAGCTATAGTCTGGTACAAGCATTTCTGCTTGGTTTAATGTACATTGTACGTTGTCCTAAATAAATAAAGTAATCTAATCTAATCTAATCTAGCAATGGGAGCATGTTTTGCATGTGTCCATTATAATTAAACTCTCTAATATTACTCTTATTAAAAACAATATGTATACAGACTAGAAATGTTTGCAGTGGCTAACGCCATTGCGTGTGAATGCTGAGGTTCTGTACCAGAACCATCTTATTAGTTTTGGATGCTTTTAAAAAAACACCTATGAGACATACAAACAAAACACACAGACACCACACACTAACACTTAAAACAAACATATTCTCCTCTCTGTGTCTCCCCGATGTGGGCGGGACTAAGATTAAAGGAGAGGAAGGGAGTGGAGGAATCGAGTGTGCATATTTAGAGAAATGAGATCCAGCCCAGGTAAGGCTCAGCAAGGCCATTGGAGTAACCCTAGCTCTTTATGGTTTTAAATTTATCTAAATAAAGGTGAAAATAAAAATGTTGAATTCGATATATTTACTATTTCACAATTTTTAAGCCATATAAGACTGTAGTTTAAATTCAATGGAACAGCCTTATTTAAATATAAATCAGGAATTGACGCACATGACAAAAGTTCTTGAGCATGCGCACATGCTGCATTTCAACGTCAGCTACATTTTCATTTTCCTCTCCTGTTCGCCAAGAGTTTGTAACTAACTACCACTAAGAGTTCATTGAGATCCATTTGTCAAGATTTTGGTAAGTTTGTCGTTTTATTTTATATAAAAAATAAGCGTATCAAATCTACTTCATTTTGATTTTCAGTTAGTTCCTTTTTTAATGCTTATGGCTAAACAAAGGTAACTTAGTGAGCCTGCTACTACTTTGGGGTTTGCATTTAATAATTTATGATACATTACTTACGTTGGTACTACTAAAATCACATTGTAGCAAAACACGGGTTAATTTACATACAAAATATGGACATTTTTAAATTTAAGAACTGTTTTTGTGTGACACATATTATGTATGGTTTTTGTCTTTCCTTTTAGCTTGTGAATGTGGAAGTACGAGCAGTAGGCTACTCCAAAAGTAAATATACGAGGTACCAAATACTAAAATACTATAGAATTAAACGCGGCCATTTTGGTCAAAGATGCATTTACCATAATTGTCCTTGCACTTAAAAAACATGAAATGGGCTTAAATGTCCTTTGAGTCATTGTTATGTTACATGTTAGTGTTTTGCCGTCTAACAGTACAGAGCATGTTATTAATGTTTATGTCCCCTGTGTCCTGAAAGCCAAATATCAAACAGTAGAGATTACTTTTTACAAATTGTAAAGATTTATGAAGCAGTAGATTGTGTAAATAGGAATTGTTTTTTCATAACTAATATTTCTTCTACTTTCCGGACACACAAGAATAGAGAGCATTCTCATTGTACATTAAGAGACTTCCAACATCAAATAGTGAAGATGAGTGAATTTATCAATGAGCATCAGATTTTAGATGAGACTGCAGATGAAGGGTCTTCTTACTTTGACTTAAGTACTTTGAGTGAATCTGGTGAAGCAGGTGAGGGTTTAGAGGGTGATTAAAAAACTTGGCTCTGTCTTACTTAAGTTGTAGGTCTATTCTCATGTTCCAACAGCAATCGACAGTTTACTCAGTGAGCTACATTTTCTTTTTACTTCTTCTGCTCTACCTCTGTCACAGACTTTAACTGTGGATGTTTTGAACAAACATAACATTCAAGTCAGTGCATCACTGTTGAATGAGGTGTTTATAGCTTTATATACTAAAAATACTTTTATTAAAGTATGTTCCGGTGCTTAAGTCTCTCCAGCAACAATAGTTTGTAAACTTGTTGATTATCAAAAAATCTTGCCTTCAAATTCACAACTACTTGCAAATTCCTAGGACAGTGAAAATCACAAAAACAATCTTTTTTTTTCCAAGTGGAGATTTCCCTTTGTTTATACTAGGGATGCCCTGATCCAATCACGTGATCATTTTTGGCAAGTGTTTATGGCAGGCCTATTCAATTGCAAATTGAATTGGCGCGGGCCGCCAATTGAATAGGACTGGTTTATGGGATCACTTCCTCATTCAGTATGGCTTGCCGGAAAGGCTTACCATCCCAGAGGAAACCCTGTAGAAGGGTACAGTTGGAACATTGTTGGCCATGCTTGGAACACTGACTGTACTGGAAAAAAACTCATTGGAAAGATTTTGTAAAACCCCTAGTGCAGGCTTATAACTGCACAAAAAAATTATGTTACTGGATACTAACCCTGCGAGCTCATGTTTGGCCGTCAACCACGTCTACCAATAGACTTGGCTTTTGGACTGCCATTGAATGAGAGCAACCCAACCTCTCATACACAAAATGTTCAGAAGTTAAAGTCTCACCTGGAAAATAGCTATAGGTTGGCCATTGAGAACTCCGCCAAAGTGATCCGTATCTTGTTAGTGAACCGTAACAAGACTAGATTTAACCGACATGTAACTGCAACTGAATTGAACATTGGAGACAGAGTAAGGAATGTGCGAGTGAGAGGAACGAACAAGCTGGCTGATAAATGGGATCCCAATGTGTACATAGTTGGGAAGAGAGCCAGCAATCTTTCTGTGTAAACTGTCAAACCTGAGAGAAAAGACAAACCAGTGAGAACCCTGCACAGAGATCTCTTGCTGCTATGCGGCTACTTACCTGCTCATGCCAAGGATCCACATGCCAAGCAGAAAAGAATTGTGTCTGAGCCTTCTCCTTCTTCTGTACTCACTGATGGTGAAGACGATTGATCAGGGGATGACCTGACTTCATTTTTGCACATTCCAGTCACTTCTGAACCTGTGAAATTTACAACTTTATTGATGTACCCATTGGTCCACCTGTTCCAAGCATTGACCAGCCTGTCTTCCCTGGCCAGCTGGCCAAGGGAACCATTTGGTTGCAGACCAGGAAGACCTTACGGAATCTGAACCAATAGCTGCTGTTACAACCTCTGGAACAGAAGAAAGCTATTCTTCTGACATCAATTGGAACTGAGTCCTGAGACAGAACCTCCCCTATTATTATTTTTGTATGTAATATGGATATTTGTTTAATGTGTATACATGTCTATACGTATATATATAAACTGTATCAATACCAACCTGGTATAGTATTTAATGTAATTGCTAATTAATGTTTTTGACCTCACTCAGGTAAGGTTTTTTACCCACATGACAACAGTTGATGGCGAGCTACCCACATGCTGCTCTTCGATAGAATAAATTATTGAACACTTATTTCCTTGCTGGACAACGGCTTATTCTGTTTTGGACTTTGGAACCTTGAACCTTTGAACTCTGAGTATTGAAGCAGACTAAGATCATTTGTCATTGTGGGATTTTGTTTTCTTTTATTGTCTATATGCCTATAATATAATAGTTGACACATTGTTAATATATATGCTTGTTAATGCTGTGGTTTACGTAAATAATAATATAACTATATTTAACCCGTATTTCTGTATTGTGGTTATTCACACTCTGGCTCCTCAAGCGAACCTACTACTGGTCGCCAAGAATAGTGGCACACTACTCAATTGGCCGTAGTCAGACCCCTAGCCCTACAAGCGTTACACATTACTATAGAAGTAAAGAAGAAGAACAATGAACAACAAATTAAGATAAAAATGGAGAAAACCTTTGCGTGAAGTTATTGAAGCTATGCCAGTCATTCCAGAAAAAATCAGTTCACTGTGCTGGGGTGAGGATATGAATATACTGAAAATGATAATGTTATATTGTAAAATGGTCAAATTCTTGAATTGTTTTTCTTTGCAGATCAAAGCCGAGTTTACTCGCATTACCACTGTTCAGCTAATGAAGGTTCTAAGAAGAAAAGGCGAGGAGATGGGACAGAGCATCAAGATCGCCATGTCCTCCATGGGCCAGGTGGGTTGTTTCTAAAAAACAATATTGTTACAAAATGTTCTTGGCTGTAAGGATTAACATGATTGAAGATATGATTATTTTGTACCTTCCATTTAAAAACAAAATATTTATGGGTGTTACAAGAAAAACACACAAGGAAGATCAGGTTGTGTTGCTGATTGTACATAACAGAGTACAGTGAGGATGGTTTGATCTCATTTCTCAAAGTACCTCCTCAAAGCCTCAACTCCTCGATTCCTTTACTGTTAGCCGCCCACAGAGGAAAGGAAACACCATCTTTTTCAAGGGTGTTCATTTTGTCTTTTCTCATTTTGAAATGGTTTAAAAGATTTATTTTTGTTCAGACAAATATATAAGTTTTTACTTTGCCATGATTTGGCATCTGAAATACAAGCCTCTCTTATAAGTGTCACCTGTTACTGGTGATGTCTTTTATCAGCTGATGTTCTTCCGAGGCGTGGTTGGCCTGACGGGTCTATTAGACTGACCACTCCTTGGAAAAACATACACGGATAAAAGACATATCACCAGTCGCAGGTGACACTTATGAGAAAGACTTGCAGTTCAGCAGCCAGAACATGTAAAGATAAAAAACATTTACATATAAGTCTGAACAAAAATAAATCTTTCAAACCACCTTTTCCTCTGTGGGTGTGTTTTAACAGAGGATATATTGGGAAGTTGAGGCTTTGAGGATGCACGTTATTTGTGAATTAGTAGTATGACATGAATTTATTTACGTCTTCACCTTGAAAACAAAGTCCAGATGCTTTTACTCAAACCTTTTTTTCAAGATGCCCTGGATGACTGAGAACCTCCACAGACATGAATTTATTTATTTATTTAATTTTATTTTATTTATTTTTTGTTATTTTTCCACCAAGTAGGCACTCAAAGAGCTTTACCAGTGTCAAAGCTGACCACTGGAGGCAAGGTGGGTTAAGTGTCTTGCCTAAGGACACAACGACAGTATGAACTGTAGGGGAGAGCATAATTGCAGAGTGGAAATCAAGTGAGAATTAATGAATAAAGATCCTAAAGCCCTCATTAAGGAGTATTTGAAGTATTAATAATTTTTGAAAGTCTAAACCCTTTACTATTCATGGGTCTTAAGGGAGGTCAAACTTGGACCATTGCCATAGCAATTAACAATTCAAAACATTGATGTTCTATATTTTGGTAAAAAGTCCTCAAAATGGTGTCCATAACGACAAAAAGTTGACTTAAACCCTTGAATATCCTGCTTTTTTTTCTTCTTTTTTTTACACACGTTTAACAATTTTATTGTAATGCTAATATTCTGAATGCCTGCAGTTGAATGACTTACCACTAGAAGGCCAAGTTAATATCAAGGGATAACTGAAAAAAATTGTAGGAAAGTATTGAAAATAAAGGTTAAAGTTTGGACTTAGTTTTCAAGGTAAATACATTTCATCTCTTAATTCCAAGAGACCTTTTCAATTCTGAGATCAACTGATGTCAACTGGCCACTGCATCTGGGAAAGTGACCAGATCTCGGTTCTCCACTTCCTCCATGTACAGGTTAGCCACAATCAGGGAGACAGGTGATCCCATGGCACAGCCGTGTTTTTGTCTGTAAAATTTACCTCTGAACTGGAAATAAGTAGTGTTCAAGCATATCTCCAGTAAACTGCAAATAAGGTCTGGGGTGAGGTTTGTCCTGTCCTGTAAATATGTGTCCTGTAGTAGTCTCTTCCTTTGCAATCCCAGGTGCTTCATTGGGGGTATGCAGGTAAAGAGTGATGTGATGTCAAAGAAGACAATAGTCTCATCTGTGTCTATTTGTAGAGGTTTGATTTTGTTAGTAAAGTCATGTGAGTTGATGAATTGGTGTTGTGAGTGGCCTACTACTGGAGGCTATAAGGCTATATAGTAGGTGGTTGAATCTGTGCTGCTTTCAATGGGTCGTAGTGGAATTTCTTCTTTGTGTATTTTGGGTAAGCCAAAAATACTTGGAGTGGTGTTCCCAGAATACAGCCTGTAGTACAAAGGTCAATCAATGTCAAACTCAAGGTCACAGCTGCACTGGCTAGTGCCAAACCACCCTGCCAATATCACCTCAGACCAAAGGAGGGCCCTGTCAGCACTGGAGAAGAACCATAGAATCACTATTCTGCAAGCAAAAAAAGGAAGATGCACTGTGAACACAGATGACTATGAGTCCAGGATTAACAGTTTACTCAGTGACACCACCACCTATGAGACACTGAGAAGAGATCCAACAAGTGGTTACAAGAAGAAGGTCATAGACTGTCTCCAGAGGCTGGAGAAGGACCAACTCACACAGGCTGTATCCTGGGAACACCACTCAGTGTATCTACGGCTTACACAAAGAAGAAATTCTACTACGACCCATTGTAAGCAGCACAGATGCAGCCACCTACAATATAGCCAAAAACCTGGCCACCATTTTGACTCCATTGGTGGGCGACTAAAACTCAGTTAGCTGTTAGCTGTGATTGTTATTAGCACTTTATGACCCATTTATGTTGTTTTCTACTTAGTTACTAACCCGTAAAACACAGGGAAATGATGAGACAGGCGACAGAGAAGTTTCTCTTTGCCTCGCTTCTGCCATTTTGGAGAGGAGGACACGCTGACTTCACAATACTGTTTCACGAAAACAAGGTGTGAGGGTGAAATTACAACTTAACAAAATAATATCTTAAATGTTACTTTCTGATTACATATGAAAATAAAACACAATGTGAATACACATTACTGTGTGTCACATTTTTTATAAATTAGTTTTGAAAAAAAAGGTGGATATGAGAATTTTAAAATGAATAGTGCATTAAATAGTGTTGGATTTAAGTAATTGAATAGGGTTGGTGTTAGGGGTTGAATCTTCTCCGAATAAAGTTACCAAAGTATGTTGGATAACAACTATCAAAGAGTTTAGTTAATTTTATTGAATCAGATTTCAATCACTTTCTGCCAACACAAATTATTTCTGTTGTAAAATCATCTATTTAATTATTTTTTTCAGTGTAGCTACTGTCAAGGGTAAATAAGAGACATAATCCACAAATGTGTTACATTACAGACCTATAAATACAGAAAACCATGAGTTGCAGCCATTTTTTCCACAGATGTGGTCTATTGTATAGGTATCCTTCTATGGAGCTATATTAGGTCTATTGCACGTATGAGCCGCCCTCATGACGCACCATCACAATTTTAATCTTTCCTGCTTCTGTCTCCTAACCGTGTTTGGGAGACAAAGGGCCGCCTTTTCCAGGGCTGGAAGTTTTCTTCCCGGGGTTAGCTCCCGAAACTTCACGCTGTTCAGTGGTGTCAACATGGCCGGCGGAGGCACTCAAATGTTGATGGAGGCTGACTCAGATTTATAAAACATGGCTTTACCTTTATTTCTATGCCCACACACACAACAAACAGCAAATGCCAACACACTGACTTAAATACCAAACACAAAAGGACTAAACCAACTTAAGGGAGACACCATAAAGTAACTTTACATATTTACCAATTAGACCTCATGTAAACCCCCAACAGAAGACAGCTATTAAGTATGTACAAATACCCCCAACTATATAAATCAATAAGCAACTCATTACATGAAAAACAACAAATGCCAGATATAACGCAACACCATGTGTGTGTGATGTGCACTATGTAGTGAAACTCTCTCTCAGTACCAGGAACCTTCACCCTTTCAAAGGATTACAAATTTACACCCTTGACTTTTTAACGACCTTTTCAATTGTTTATTCAGACTGAGAAAAACTGAAGAAGATTTGATTAGCAACTATTTGCTAATCTGCACCAAATGTTCCCCAATGAGGGAACTATATTTACAGCTTTGTTTTGCATCACTTCAAAGTACGTTGTTCATTACAGGCTCCAGAGTGATAACGGGATATAAAAGACTTTCTTCTTCATCACTCTTACAGCTGGCTGTCTAATAAAGTGATTTATTATGTTTTCAGGTGAATCAACTGATAATGTTCATGTGTTTGATATCAACAGAATCTGATAAATATTTCCTATGTCTTTATGCTACAACGCAAAAGCAATATGGTTTTTAAATGTGTGTGTTTAAATTCCTTTTATTTGGTGGAATAAAGAGAGGTTTATTTCCAAATCCCAAACTCCTAGTTAACACCCTGTTCAACCCAAACCGCGTGAAACACGCCTCTTTTCGGCCAATACAAAAAGTTGTGCACGCCGGAAATCTTGGCTTCCTTCTTGTGACTACCTCTTCTAGCTCTTCGCTCTCTTGTAACTTTTGTTTTACGCCTCTTGTCTCTTGTTCCTGCTTAGCTTAGCTTTCTTTTTCTGGAATTTTAGTTTATTTTATTTTCGTAACTTTCAAGTTTCTAGCCACATGACACACCGTGCAAACGTGAATTTTTCATCTCTTAAAGACTCCGCGAATTGATTTGTTTTGAAAAACATTCCTTCATCCGTACCGAGGACTACGTCAAATCCCTGCGACGGAAGTGGATTTTGTAGTTCCTTGTGCTTAAAGACGAGTACGCTAAGCAAAGCAAGCCCTCGTTAATTCAGGAAAATACTTTTTTTTAAAGTCTTTTCAGTGAACCCTTTTGTTAAAGACTTTAACCTCTGCTGCTGGTAAAGGCCTACCTTACCCTCGTAGACAATCACAGAACGCCGCCTTTTCCTGGCCTACGGTCCATCGTAAGTCAGCTAAACAAGTGGACACGTGACGCCATCTGGTCACTTGGCAACAACCAGCTGGAGAAAGCGTGTCAAAAGTGCCGGAGTATCACTTTGGAACTTCTGCCGCCCGAACAGCTGAGTGCCATCATGACTGAGTGAGTTTGAACACGTGACACTAAAGTTTGCCGTTATTACTGCTGTATATTGTCTTTATTAGGCCCAGCAGAACTCTTCCCATCCGCTACTCAAATAGCCGTAAACAGCCCTTTAATTAAGCCATCTAAACTCCTTAACTACTCGCAGTAAATAGCATATTTCAATGGTCAAACTACTTTACTCCACCAAAGTTCTAACAAGTAAATGCCATTGTTCATTGTCAATCAATGTTTTGTGTTAAATACCCTCATCATTTGTCCCTAATTATTCCTTTGTGTCATTTCCCTTGTCCTTATTCATTGTTTAACTTGTATAATCTTCAATAAAACCCCAAAAAGACTGTTTATATTAAGAAATGTTCGAAAACTAGGATGAATTTACTTCCTTCAGATTGAGACTTATTAAACATAATTAGTTCCCAGAACTGACTCGAATGAGACAATATTTTGATATCAAAATATCAATTTATTAATTTACATAATTAATATTCGTATTAATTATAAATTAATAGAATATTCACAACACTAGTAATGGAGAATGTCTACATTACATTTCCTCCCCCTTCTCCTTTGTCCAACATTACTCTTCAAACATACGAGAAAGTGAGTCACCAACCACATTACTTTTGCCCGCCCGATAATTCACCGTGAAGTCATAAGGCTGCAATGACAGATACAATCTTGCAATGTGCATGTTTGAGTCTTTCATTTGCTGGAGCCATTTTAGAGCCCGGTGATCCATCTCCAATGTGAAATGCCAGCCCAGGAGATAATATCTCAAAGAATCCACTGCCCATTTCATTGCAAGACACTCTTTTTCAATAGTTGAGTATCTTGTCTCCCTGTCCTGAAGTTTGCGACTGAGAAAGACCACTGGATGCATACCCCCATTGACTTCCTGTAGCAACACTGCCCCTGAGCCAACACCAGAGGCATCTGTTTGCAATGTGAATGGCCGCGAGAAATCCGGGCTGTGCAGTACCGAATCACTGGTTATTGCCATTTTTAGGCCCTTAAAGGCTCTGTCACAGTCCTCTGACCATTTCACCCTGTTTGGAGCAGAACCCTCCAACTGCAGCCCTCTCAGCAAAGTATGGGATAAATTTGCTGTTCCATCCCACCAAACCTACAAAGGCACGACCCTTCCTTTTTGTTGTGGGCACTGGATAGGTGTGAATTGCCTCCACCTTCCCCACCTGAGGCTTCACTGTTCCATGCCCCACCACGTAGCCCAGATATTCCACTTGCCTCCGAGCCAGCTTACATTTGTAAGGGTTGATTGTCAACCCTGTGGACTTAATCAGCTGTAACACCCTTTGCAAATGAAGAAAAAGGTTTCCCCTATGACTGGCTAAACCACAACATCATCAAGATATGCTGCAGCAAACTCACCCATTCCATTCAGTACTTGGTCCATTGGAACATTGCAGGCGCCCCCTGGAGTCCAAAGGGCATGACATTAAACTGGAAAACTCCAAAAGGTTGTTTCAAAAGCTGTCATTTCCTTGGTTTCTGGCATCAAAGCCTCCTGCCAGTAACCCTTACTCAAGTCCAACGTTGTGATGAACTTAGCTCCTCCAACTCTCTCTAAGAGTTCATCTATACGTGGCATTGGGTAGGAATCAAACTTAGAGACTGCGTTCAGATATCTAAAGTCAATACAGAATCTAAGTGTTCCATCTTTCTTTGGAACTAGCACAATTGGGCTACACCATTCACTTGTTGATGTTTCATTAATTCCCAGCTCAATCATTAAATCAATTTCTTTCTTTAACCGGTGAACTAAATGTTCCGGAATCCTTCCTTATGGGTGTAGCATTGTCCCTGAGGTGAACTTTGTGCTGGACCAGTGTTGAAAAACCTGGGTTATCTTGGAACAAGTCTGTTTCAATCAGTGGTTTTATGTCCCTTTTCTGTGAATACTTGAGAAAGATCTACTACCCCTGGTTCAAAGCTACTAACAGGGAAGAACTGCTCCCCTTCTTCCTCTTCTTCCACCACTCGAACAAAGAGCTGGTGGATAGCGGAGGTGCTCGAGAGCAACGGCTGGTTCTGAATAACAGCGGCGGTGCTGGGGAGCGACGGCTGGTTCTGAAGGACAGCGACGGTGCTCGGGAGCAACGGCTGGTTCTCGACGACAGCAGTGGTGCTCAGGAGCGATGGCTGGTTCTGTGGTTCCACATATGCTTTTAACAAGTTAATATGGAAGCCCTGGAGTTTCTTCTTTTTATCCAGCATATAGACTTCATAAGTCACCTTTCCCAGTCATTTTGTAACCCGATAAGGGCCCTGCCATCTGGCAAGGAGCTTACTGTTACAAGTAGGAAGTACATACTGTCCTGTTACAAATGTTCTCTCACGTGCCTTTCTGTCATACCAAGTTTTCTGACTTTTCTGTGCCAGCTCGGTCATTTGGTGTAGTCTCGCTTTCATTTTCAAAACATATGTGACCACATTTTCACCCGTAGCTCATGGGTTTTCCCAGTGCTCTTTAAGGAGGTCCAATGGTCCTCTCACCTGGCGGCCATACAAAAGTTCAAATGGTGAGAACCCTGTGGAAGCTTGTGGCACCTCCCGATAGGCAAAAAGTAAATAGGGTAGCCATTGATCCTAATCTGAGCCAGAATCAGAGACAAATTTTCTCAGAATGTTCTTCAGTGTTTGGTTAAAATGCTCCACCAGCCCATCTGTCTGGGGGTTGTAAGGGGTGGTTTCAATGCCCTTCACACCTAACAACTGATAGACCTGCTGTAGAAGTTTTGATAAAAAAGTTTGTTCCACAATCAGTAAGGACCTCTTTAGCTATGCCTACTTGTGAAAACAGCTGTAAAAGACAATTAGCAACTTGTCTTGCTTTGACCGATCTAAGGGGGAAAGTTTCAGGGTACCGAGTGGCATAGTCTGAAATAGCTAGTATATAACGGTTACCAGAAGAACTCCTTTCCAGAGGGCCAACTACATCCATTCCTATCCTTTTGAATGGTGTGTTTATAATGAGTAATGGTTAAAGTTGAGCTCTGGGAACTACTTTGTTTGTTGTAAGCTGACATGTGTGACAAGACATACAGAACTGCTGTATCTGTGTGTACATGCCTGGCCATACAAAGTGTCTTGCTATTCTGTGCAAAGATTTTTGATAAGCCAGATGCCCCGCCCAGGGTACTGAATGACCCAGCTCCATCACCTTCAGTCTGAAAGATTCAGGAAGAGCTAATGGCCTCCATTTTGTCTTTACACTGATACAAAACTCCATCTCTCACTACATATATTGTATCTGCAAGTACATCAACCCGGCCTCCATGTTCACCCTCTACCAAAGCAACTTTATCAAACCAGGGGTGTAGTGTTGCATCAGCCCTTTGAAGTGCACCTATATCTGCAGGAATATTCAACTCAAGTATATTGGGCTGCAAATTTGAGAGGTCTTCTGACTTTGATGAACCCAAAAACTTGTCCCCCTCTTCTGTACTTTAGATTTGTGCATTTTAATGGGTGAAGTCTTTATTTCTGCATTATAAAATGGCAGCTCTTCCAGGGGATTGTTAGCTTTTTGGGCTCTGGTAGTCACTAGGGTATAACTCATCTCTCCGGGGACATGCTCCAAGACCACATTATGTTCTTTAGTCGCACAGTCCTGGAGTCTGTCTTTACCAGTAGTGACTAAATCAAGTAGTGTTGGAACATCCAGGCCCAAAATAACAGAATAGGGTAGTCTTGGTGCTAACGCTACCGGCATAAAGAAATTTCTGACCACCCACAGTTAAATAATTGTCAGCCATTGGATAGGATTTTTCATCCCCATGAACACAGCATATTTTGGCTTTAGTATCACTCCAAAGCTCCCTTGGTACTAAACTAGAGAGTACCACTGACTGGAAGCTTCCTGTATCTAAGAGGGCTATTTCTCGTTGGCAATTCACTGGAACAGGAGTTGTGTGCACTGGTTCTTTAGCTGTATTAACCATGGTTACTGTCACTGGTCTAGGCACTGAACATAAAAATGATGGCTTACTCTGATTAGTTGCTGGACAGGTGTTCTGAGTATGGCCTATTTGATTACACAGATAACACCTCACATCTGGCTTTGGCCCTAATCTTCTGTAAGGTACATGTTTATCAGATGGTCAGATGGTTATCAAATGGTCTTTTGTTAGAGAATGACCTGCCTTGAGCAAAACCAACTCCCCTTTCACCCCCATCAGGCTTACTGTGTTCAGCAGAACGACTGTCCCAGCTGCATGTGGTCCCCTTGGTTCCAGACCTTGCTGACAGGAACACCTCAGCGAGTTTTGCTGCCGCTTCTACAGTTTCTGGAGCTCGCTCCCTGATCCAAACTTCCATCTCTATATTCACCATTCTCAAGAACTGCTCCAGCACCATCAATTCCACAATATCTTTGATAGTGGCCTTCTCAGGTTTGGCCCACTTGTAAAACAACACTTTCAGCCTCACATAAAGTTCTCTTGGGGTTTCACCCTGATGAACGTCCAGGGACTGGAACCGTCTTCTGTATGTGTCAGCAGTAATTTTATATTTAGCCAAAATAGCCTCTTTCACTTTGAGATATTCACCAGTATCAGCCATGTCCATTAACACAAAAGCAGTCCTTGCTTTACCAGTGAGCAGAGGAACTAATCTTAGAGCCAGTTCCCTTTTTGGCCACTGACAAACTAGGGCCATCCTCTCAAAAGTAGCCAGAAAGTGCTTAATATCATCTTCAGGTGTGAGCGGTAGTAGTTTGGGGTCTCGAAAGCTTACCCCTGTCTGAGAACAACTCCCCATTTGGTTGACATAACCCGAGGGCCCCTCCTCTGGTTCTCCACCTCTTTCATTTTCTCTGAAGGTGTTGTCTTCCTCTCCTCACTCATTTACTAGCTCCCTCACCTGCGCCTGCATTTGTTTGAATTGCTGCTCCATTTCTGTCCATCTTCTCTCCTGACGGACTGCATTGTTCTTCCACTCCTTGTCCCTGGTTACTTGGGACTCCGCTAGAGACTTAAGCATGCCCATCATCTCGTCCAATTTGTTAGGCTGAACTCCTCCTGTTCCTTCTATTGATGTAGAGGCCTCAGCCTCTTAAGTTGTTGCTTCAACATTTTTCCACCTCTCACCATCTTGTCACGGTTCAAATCTCCAAACTTCTGGCACCACTTGTCAACATGGCTGGGGGAGACACTCAAATATTGATAGAGGCGGACTCAGAGTTATAAAACATGGCTTTACCTTTATTTCTATGCCCACACACACAACAAACAGCAAATGCCAACACACTGACCTAAATACCAAACACAAAAGAAGGACTAAACCAACTTAAGGGAGACACTATAATGTAACTATACATATTTACCATGTAGACCTCATTAAAACCCCCAACAAAAGAGTACAAATATCCCTAACTACATAAATCAATAAGCAACTCATTACATGTAAAAAACAACAAATGCCAGATATAGCGCAAAACCAAACACCCCTTCACTTAACCAATGGTTCCTTCCACCCATTCAAAATGGAGGCAAAGACCTTCAGTCTCCATTTTGCCTCTGAACACAGGTAAGCATGGCTGGTCGTTGGCCTTACAATTACTTCAATAAAACTATTATGTCATCGTTATGTGTGTGTGTGTTTTGTTAAAACAAATACCATATATATATATATATATATATATATATATATATATATATATATATACATATTCCTTAATGCACTATAGTAATGGAGAATGTCTACATTACAAGTGGGATGGTGCCATATAAGAACAAAGAGCCGTCTTGCTGCCTTTTGAGATGCTTTATTTTTCACGCTGCACAGGAATACACCACACATATCCAACTGCACTGGTCACCGTATTACTCTCGCACCACACTCATCCGCTGCTCCGCGGGGACTCACACAGGGGAGACAGACGCACCCTCCTCGCTCACGCGCTCACTGTCATTCACACACACGCACTGAGCTGTCTTAAACTAAACACAATGAAGACACATCCCGCAACAACAAGAAAAATACACGAGTTGTATGAGAAGGAGAGGACTATAAAATGGACGGCGTTACAACATGCACCAACTTGCCGTCACCGGAGACTACTGGACATCGCTAGGTAACCATAATTAGCTTGCAGCGTTACAGTGCCGCACATGCTCTGACTGTAATGAAAACACAAAACAGACTGTAGGAGACAGAACGTGTGTGTGTGTGTGTGTGTGTGTGTGTGTGTGTGTGTGTGTGTGTGTGTGTGTGTGTGTGTGTGTGTGTGTGTGTGTGTGTGTGTGTGTGTGTGTGTGAGAGAGAGAGAGTGTGTGTGTGTGTGTGTGTGTGTGTGTGTGTGTGTGTGTGTGTGTGTGTGTGTGTGTGTGTGTGTGTGTGAGAGAGAGTGTGTGTGTGAGTGTTGGTCTGGTGATGAGGGGGCGGAGCTCACGGGAGCGCAGGCACGTGCCCGTAGGTCTGTAAAGGTGTGCACTTTCGGGAGGCCAGGTGGTTGAGAGTCAGGTACGGGTGGCCACAATTTTTGCTGACTGCAAACCCAACAGCAAAGCAACCCAAAGCATACTGAACGTCTGAGATTATATATTTATCTGTTTATGCATTCTAGTTCATGTCCATCATCTATCTGCTGAGCTGTATTATTTAATCTGCAATAAATCTACCAAACGCACATCCGATCTGAGATTATTTGGTAATTATAGTCTCTAAGCACGTCACAACTTTTAGCACCACCAGGACCCAACTCTGACCCTCACTGCGGCAGTGGTAAATATTTTTGTTTTAATATTTAATTTGATTACATTAATGCTTAATTTGAGATTTACAAGAAATATTTCAACTGCTACTAAGTGTTTGCAAACCAAATGTTATTGCACTTGTTTATATAGCAGTACGCTTAAAATAAAAGTATGCTATACACAAATTTTTAATTCATTATAAATTTTTTTGTATAATGCGATTAATCGTGATTAATCGCAGAACTTTGTGCGATTAATCGCAATTAAATTTGCAATTAAATTTGTGATTAAATTCTTTAATCCTTGCCCAGCACTAGTATTTATATAATGCTTTTTTGCAACCATCTTGCACGTTACATCGTGCTTTCATTCACCCCAATCACACACATTCACATCTGGGGCAGACAGAGAGGGGGGCTGCCATACACAAGACCACCACCAAACACACCTCTACAGTCAGAAGCAGTGCTACGGTCACTGCTGTATGAGTGTAAATTTACACCATTTTCTTTGGGCTTTTTGGCATTCCCTTTTCTGTGCCCTGACAGAAAGAGCATTATTCACATGATGCGTTCTGCCTCTTCCTGATCACTAACCTTATGAGGAGCAATGGCGTCCATAACATTTAAAACACCTGAAGTATGACAATTCAACAAATCATCAACTTGACCTGATGAGGCATTTTCAAACTTGACTTCCTCCATAAACGGTTTCCTGGTGTTATCATTAATGTGCCTCTTCTGAACAACTTAAAACTTGTGATTCCCCCTTCCTGGTGTCAACAGCACCAACGTGTAACATTATTTGTTTATTCCTTGTGTATTTGGACATGACTTGGGGGAGGAGTGTTGTTATCAGTGACCGTAGCACTTGGATAGCTGCATGTAACAAATCTACTGTTGTTTATGTCACTGATAGCACCGTCTCCCAGCAACAGGACATCTCTGTCCTTCACTTTTGGCATAGATTCTCTGTCTCTGTTTGCCTGGTGTTTTTCCACAGATTCATGTCTCCTGATTTCCAGAGAAGAGAATATGTAACATTTACTCCATGTTTTTCAGTCACAGCAGAATTTTCTGGTTCATTCACCTTTAGCTCAGTCAGTGGTTGGAATATGTTTTTAGCTGGATGTTTGGTGATGTTACATATGCTCCTATGATCCCAGAATATTTTTTTCTAATCCAGTGCTGCTTTAGCCTGGCAACAAGTTTATGCCAGGTGGCATCATTTTGATATCCCATTGCTTTGCTCAGTTTTGAGAATGGCACTGTATCAGCCAAGTTTAAATTCAGTCTAACCACATTGTGTGATCGGGATCGTCTCCTGAAGTCCTCTTTGAGATTCCAAAGCAAAAATCTTTGTTTGTGGCACACTGATTTCCTGTCGATATTTCCAACAATTTTGGCATAAAGAGTTTGTTGTTTTTACAACAGATGTTGAAAAATAAATACTTTACGCTCGGCAGGTCCGCTTGTTGTTTCAAAAGTAAAAACAAGTAAAAACATAAAAATCCAGTTAAATGAAAGTAAAAAGTAATATAAAAAGTTTCAAAAAATTATATGCTTAATGTAGAAATAAATAAAAAGCAAAGTAAAGCTGGCATAAGCAAGTAGAAGAGCATCTGCACTCTTTAGGAACAGGAAGACAATGTAAACCAAAGGTCAAGATCATGGCAGTTGTTGTTAATCTGGGACTCGACAGATTCGGTATGGAAGGCATATTAGTGATTCACATATTGAATTTGGCAAAAGTTTTATGTCGGATGCCCAGTTTACGGAAATAAGCCTCAATGCATCAACTATAGGCAACTTATTTAAACCACATGCTTGTGCTCATGCCACACTCATGCTATGTTAAGGCTTAAGTAATTTACACAGCTAAATTGCATTGCTCTTAAGATCTATTCATAACCGTAATCCCAGGCATAGATCATAAGTATGTTATGAGAATAGAATTGAAGTAGCTTCTGTTTTAAGCACTTCTCAGTGATTAACCAGTGACAAGTATCAAACAGTATTTTTCCTCCATTTTTGTTTTGTTTTTTTGTGACATGTTTTTGTCCCCATTAGGAACAGCTCTTTATTCTTTCTCTTTTTTGTGAAAGATCTGCCCCTGGTAGAAACATGGTGTCACTGGTGCTTGGGCACAGGTCAAATTGCCAAGTGTGAGGACATTTTAAAAGAGCAGACTGAGGCAGGGACACAGTGTATATCAAAGACAGGCCCAGTATTTGGCAGGCTCTGGCTCTGGGGGTGTGAGTGCACTGGCAGTGATTTATCCCAGCTCTCTGCACTAGTCAGATAGATGCTGCTGAGTGCAGATTAAGATTAGGATACATTCATCAATGCAGCAGTGGACACAAATGCATTACTGCTGCAGAGTAAACAAGGCAGTGACCACTGAGCCAATCAATGTGCATAATTAAAAGGATAATATGGAAGAGTCATCCGTCACATGGTTATACAGCAGCCTGCTATAAACAGCAAATCAGTGCACTGTTGTCTCTTACATTGTGGACTAATACATGCAACAGAAAAAGAACAATATTTTTAAAAATATGTGCACCACTTTGATTTAGATGATTTATTGTGGCTTTATCAACACGGACTTATAGAAATAAATATAAAGCTAATAATAAATACATATACTTTCTAATAGCAATATTTTAGTCTGCAAGGCCTAATCTAATTTATTGATGAAGGATATTTTCTAACCACAGAAATAGTTCACAAACTCCAACAAAACTTAGAACCGTCAGTCAAGATTACTTAATGTAGTGCTTGTGAAGAGTAGAAAAATTTAAGGGTCTAAAGGGTTACACCTGAGGAACCCCATCGCTAGAGATCTGAAATAAAGATTTAGGGAGTAATTAGGAAATATTTTCAATTTATAATTAGATACTTTCATGTCAAAACATAAAACAAAAAGACAGTTTATGATTCAGACTAGTGAAGTAGCAGAATTCTTTTAAAAAGAGCACCAGGAAAATTTAAAGCTTAAAGAAAAAATACTTATTGGTAGATCTAAAAAAAAAAATAATAAGAATAATTTGCAGCATTTAAGGCAAAATCAAGAGTTATTTGTAGGCTTTGTGAGATGCACAGCCTGTGTTAGATTAGATCAGCTTGGAGGAATTAACAGTGTGACATTAATGCAGAACTTTATATCCCACTTTCACACATTATGTAAAACACATGAAACACTCATTTATACATATCCATGCACATTGTAATGTCAGGAGTGAAAGGAACATTTAAATCCCACAGTAAGAGAAATTTCAGAAATCAAGTACATATGTATCTTAAAATTAATATTGAGGCCCAACATAAACAGTTTAATAAAGATGAAATTTATCACCTTCGACCTTTGATTGTCTTTTTGAACATTATTTATTTATTCATTAAAATCCAGTTCCTTGAAGACTATTAAGGTTTCTGAGTGTTCAAGTGAATGGAATGTCGTTCTGTGAGGGAGTTTGATGACATTTAGGGTGACGAGACATTACAAACCAAAAGTAGGACAACAAAGCTGTTTATACGGGACAAAAGCAGGAAAATGCGGGACACCTTAAATAAGCTGTGTCATACAACATGTTTTTATTATTATTATTATTATTAGAATAGACAGTGGGAACAGAGAATTACCTATGACACAGCCTTACCTAAGAATAGACTTTTACAAGTTCTTATTGTAGCAGCAATTGCTTTTGTAGCCATATTTTCTGTGTTTCAATCAAAATAAGAAAAATGTAATTTGCTCGTTCGCGGCTTTGCATTGTGGGCGGAGCTGTTTTCAGCATCAGCGTAGACAGACTAACAGACAGACAGACTCTTTATTGATCCCCAAGGGGAAATTAATTTTGTGTGTCATATTATCACATGTAAACTGTGTGCACAATTATTAGGCAAGTGATTATTTTGACCATATCATCAGTTTATCCATAATTTCCAACTCCAAGCTGTATAAACTTGAATCATTAATGGATTTAATGCCTCTCAAGTGATGTGTATTTCTGTACCGAGGGAGGGTGTAAATAGTCAACAAGGTCACAAGAAAAGTGTCAGAAAAAAGTCTGCATCTTTCAAAAAGATTTTGATTTTTATGCAAGACAACGCTCCATCACATGCATCAAAGTTCTCCACTCCATGGCTGGCCAGTAAAGGCCTTAAAGATGAAAAACTAATGACATGGCCCCCTTCTTCACCTGACTTAAATTCTTTTGAGAACTTCTGGGCCCTTCTTAAGCAGGAAATTTACATTGAAGGTAAACAGTACACCTTTGAACAGTGTCTGGGAGGCTGTGGTTGCAGCTGCACAAAAAGTTAATTTTGACCAGATCAAGAAACTGACTGACTCCATGAATGAAAGGCTTGTAACTGTTATAAAAAAAAGGGTGGCTATATTAGTCACTAAGTTTTATTTTTTATTTTTTTTTTTTATTTTATTATTTCAGAAATGTTTATTTGTAAATTTTGAGTTTGTTTAATATTTTAATTTTAACAGGTGAAAATAAACAAAATCTGTGTTTTTGATTCAGTTGCATAATCATTCTGCACACTAATAGTTGCCTAATAATGGTGTACATGTAGATCTTCTCTTAAGAAAGCCAAAACTTGAACAGCTGAGATTATATCGTTATCTGTTTATACATTCTGGTTCATGTCCATCATCTATCTACTGAGCTGTATTATTTAATCTGCAATAAACCTACCAAACATACATCATATCTGAGATTGTTTGTTAATTATAGTCTCTAAGCACGTCACAACTTTTAGCAGCACCAGGACCCAACTCTGACCCTCACCATGGCAACAAGGTTCTACACAGACATTTATATTGTTTACAATGTTATATTTTTATTTGATAATTTCTCTATAAAAAACACATTCACCACAGTTATGGGGTCAACATACAGACACTAAACCTGCTTCTAGAAATGAAGCCAAATGCTAATGTCTTTTAACAAGTGATGTTGCAGATAGCACAATTCAAGGATGAGGAGTTAAGACACAGCTAAGAAGAGTATCCTCATGGATGTCAGCTTTTTAAGCCACTGAGACATTTTTAAGAACAATTGAGTGCAATCAGTCCCAATTTAGTAGCTGCCTTTATCTTAAATTATATTTAATTTTGCAGATGTAACATTTCTAACTTACTGTATTCAATTCTACTTCTTTTCTGGCACAGACTAGCTGAAGCTGTAGAGGATGTGTCTGTGCAGTGTTTAAAAGGCTCATGTTGACACACAACAACACAAGGATGTCTGACTGGAAGGTGTTGCTCTTTAAGGCTTTATCACAGACCAGCTGCAACTTAGCTTTCTATTTTGGTATCTTCTCATAATAATGTTGTAAATGTACTGATGTGCCAGAGAATAAATGATTCTGAGTAAATGAAGAAGTGTTTTGAAACTAGGCCCTGCACAAAGTGAAGAGAAGTGGAGAGGGAGCGTCAGAGCCTCTGGTCCCTGTGAACCCTGTGCCCACTCAGCTAAACTGTGTGGTCAGTCAAAGTGAGCACTCCCCACCAGGCCATGTGTAATTTAAAAGGATGGCACTGACCTTTCCTCTCTCTGTGGCTGGGAGCAGCTCGATGCATCCATTTGAAAAGCACTTTCTCTGACTCTCACACTCCTCTCATCCTGCTTTTTTCTCTCTCTGCTCTCACATAACCCTCACCCCCCCATTCCCCATAATGGCCCCATGTAACCCCATCCATCCTGCTTCAAATCTCACAGTACAGCCAACATATTAGGTAATAAATGTGCACAGCTTCTTGAAAACATACACACTGTGCTGTAGACATTTGAAGAACTGCATGCATCTGTATGAATCATTATGTATAAGTCTTTAATAAACAATCACACACATATAGGCTGTTGGGAAATAGGGCCTCAATAAAATTAGGGGTTAGAGTTTATATTGCTTTTGTTGGAAACTATTTACTATAACCAGCCCTGAAATGTAAATATGTAAACATATAAATTAACAGATGCATAAACAAGAATGATATTTGTAAAAATGTAAGGGTGTATTCAGAATGTAGGACATGAGTTAGGAATCTTGTACATAGCCATGAAAAAATTCAGTAACACTTACTTTAACTCTTTATTGTAACATACACATTTTAAATGCAGAAGTTTTAGGAGAAGAAAAAGGACCATTTGCCAATTTGTACACAACTACAAAACATTTCTTGACTCCAAACATTTCTCTCCTGGATATTTGTTGTGAACTATACTCATTTCTGTAGAAATAATCAATAATGTTCTTGGAATTTCTTAGGATCTCTAAATTGATTTCTCTAAATGAACAGGTAAGGATTACACTCAGAGTCATGCAGCATGTTAACCAGTTAATGCAAGTTTATTGTATGCACACTACTCTCCAGCCATGTCACAGTCTCCTTTGTTTAGACGCTCTTCCCTCTGACTTTCTTTTCTTATTTGTTAATGGATGTGTGTGGGTTAATTGTCTCACAGGTCTCATTGGCTGTTTTAACACTTGTCTGACTCCAGCTTCTGCTTTTCCTTTTCCTTTTCCCAAAAAGGTCTTTGTCATCTCCTGTCCTCCCCTCTTGTTTGTTTTAGCTCCTAAATTGTGCTGAGTACAATTATGTCAATATTACATAATATATAATATTATATTATGTATTATTGCAATATTATGTATTATTATAATATTATATTATGTATTATTGCAATATTATGTCATTATATTATGACATAATATTGCAAATTCTAACTTCATGCCCAGGTCGGTTGTATTTTTATAAAGGAAAGCCCTCTTTTTTACGCACAAATGAACCAAATCAAACAGACGCAGGCTGAACTCTACTGGTGAGTGAAGGAGGCAGAATAAGAGGGAACACTAAGAAGTCTGTGGTGCGCGCAGGGCCTTATTCTTCCAGTGATAACACAGCCACAGGGGAACACGGCTGACATTTGGGTTGGCACGAAGAGCGGGTCAGCACAGGGATGTAATGGAATATGATCGAATGTGAGGGAAAATGGCAGTAATAGCAGAAGTGGTGCTTTGGAGGTGTAGAGCATGGCTATTCAGCTTCCCTGGACAGAAGGCTGGTGTGAAGGCCGGACCTAAATTACTGGACAATAATAACAAATAACAATAATGTGTCTAAGTATTTCACTAACTACAAATCCCTTTTCATTTAAAGATTTAGTTTCAAGGTGTCATTCCACTGAAAAACATGGGAAAACTACAAAGCATTACAATTTTTTGAACTTGCAAATTGTCGGTCTTTCTGCTCATCCCCTTCCAGGGGTCTCCACAGTGAAGGAGCTCACATGAGGAGCTTGGCAATGTTTTACCACAGATACTTTCCTGATGCAACCCTCTCCATTTACCCGGGCTTGGGACCAGCACTGTGGCTGGAGTTGCTCCCCAGGGGATTCGACACACCCTCTCCACCACAGAGGAGCTCAATTGGTAAATGTCACTATTATCCTATATTTGAAGAGTTAATTTTCAAAAGCAGATAACTTGTTTTTTTTAACATGAAAAATTAATTTGGGCTTTGAAAACAGCGCTATTTATCAGCATTAAAGTTGATCTGTTCTTGTTGAATAAAATATCAATATTTGCAGATTTGCAAAATATCAATAAATGCATCTCAGCTTAAACCAATCAAAAGTAACTATTCCACTCAATAAAAAACTATTAGCTCCCACTTTTGAAGCTTTATAATAAACAGAAATTGAAAACTCCACCCCCAAAAATGACCTACATACTGCATACATTATTCATTATTTTAATAAATGTAATATTATAACCATTAAGTGACTGGCCAACGAGCACCAAAAAGAGACTTTATCAAAACACTGAATGCTTGCTTGGAGCTCTGCATCAGAGGCAGAAAATAAGCTATAAACAATTCTTTAAGGGTATCTCAATCCCTGGTCTGAGCTTAACTCCACCCACAGCCAGAATTTGAAAAGTCCAGAAAAAGTGGGCAGAGCCCAGCGGAGACGGAGGGGACGAGCTGAGGGCAAGGCTGAGTGTGATGGTGGTGGATGAGATGATTGTATCAAATCCAGAACTATAGTTCAGGAAGAGCAGCCTGATATGTATCTCTGCTCTCCAGATGAGCTTAGAGCAGTTGATGACAGAGACTGTGTCTGACTCAGACCGGAAGAACCAGTCTGAGTCAGATGTAGTCTGGTAGTCCACAGTGATGTTGACAGTATCCTTTATGTGGGCCATGACCAGCCACTCAAAGCATTTATTGGAGTCAAAGCCAGAGCACAGTGGTGACTCATGCTTTGCACTGGTGGGGTTATGGCCACTGGAATAATGGAATAGAATGTGTTTTACTTAAATACATTTAATTGCCTCTGATGTGAACACAATAAGAAGTTAAAGTGTTGAGGGGTCAAACAGCTGAAGTAAATCACTCTTTACAACTCAAAATCATGTGTCACTTTATGAAATTGTGGTTTATATGTTAAGTACCCAACACATAAAGCCAGTAGGAGGCCTGCAATGTACACATCATTCTGCAAATAGTTTCCTTTATGCTTCTTGGATTCAAAAGGCATTGCTCTTTGATGGTTTGAATGCAGCCAGTTGAGTTTAAACCAAAATGAATACTTTGGATGTGACTCTGAGGCAGATTTAATGAAGATGGTCAGTATGATAATGATATGACTTTGGCATATTGAAGAGGGAGAAAATAATGATGCTGATACCAGTCTGAAGAAATGTCTGCTTCTAAAATGTCCCATGAATTTTTCATAATTGATATTTAACACCATAACTTCTCTGTGCCTAATTCTCCTCATTTCAGTTTTACATAAATGACCCTCACCCATTCCAATTCACCAAGTGTGAAGCGTAATCCTTGCTTATTACATCTTATATTTCTTTATTTATATATTTACTTATATTACTGTCTGCATATTAATAACTTCCAGTGTCCACAATTTCCTCTTGGTAAATGAGTCATTAATGGGCTCAGGTTTATTGACAATGTACTAACAACTCTATGTGACTTTAGACAAGGCCACATCAAGAAACGATAGCCAAATTAATCATAGAGTCTGGACAAATAAAGACTCTAGAAACCTTTTAAGGTAATTAATAACTTGTTTAATAGATGTGTTATCCAATACAGTGAGTGATTTCAAATGAGAGAAAAGGGATACTTTTCAATATGGTTTACTTGACAGCCTGTGGAACTGAGAAACTGACAGCTGCAAGTTTTTCTGAAAACCAAAGACATCCTTACTGAAACCACAATATTAAAGAAGAAAACACTATACATGAAGTTTTCCTTTTTATAGAACAAAATCACAACAAAGTGTCTGACACTTCTGAAACTCTACAATCATGCATGAGCAATACTTTTCCCGGTCCGACAAAGAGACTGTGGGCAAACAGAGAGAGATGTACAGTGACAATAATAATAATAGCAATAATAGCAAGAGATGCATTAAAAACAAAAGGTCTATAAAAGGAATATAATAATAATATTGTGTATTTGTTGTACTGTGATCATTTGAAAAAACTTTTAACAGCAAAAACTGAACCATACCACTTTAGGCAAACATGGCTAAGCAATAGTTGTTTGGACATCTGGTTAGCAAGGTGCACTCTAAAGAACAGAAGGGGGCTTGCTGCAGGCGGAGGTTAGAGAGTGTGTTTGGGCCTAAGCGGAGCAAAGACACATCTCAGTAAGAGTTGGGGAAGCTGGGCCCTTTGTCCTGGCTGCTTGTCAGGTCTCCTGAGCAACCAGCTACTCCCGTGCTGCACACCTGCCGGCCATTACAATCAGGCAGGTACATAAGCAGCCAATACACAACTTTGTTATGTTTGTTATACTGACTACATACAAACACATGCAGTGTTACCTGAGACTGCTAACCTGTGACCTGTTCCCCAACCCTGATACCGTCACCTGTTCCTGCTAAACCAATCCAGTTACCTGATCCTGCTACCTGTGAGTCTTCTGTCCATACCTCACGGACCAGCTGATTGCCGCGTGTTCGATTCCCCCTGACCACGACCAGTCTGCCATTACACCCTTGTACTGCTGCAGATAAAGCCGGTGACCAGCAGTCTCATTTGTGTGTAAATCAAGCCTTATTCCCATAGCCCGGCGGCCAGCTACATGCCACAGACGACAGGGGGCCACTGTTCTAATTCTCCTGGGACCAAAGCCTATAACCGTCTGCCCAGAGTGACTCTGACACCTGAGACAGGAACTCATACACTCAAGTCTCATAATGTAGCTGTGCCTCACTGTCCAAAAGTGAATATTGTCTTTTCAAGCAAACTGAGACAGGTCAGCTTAGAATGGCACAGTTTGGAATTACAACCCATGGTCCTCGGGCATAGCTACCATTATATATGAGTAGGTCCCACCACTATCTAAAACTGTAACACTTTTCACACCACATATAAACAAATAGTGTTTTGTTTTCTGTTGCCTAATAAAAGTATTTTTTCCCCTGTTTAAAGGCATCAGATTACAGAAAGTCACTGATAGATTGCTTCCACACTTTTCAAAATGTTAATGATAAAGCAAATTCTAAATAAACCTGATGTGTAGTTGAGTTACCATAAACTAAAGGTCAGGGGCTGGAGGTATACTGTACTCTGCTGATATATAGTAAAAGACATAGCTTTCTAAAGTCATTATAGGAGGATGAGCTGCATAAAAGAACACTTTTTGTCAACTAAAGAAACACCTAAAAATAAGAGCAAAATGTTATAATAAGAGCCTGAGATATTTAAATTTAGGCTTTAAGAAGATGAGGATGATTAGACTTAAAAATTTCAATTGAAATTTTAATTTCATTTGTTAGGTATCTTCAAATGAGTTGATTTAGACTTCATTTTCCACAGACTGATTGATTGTACAGGCTAGGGGCGGGACAATGTACGATTACATCACTCATTGCAATAAAAACAACAAAGATTAATTAATTGTCTTAATTTTTTTATTATCGGGATAATTGTTCATCGCCAGCTGTTTTTTTTCTCAACACAATGCCATTAATATTTATTCGCTTGCGTAGGATGTATAGACCTTAAAACTATGGTCACACTGGTGATTAAAGAAAAAGATCTCCAAATGCTGCATTGCGCTGTCCAGCTCGTTTTTTATCTTTTCATTTTTCAACTGAAAAATGTAAAAGTTCCGGGCCGGAACAAGGAATGTGAGAATTTCTTAGGTTCCTTATTTTAAAAAAATTGCCTAAATGATTTCATGTGCTAAATTTACACTAGTTTAATATAAAAAAAAAACTATAAAACAAGGATCAAAACTATTTTTTTATAATTAAAGCCCTTTAATAAATCAATATTTTGGACAGGTAGATCTTGTTGCTCAGTGGCCAAGTGATCCTTAAGTCATGTTATTTTTATGTCCAACAAAGTGCATTAAAATTGTTGTTTAACCACAAAAGTATTGTAAAGTCTTTCAAGTATTTTTTAGTGACATTTCCAAACTGTACCCATGATTTCATAATTATTGTGATATCTATAAAGGTTCAGTGTCTTGCCCAATGACACTTTGACAGCATGAACGAGATGATTGGGAATTGAACCTTCCAGATATTCTAAATCCTGAGCCACTACCACCCATACCAGACATTTTATAATGGTATCTATTTGATCTAGGCTGTGTTTTACTCAAACTTGATTCCCCGTGCCTGGCAATAAGAAGTGAAACATAGTTTAGTGTTTTTATTTTGGTTTCCAATGGGCCCGTCTTCTTTACCTCAGTACCATCTCTGTACACCAACCGCAGCCTCATCACAGCCTTCCTCCCACCATCCAGCCTTGTCCTCACTAACTGAGGCTTCTTTTAGTCCAATGAAAATAATCTTTATGGCCATTTCTCTTGCACCAGTGGCCTCTCCAAACACCACCCTCAACATGCAATTAATCAATTCAGCTTGCCAAGAGAATCTTGTTGTACCTCTTCAGATGCGCTAAAGTGAAGCATTCACTACTGGACGTGTTTGGTCGGACTTGAAGAATGGCCGTCAACACACAGCGCTGAGCTGGTACAGTAACAGAGGACAGAAGATTCAGGACCTGGTAACAGGTTAGCCGAAACAGATAGCAATGTTGTAATTCTGCTTTGCCGGTGACAAATGTCGGGAGAAGAAGGCATATGGATGGAGCTTCTGGTCCGCTGCCGAACGGTGGGACAGGATGGACCCTACTCCAACATCCAACACGTCCACTTCAATCACAAACTGCTGGTTGAGATCAGGGAGGATCAGGATGGGAGCAGACGTTAACACTTTGAAGGGGTCCGTCCAGATGCACCCTTCTGAGACCAAAAAACCCAGGAAAGACATTGAAGACACATGAAATTCACACTTCTCCACTTTCACATAGAGGAAGTTTTCCAAAAGCCTCTGCATAGCCGCCTAGACGTGAAGGACGTGTTCCTCAGGGGAGCGGGAGAAAATCAGGATATCGTGCAGGTACACAAAAACTGACTTATTGAGCAGATCCCAGAGCACATCATTTACCAGGGCCTGGAAAACTGAGTCCTGAGGCCAAACGTCATTAACAAATATTCATAGTGACCATTGGGTGTGTTGAAAGCAGTCTTCCACTCACCCCCTCTCGTATCTGAACCAGGTGAAAGGCAGATCCAGCTTGTTGAAAATGGTGGCCCTCGAGTTTTAAGGTGGAGGCGATCAGTGGGATGGGATAACGTGTTCTTAATGGTGATATTGTTTAATCCCCTATAGTCGATGCAGGGTCACAACGTGCAGTCTCTCTTCTTCACGAAGAAAAATCCTACCTTGGCTGGAGACAAGGAAGAATGAATAAGCCCCACTGCCAAGGAGTTGTTGATATACGTCTCCATAGCCGCCTTCTCTGGACCCCGCCAGTGAATACAGGCGTCCCTTAGGGGTTGACGTAAAAGGTAACAGGTCTATTGCTCAGTCATATTGATTATTGATTGATTATTCTTTAATGTCATTACACAAGTACAAGTACACTGCAACAAAATTGTATGGTGCTTAACGGTGCAACATATTAAATTTATACATAGATAGACACACAAAGGTTGCAGACCACACCAATGCAGCTGTAGTCAGCGCAAATGGGATCTTCTGGAAAATGAAATGAGGCAATTTATAAACTTAGCAGACATCAAAACACAACAACATCAAACATATGGATAATGAGGTGGCAGTGAAGTGGCCTTGGCCTTGGTGAACACCTCTGTGAAATCAGAGTACTCAGGGGGCACTCTCAAAGGAAGAGCGGGGGCCGCATTCGGAGGTCTCTGGGGAGAGTTAGTGGACTTCAGACAGACTGCCTGGCAGGGTGAGCCCCACTTCAGGATGGCTCATGTGGTCCGATCAATGTGGGGGTTGTGCCGTCTGGTCAACTGCATGACCAGCCCCGTGTCGATAAAACTGGCATCCGCCCTGGAGTCGATAAATGCAGCAATGGTCTCTGGGCCTGAAGGGAGAAGCATCTGGGCATGCACCAAGGGCCGATGAGGAGGGAATGGACCTAAGGTTTGGCTCAACATTACTCCCCCTCTTAATGTTAAGCCCTGGCTTTCACTGGGCAGGTGGCAACGTCCCTTTCGACCACAGTAGAGACACAGGTTTCCCCGCTGCCGACAGTCACTTTCCTCCGGACTTAGTTTGGTGCGATCCACTCGAACGGCCAAAGAAACCAGCTCCTCTAACCCGGTGGGAAGATCTCGAGTTGCCAGCTCATCCTTGATGTAATCGGCCAGTCCATTAAGAAACATGGCGTGGAGAGCTGGAGCGTTGAAATTGCTCTGTTGCTGTGCGGAAGTCTATTGAAAAATCAGAAATGGACTGAGTTCCTTATCTGTGTGCAGGAGATGGTGTGCTGCTTCCCTTCTGCTGGCTCCCAGATTGAAAACCCCTTTCAGGGCGTCGGACAAAGATGAAAATGATCTGCAAGAAGCCGTGCTTTTCTCCCACTCAGAAGTACCCCACTGTCCATCTCGTCAGATGATTAATGCTGAAGACCTCCTTGGATTCCTCTGATGAGAAGGTGTGGGACTGCATTGAGAAGAAGATGGAGCAGTTGGTCAGGAAAGGGTTACATCCTCCCAGCTAATGTAATGCTCTGGCTCTCCCACTCAACACTCCGGTGTTGGTGCAGGAGTGGGAGGAACGGGGGCTGGCTGTGAAGCTGCATCTCGAGCGGCGGCGTTCTGTTGCGCAGTCTGAAGCACGGTGAACTGCTGTACCTGGGCTGAGGATGTGGATTACCTGCTCTAGCAGGCTCGCAACGTTTCTGGATTTGGTTGTGGCCGCCGCCATCTGTGATTTGTGCCGGTGTAGCGCGTCCTCTATCACGGACAGTCTTTGGCATACTGCGTTGGAGTCGGCTGGGTCCATTTCTGGACAGATTGTACTGTAACGGTGAACTCAGGATCCAAATGTACAACACCAGACTCAGAATGATACAATGAATAATCTTTAATGATACAAGAAGTAGTAGACACAGGAGGTGTGGATTACTTGACGTGTTCGGTCGAACCCGAAGAATGGCCGGCAACACACAGCATCCTGCTGTCACAGTAAAGGTGGACAGAAGACTCAGGACCTGGTAACAGGTTAGCTGAAACAGATAGCAGAACCAGGTAACTGGATTGGTTTAGCAGGAACAGATGACGGTACCAGAGAAGCAGGAACAGGTAGCAGGTTAGCAGGAACATGTAGCAGGGTCAGCTAACAGGTTAGCAGAAACAGGGAGCATGTACTCTGGAACAGGGAGCAGGAGCAGGTACTTGGAACGATTGAGAAGGAACAGGTTAGCAGGAACAGGTAGCAGGATCAGATTTGTAGGAACAGATTAACAGGAACAAGTCACACTGAATGTGTTCATCTGGAAGCAGTAGAAGAACAATCTGGCAACAGGAGTTGTTTTTTGGCTGCTTATATACCTGCCAGATTGTAATGGCTTACAGGTGTGCAGCACAGGAGTGGCTGGTTGCTCAGGTGTTGTAACAAGCAGCCATGAAAATCTATTTTAAAAGTGCCTGTGCTTAAATAAAGTGCTTGTTATAAGTATACTTCTTTAAAATGTTGTGCTTGTTATAAATGTAGCTATTAAAAAGTACCTATGTGTAGTTCTTACTTAATGATCAGAGTTTGATTGTTATTTAATAATAATAATAATAAACTTTATTTTATAAAGCGCCTTTAAAGGCAACTTCTCAAAGCGCTGTACAAAAACAAGCAATATAAAGCTCAAACAATAAAATAGCATCCATAATCAAATGCTAATTTAAAAAAATAAGTCTTAAGTCTTCCTTTAAACATCTCTGTCCCTGTGCGTCCCAAAGATCAGACCCTAAGACTATTTAACCATCTTTGAAGTTGTTTTCAAATGACTCCTCTTGTCATTTCAACCTGACTATCCGACGGTCTCTGCTCGTGTCTCGGCGTGCCTGAGTGACATCTCACTTTGGATGAAGGACCATCACCTGCAGCTGAACCTTGGAAAAACAGAACTGCTAGTGAATCCTGCCAACCCAAAGACCCATCACAACCTCTCCATTCAACTAGGCTCATCAACCATTACACCGTCCAGCACTGCCAGAAATCTGGGAGTGGTAATTGATGATCAACTAAACTTCACAAGTCATGTTGCCAGCACCACCAGGTCCTGTAGATTCATCCTCTACAACATCAGAAAAATTAGACCTTTCCTATCGGAGCACTCTACGCAAATCCTAGTTCAGGCTCTTGTCTTGTCCAAACTGGATTATTGCAATGCTCCACTGGCTGGACTCCCTGCCAAAATTAAACCTTTGCTGCTCATCCAGAATGCAGCGGCAAAAGCGGTCTTTAAAGAACCAAAGAAAGTTCCTACCAGATCCCTGCCCTCTGCAAATGAACAACGTCTGGTTGTACCATCCCAAAAAGGAAAAAAAATCACTCTCACGTACCTTCTCTAGGTCTATTCCACATTGGTGGAATGATCTACCTGCTGCTACTACATCAGCAGATTCTGTAGCCATCTTTAAAAAAAGGCCGAAAACACATCTCTTCCATTAACACCTGACTGACAAACAATGACTTCTACTTCCTTTCTTTTGATTCCTTTTCTTTCTTATCCTTTGTATACTGTGCTGAGTTTTAGCTTACTAGTTTTTTGTGCACTTAAGCTTTTTGCTACCTTGTGTTATTAAAATTGCTTCCATTGTTTTCCTCACTTGTAAGTCACTTTGGATAAAAGTGTCTGCTAAATTACTAAATGTAATGTAAATGTAATGCCTAATAGATAGGACGTTTTATGCAAAAAATACACTGTTACACTGTTGTTACTCTTCAGGACCGGATGAGTGTGTCCTGGAGCCCAGACTAGCCGGTAAAATTAGATTTGTGTAATCTGTTTCTTTAAGCTTGCCAAAAGGTATGCATTTTGAGTGTATGTTTGAGTGTTTTTGGCCCAAGTAAACATCACTGACCGACTAAAACAAGACTAAGACTAAACTAACAAAAATAAAATAATATCTTACACAGTAGAAAGAACTTGCTGGCATCCATCAAAAATAATAAAAATATACAGTTGCAAGGCCAAACTGCACCTGGTGAATAACAGTTTGCCTGTTGTTTCTGAGTGCTTCATTTGCACTTGGTTGCTAATGTAGCTAACTATGTGTAGAGGTTATTGAGGTGTTTGGAGCTGCCCTTGAATGTGCATGTCTACGAGATTAAAAATGAGAGGCCACACAAAGCCCGGGATAATCACAGCTTTTTGGAATTCCACCTGGGCCCTTTTTCACCAAAGGGTCACTTTTAGCTGTTCCTCTGTTCTTATGTTCTCAAGCATGAATGTGACCAGAAATGTTTGCATCAATCAAGAACAAAAGAACAAACTACTCAAATACACTATGTAAGTTTGTGATCAATGTTATGGACAGGTTTTATTTTTCTCATATTCTGTATACTGGGCAATAGATACTTTGCTCCTCATCCTGTGGCTGTTGCTATTACATCTATGGTAAATAAATATTATAAAGATAATAAAGTGTCAATGTTGAGGAACTACACATGTATTTAGCAACCTGCAAATCTCTAAATATCATTACTACTATAGTGTGTCTGTTGAATTTTGTGTAATACTTGTATGCAAACACAAATCTATACAAATATATGCAATATTACAACTACAATCACTTTTATAATAACCCAAAGACCCTAACCCTAACACTGTAATTATTATTAGCAATAATTACATTACAATAATTACAATATTTTCTAACCACTTTTGATATTACCACTAAAGCCCTTGTTGTAAAATTCTTCTCTCTACAGACCTTTTCAACAGCTTGATTAGTTTCCTCTGAGGAAGACATTAAACTCATTAACTTAGAGAAGCGCTGCACAAAATAAACGTGACTGGAGAGCTCAGAGACGAGAACACGAGGTGACATGTTCAGTAATGACGCTAAACAGAGCATAACAAAATCACTCCAATATTTACTGACAGCTTCCCCACACGCACACACGCACACACGCACACACACACACACACACACACACACACACACACACACACACAGACACACAGTCACACACACACACACACACACACTACCACAGTGTTAGCCCATTGTCTAGTTTGTCAGTGTTACACTTGCCTTTTGACAGACACTTTTTAATTACTGTGTAATCATTACTAGTTGAGCTTTGCACTCATTAGCCCTAAAGTTTGTTGAGTGTTAATCAAAACTTGTTTTCCGTGCACAAAAATATTAATACCATAGGGACAGTATAATAATAATAACACAAGTTTTAATGTGTGCGCACCAAAACATGTTGAAAATGTAATTTTAACAGTAATGCACGTGCATCTGCCAGCAGAGTTTCACTTTTCATTTTGTTTCTAAGTGAGCATCTCAGGTGTCAGCTTTTATGACAACTGACAGCGTTGCTGGCTCCTGCAGCCTGCAGGTGTTGTGAAGTGGAAAATGAGCTCAATCAAATGGAAACTCACTCTAAGGCATTCTGCACACAAGTAATTAAACAGTCTTTTTGTGGTTTCACCTGCTTTCACCATCAGTTAGAAGAGTTATGTTAAGAGGAGGCCAGGGATTCAATTTGGCTTGTGCAGTAATCAAATTTAAGGTTCAGAAGGTCTTAGATAGTGCTGAAATGTCTATCTGTGATTGCAGTCTGTGTGGATTTTATTGTTATCTATGCCCCTTCTGAATTAAAATACAATTCTTGGATACTTAATCTTTTTTGATTTTTTTTAATACATCCAGTGGATGATGATTGCACACATTTTAAGAAGGAGAGGATAGTAATGACATGCTGTCTACTCTATTGTTTAGATATACTTTTTGCTAAGTATTTATGAGAAGCATTACTCATGTAGCTCAGTCCTGTTGTCTGCTGTGAACTGATTTACCTCACTGTTTTTTTTTTTATATTTCCCCAGGGTCCACCCCTTTCCCCTTTACCCACAAGGTGCACTTGAAGATGGGTCTTGATCTCAAAGACATTCCTCTCTGGCAGAATTTTTCGACCTGTCTTGCGGATGGCAGGTGGTGAGGTGGAGATCAGCATCAATCAATCAATCAATCAATATTTATTTATATAGCGCCTTCCAACAACCACAGATTGAACCAAGGTGCTTAACAACATTTATAAAAAATAAACATATTTACAAATAGGCTTAAAAACACATTTACACAATAAAAACAGAGCAGTGTCACAGAGCCATTAAGTGCAAAAAGCCATTTTAAATAAATAGGTTTTAAGTTTGGCTTTAAACAGAGGCCGGTCAGTGATGGACCGTAACTCAATGGGCAACGAGTTCCAGAGTTTAGAACCGGCTACTGCAAAAGAACGATCAGATTTTTGAAAATGTGGTTAAGATGGGGGGACAAAGCAAAAGGACCAGGAGCTAAGACACTGGGCAGATTGGATGTGCCAAACACAATACATTCAGTTTTATCTTCATTCAAACAGAGGAAATTCTGGGACAGACACAGTTTGATGTCCTCTAAACATCTGTTGATGGACTGAAGACTATCAGGACAAGCAGGGACAACCAAAAGGTAAACCTGCAGGTCGTCTGCGTACAGATGAAAGGACATATTGTGTTTTGAAATAACTGCACCTAACGGTAACAAATACAAGGAAAATAAAACAGGGCCCAAAATGGAACTTTGTGGCACACCAGAGGTCAAGGGATCCGAGGAGGAGGAGAGGACACCAATCCTAACAGAAAAAGTCCTCTCTGTTAAATACGACCTAAACCACTGCAGCACAGGTCCCTGAAGCCCAACCTGTTGTTCCAGACGTGTCAGCAGGACTGAGTGGTCCACGGTGTCAAACGCTGCAGTAAGATCCAGCATTATGAGCAGCACTGGCTTTTTCTCATCAAGGGACAAGAGAATGTCATTTTGTACTTTGAGGAGAGCGGACTCAGTGCTGTGTCGTATCCTGAAGCCAGACTGAAACTTTTCAAAGATCTGATTGTTCTCCAGAAAAGACTAGCTGTAAGAAAACTATCTTTTCCAAAACCTTCGATAGAAAAGGTAAATGGGACACAGGTCTAACATTTGACAGAACAGTTGGATCAAGGTTGGGTTTTTTTAGCAGAAGCCTGACCACTGCGTGCTTGAATACAGTTGGTACAGAACCAGAACTCAGGCAGATGTTTATAAATGAGAGGAGGCATGGGCCCACTGTGTTAAAAACCTGTTTAAGCATTTTAGATGGTATAATGTCCAGAGGACAGTTGGTCGGTCTCAGCCTCTGGACCACTTTAGAGAGGAGAGAGAGTGACACTGGCTCAAACACATTAAACACAGGGAGGACAGGAGAAGTTCACAAGTCAAAGCTGTTAGACATGTTCTTAATGCTCTGTTTAACAGAGGCTACTTTATCAACAAAATAATGGAGGAAATCATTACAGGTTGATTTTGAGGCCTGCTGTAGAGCATTACTAGATGGGTTTGTAACAGACTGATTTGTATTGAATAGCGCTCTAGGACGATTAGAGCAGGTGGAAATAACATTAGACAGATACTGACATTTAGCTGCTTTGACAGCATTTTGATATTCATTAAGACTGTCTCTCAATATACCCAGTGAAACATGAAACTTGTCCTTTTTCCACTTGCGCTCGGCCTGCCTGCACCTCCGTCTAAGGGCACGGGTGGTGTCATTAAGCCAAGGCTCTAGTTGAGTCTTGACAGCTCTGCATCTGAGTGGAGCAATGATGTTAAAAATCTCTGAGCAGAGTGGAAAGACCACTAAAGAGTGGTTTTCATAAAGGCAGCAGCAAATTCTCCAGCTGTGGTGGAAGTGATGATGTGGCGGTGACCGGCTGGAGTAAGGGATTTTGCTGCAGGGACAGGGCCTTTGAATTCAAACATAAAAGGAAGGTGGTCTGAGATGCAAATGTCACTTATTTCTGAGATTAATACAGTGAGTCCATGAGAGATGATCAGGTCCAATGTGTGACCGAGCTGGTGTGTGGGAGCGTTCACTGATTGTGTCAGATCCAAAGAGATCAGAAGGCTCTGAAAGTCATTGGCCAGTTGACTTGATGGGCAGCAAACGTGAATATTAAAATCACCACAAATTAATAAACTGTCGTATTGTGTTCGTAATTCCCCAAGTAACTCAGAGAACTCCGGAATGAAATCCTTATTATATTTTGGAGGTCGGTAGACAACAGCACACAGTAGAGGACATGCGAATGGAGCCAAGAATAGCTGAAGCTCATCAGTTTATTTATTAGGTGTTTCTCATTTTATGTGCTCACTGGACTCAAATCTAACTCACACTTTTCTATTTATTTATTTATTAAGTTGTGACAATGCACATTAATGAACAATCATATATATTAGAACATGTAAATGAGCCAGACACAAACACACAAAAACAGTGCACAACAATAACAAATAGAAGACACACAGACACACATTAAGACATTAAATTCATAGTTACAGTAAATGAAAGGTCTGTTTATGTTTTCCATTAACATTATCTTCTTTCTTTTTGTGTCCAACATGTTAATTCAGCTATATTAATCCCCAAAGGGAAATTCAGTTTTTAGGTCTCTTCAGATTAATTGATTCAGTCTTATTCTTATTTTTCTTGTGGCGCTCTTTGCCCATTAAACACGAGCCTGTTTTTTGGTGTGTCTGCTCGAAAAGGACATGTCCACAGTAAATTGACTATATATCTGCAACTACAAGGTCTATTTCAATCATTCTGGTGTCAAAATGAAAGGGGGCACTTGTGAGATTTCCTAGAAGGGAAATGCAATTTTTCTAGTTTACATTAGGACTCTATCTCTTCAAACCACTGCTTTTGAGAATTGGATCTCTAAAATCGGTATTTTTAAAAATAAACGCTGGCGCCTAAAGAGTTAACCCAGTTTACTTAATACAACGGGACTTGTGTATTTACAGAAGAGCACCAGACTCTCGGCAAGGAGGTCCAGGGTTTGACTCCCGGGGGTTGGGTGAGACCTTTCTGGGTGGAGTTTGTAATTTCTCCCCTTTCTCAAGGGTGTTTCATCCGGGTACTCCGGTTTCCCCCAACAAAAGACGGCCCCTAGTTTGGCTGCTGACAAGGAATTTCCCCAAGGGAATAATAAAGGTGTATAAAAAGAATAGAGTAAATAATAAAAATAAAGAAAATACAATGTGGATATATATTATCTACGCTATTATAGCCATACATTTTCGAAATTGCTCAGAGCTTTATTAAGTGAGCTAACTACCACATTAAAAATGCTAACATTACTTGAAAATGTATTAAAATAAGTGTTCTGTATTACTGCACATCTACAGTGTTCTACTGCACATCTACAGTGTTCTACTGCACATCAACAGTGTTCTACTGCACATCTACAGTGTTCTACTGCACATCTACAGTGTTCTACTGCACATCTACAGTGTGTTCTACTGCACATCTACAGTGTGTTCTACTGCACATCTACAGTGTTCTACTGCACATCAACAGTGTTCTACTGCACATCTACAGTGTTCTTCAGCACATCTACAGTGTTCTACTGCACATCTACAGTGTTCTACTGCACATCTACAGTGTTCTACTGCACATATACAGTGTGTTCTACTGCACATCTACAGTGTTCTACTGCACATCTACAGTGTTCTTCAGCACATCTACAGTGTTCTACTGGACATCTACAGTCTGTTCTACTGCACATCTACAGTGTTCTTTAGCACATCTACAGTGTTCTACTGCACATCAACAGTGTTCTACTGCACATCAACAGTGTTCTACTGCACATCTACAGTGTTCTTCAGCACATCTACAGTGTTCTACTGCACATCTGCAGTGTGTTCTACTGCACATCTACAGTGTGTTCTACTGCACATCAACAGTGTTCTACTGCACATCTACAGTGTTCTTCAGCACATCTACAGTGTTCTACTGCACATCTACAGTGTTCTACTGCACATCAACAGTGTTCTACTGCACATCAACAGTGTTCTACTGCACATCTACAGTCTGTTCTACTGCACATCTACAGTATTCTACTGCACATCTACAGTGTTCTACTGCACATCTACAGTGTTCTACTGCACATCTACAGTGTGTTCTACTGCACATCTACAGTGTGTTCTACTGCACATCTACAGTGTTCTACTGCAAATCTACAGTGTGTTCTACTGCACATCTACAGTATTCTACTGCACATCTACAGTGTGTTCTACTGCACATCTACAGTGTTCTACTGCACATCTACAGTGTTCTACTGCACATCTACAGTATTCTACTGCACATCTACAGTGTGTTCTACTGCACATCAACAGTGTTCTACTGCACATCTACAGTGTTCTTCAGCACATCTACAGTGTTCTACTGCACATCTACAGTGTTCTACTGCACATCAACAGTGTTCTACTGCACATCTACAGTCTGTTCTACTGCACATCAACAGTGTTCTACTGCACATCTACAGTGTTCTACTGCACATCAACAGTGTTCTACTGCAAATCTACAGTGTGTTCTACTGCACATCAACAGTGTTCTACTGCACATCTACAGTGTTCTACTGCACATCAACAGTGTTCTACTGCACATCAACAGTGTTCTACTGCACATCAACAGTGTTCTTCTGCACATCAACAGTGTTCTACTGCACATCTACAGTGTGTTCTACTGCACATCTACAGTGTTCTACTGCACATCTACAGTGTGTTCTACTGCATATCTACAGTATTCTACTGCACATCTACAGTGTGTTCTACTGCACATCTACAGTATTCTACTGCACATCTACAGTGTGTTCTACTGCACATCTACAGTGTGTTCTACTGCACATCAACAGTGTTCTACTGCACATCTACAGTGTGTTCTACTGCACATCTACAGTATTCTACTGCACATCTACAGTCTGTTCTACTGCACATCTACAGTATTCTACTGCACATCTACAGTGTTCTACTGCACATCTACAGTGTTCTACTGCACATCTACAGTGTGTTCTACTGCACATCTACAGTGTGTTCTACTGCACATCTACAGTGTTCTACTGCACATCTACAGTGTTCTACTGCACATCTACAGTATTCTACTGCACATCTACAGTCTGTTCTACTGCACATCTACAGTATTCTACTGCACATCTACAGTGTTCTCCTGCACATCTACAGTGTTCTACTGCACATCTACAGTGTGTTCTACTGCACATCTACAGTGTGTTCTACTGCACATCTACAGTATTCTACTGCACATCTACAGTGTGTTCTACTGCACATCTACAGTGTGTTCTACTGCACATCTACAGTGTGTTCTACTGCACATCTACAGTGTTCTACTGCACATCTACAGTGTGTTCTACTGCACATCTACAGTGTTCTAACGCACATCTACAGTGTTCTACTGCACATCTACAGTGTTCTACTGCACATCTACAGTGTGTTCTACTGCACATCTACAGTGTTCTAACGCACATCTACAGTGTTCTACTGCACATCTACAGTGTTCTACTGCACATCTAAAGTGTTCTACTGCACATCTAAAGTGTTCTACTGCACATCTACAGTGTTCTACTGGACATCTACAGTGTTCTACTGCACATCTAACGTGTTTTACTGCACATCTAAAGTGTTTTACTGCACATCTACAGTGTTCTAATGCACATATACAGTTTGTTCTTCTGGATAACAGCTTTGGTCTGGTCTTCGTATAAATGTAATTGAACATTTAAATTATCAAAGGAGGTTTTCCAGTTTTGGTGCAATTATTCTACTCTGAGATTAACCTTCACAGTAAAACACATCTACATGTGGTAATGTGGTGTGGACCGGCTCGTGAAACCCACCCTTTAGTGGCCTATGTTAAGGCAACATTCATTCACAAACGCATTTGCATTGTCCTTCTTTGGTTGGATGTAGGTGTGGAGAGGGCATGACGTGAGGTGGATTTACGTGCGCACATTTCTGCTGCAAGTGGGATTTCTTAAATGGAAATTGCGTGCAGGTTTTATCAGTCAGGATAATTTTTTGCATGTGCCATTTTTGGCCACTAGGCGTATGCACTAGTTTATTAGAAATCTTACACAACCTTTTATAAATGAAGCCCCTGATTTCCTGCAGGCAGGTTTTGTTTAGGTGGGAATCTGTCTCATCTGCGGTTGAGCAGGTGTAACAACTGCTTTTTGGTTAAAATAGCAATCAGTCTGTCTCTTCTCGCTCTCTCCATTTGCCCCACCTGTGTAGAGAAACACTCAAACAACTGTTTTATCAACATGTATTATTTAAAAAATCCTTCCATTGTCTTTCTTTAAAAATCATTTCAGTCTTTTCTCAAAGCTCTCCCCTTATAAAATTTTAACTTTCTGTATTATTTATGTCGATTCACAAAGACTAAACATAAAGCAAAAAAAGACAAACAGACAAGAACAAACATAAAACATAAATCCAACCAAAAATTTGTAAAAAAAAAAAAAAAAAAAACTGGCTATAGCTTTTATAACCAGATAAATGATTCTTTCTTCTTCTTTTTTACTTTTAATTTTTACATTAACTTTAAACCCAGGATTCAAAACTCAAATTACAGTTAGTTACAGCACACACATTAACAACCATCTCTGAGTATTGGGAGAAAAAATATTTGTCAATCTGTACTTGTTTATGCCCTCTTCTAAATAAACAATAATTTAGTTGTTTTTATTTGTCTTTTTATATTTTGTGAAGACTGTTGGCATACTATTTTCCTGTCTTTTTTCTCTGGGTCCGCTATATATTCCTCTTTTTTTACTCTTAAAACTACTGTATATGTGTATATTCTCCGACTCTGATCTAACTCTGTTTAACTCATATCTTTTTAACCCTTCTCTCTTCAGCTATTCTTTTTACCTATTTTTTAAGACTATTTTATGTAAGCTGTTTTTATTCTCTATGTCCTTTCTATCCTCCTCCTGGCCACCTATCCTCAGGGTCATCTCTTAACTCATATATTCTTATTCCTTTTATTCTCTTTAAACTCTTTTTCTCTTTTGTTTCTTAAACTGGGTCAACTCTCTTCACATCTTCTTACACTTTTCTAACTTCTTACACTATATTCCTATCTACTTATATATCCTTAGTTCTTTTACTCTTGTTTTCTTAAATTTTAAACTCTTCTTAACTTTCCAATCCAGTTTTCTTTTTTCTTATCTAAAATGATCAAATTACAGCCATTGGTAAATGGTATATGTCATGCATTTATATAGTGTTTTTCTGTACTCTTCTTGGGCACCCAAAGCGTTTTACATGAGGCTTCCATTCACACACATTAACACCTGGCTGACAGAGAGGGGGGCAGTCATACACAAGGTGCTCACAGCCTTCTCCTACCACCACCAAACCCACCTCTACACTCACACACATTCATACACCAGAGCTGTGACACTGAAGGAAAGGAGGGTTAAGTGTTTTGCCCAAGGACACAATGACAGTATAAACTGGGGAGAGCAGGAATCAAACTGCCAACCTCGTGGTTATAATAATAATAATAATGGATTGGATTTATATTGCGCTTTTCTCCCGAGGGACCAAGGGACTCAAAGCGCACACAGGCCATCCATTATTCATTCATTCCACAGTCACACTGGTGATGGTGAGCTACAACTGTAGCCACAGATGCCCTGGAGCAGACTGACAGAGACGTGGCAGCCATTTTGCGCCTACGGCCTCTCCGACCATCACCACATACATTCACTGAACATTCTTACACATTCATACGAGGCAAGGTGGGTTAAGTGTCTTGCCCAAGGACACATCGACAGTATGAACTGTGGGGAGAGCAGGAATCAAACCCACTAACTTCCGGTTGAAAGACGACCGCTCTACCACTGAGCTCTACCACTGAGCCACTGCCGCCCGAACGCCCACACCCAGTGCTTTACCACTGCGCTCAAGTGGTAAAGCAGCAAATTATCTCTCTAAAATGCCTGATGGTATCAACTTCTTGAGCTTTACAGTTCCCAGACATCACTCAGCTACAGTAATTTGGGTTTTCAATAAGATCCCATACATCATTCTTATGTACAAATTAGAATCGCAGACCACCGTTGTGTCTTTAGTCTGGATTGCCATCCGGATCACTTTGCTGTAACGGCGTCTTTATTGGTTAATATGACCAGTAACAGATGTTTTCCCAGTGAAGTTTCTTAAAGTAAAAGTTGATATGGCCTGGTTTTAAACAGAACTCTGTAGAAATTGCCAATTAGTTTGTTAAAATGGCATCATGCAAATGCAGTCTTCATACAACATATGTTCCTTTACCTTTTTTTTTTTTTCAATGCTGGGGGAATAAGCACTGCGTATAGTGTGTTGTCTTTTTTATTATGTCTGGCTATGGGTTATAGTTTTGCATTGCTGAGCTGATATCTTACCTTACATTACCTTTACTTGTGCTCTTTTTGGCAACATTCAAATAAACGTTGCTTCCTATGTGTGCTCATATTCATCACTGTTGGAGCAAATGCAGTAGATTTTCCAACACCTGTTTACTGCTGCGTCCTGTGGCTCTGTCTGGCTAAAGATGATTAGTTAGTGGATAGCCACATTTTCAATAATTACTGCCATAAGAGACTGTGCTAAAATGCTGCCTCCACTCCCTTCTCCTTTGCCGTCTCTCTGTTCTGCTCCCAATATGCGCCGCCCACGCACAGCCCAGTTCGCTGGGCTGCAGACTGGGAGCTGACATTCACGAGAACCGTTAAAAGTGCTCATTATTGGGAAAGAAAGGCAGGGCAGGAATCAAAGACACACACACTTATTCACAGCCGGAGAGCCCTGATGTTTTAGCTCTTCAGCTGTATAGTCATATCCCTAGCTTATCAGTCAAATTGTTCTTTCCTTTTCCTATTCTTTGTTCTCTGGCTGCAATTAATCTTAAATCCACTGTTGTAAGTGAAGATGTGCATTCAAATTAAGATTTATTGAGTTATAAAAATATATTTTATGTTCAATCAAGACATTTCATTTGGGAATGGGTTTATGCAGGATACACTGACACTGTGCTCCTTCTTTAGGCCTAATTTACCAAAAAGCGCTGGAATGTGTGTATGCTACAGTCAATATCTATAAGAAAAAATAATTGTGCAAAACAAAGCAGTAAAAAGTAAATTCCAGTAAAAATGGTGTCTCATCTCAAAGATTGTGTAAATTGAAAGTAAATTAAAAATTAATTATATGTCTTCATCAGATTCAATTTTATTCTATTTGATGACTGCAACCACAAAGTGGGTATGTTTAATTCCCAAACAGAAATGGCTACAGGTCAGCTACAGTCTTTTGGGAGAAGCCTCTTTAACGTTAGCCTACAGGAATCAGGGATCAAATAAGGGACAGAGGAAATGGAAGACCAAACGGCCCTGGATTTGCATAAACGACTCAAGATTTCAAAGTAAGCCCTGCAAATCTCTAGAAGCAGCTCTAAGCTCCCTGTGGGACTGCCAGCCGTGGGGAAAATGGTGCGGCCCATTTGGCATTCTATAATGAGGCAGCAAAGCATAGCAAATAGAAATTGGAACAGAAATCCACTGTAATTTTGTTCCTATCTCTTACCTTTGTGGAGCGCTGGCAGGTGGGTGGCTCACTCACAACATTACAGCAACTGTTTTACACTCAGAGGTCAGTGCAAGCTCCACAGCAGTCACTGAGTACAAGTACCTTCAGTCTAAAACTCATAGTATTCATTTAAAGTCTACCTATACAATAATGTAAATATAATTACCCATGAGAAATTGTAAAAAAAAACAAATAGGGCAAAGACCATAGCGTAATTGACTTGAGCAAAGTGTTTTCCACATGAAATGTTGTATTTTTAAATTTGATAACTGATATTGCGAGAGATAAAGTGTAGAGGTGTGGCAAGATCAAAACAAACTCTTGCTATCAGTTGATGGAGTTTGAAATTACTATTGGCGGAAAAGACATGTGTTTTGTCCTGGTGCAGTCTCTCGTAACTATGTGAATCATTCTGAACGCACTATCTGTGGAAGATTTTTAGGAACATGTAAATAAAAATAAAGCATTTAATCAAAGAGCATTTAAATTTAACTTAAAAACATAAATTCAGAAATGCATTTTCAATTGCAATTTTTAGTCTGTGAATTAAAATAGTAATTGTAAAAGCATTTACTAAATCCCAGTTTAACTGTGTAATTAAAACTCAGTGTTTTCTTTATGTACAGGTTTGTAATGTCACACATCTATGGCTCTCTTTTATGCTCAACAGTAGCTGTCACCAGAGGTTCGTCTGTTGGAGCCAGTTGTGTGTCCTAGAATGTTATGAAAGGGAGTGTTTCACCAGGATGTGACCTTGTGATGTAGCATGATGGCGCCTGTGTTCGGTTTTATCTTAGCTCTCTTTCTGCTCTCTCATATATTTGTGGTTTTTTAAATTTTGTTTGTATATTTATAAATTTTTATTTATCTAAAAATGTAAACGGGAGCGCGCACTATGTCACATCCAGGTTGATTTCACGGCAAAATTGGCCCAAATTCTGCACAATAAAATGAGCCTACAGAGTCATAGAGACAACAGTTTTGAACAGTGAAAGCTCAGTCATCTCATCTCATTATGGTTGGCTCATATATGGGCAAATAAAAACAGTATTTAATAAAAGAGTACTGAGAGAAAATCCATATATCCTGCCTCTTGATACCTGCGTCGTCTAAAGTCCAGCCTCTTTATATCTGTGGAGGCTCAAGTCTTGCCTACTTGTACCACCTGTCTATGCCCCATAATTAGAAAAAAAGGTTTAAGTAAAAGCATCTGGACTTAGTTTTCAAGGAAATTTGTTTTGTCTCAAATTTTCAAATGTTTCAAGAGACTTTATCAATTCTGAGTTCAAAAGAGCTGAGGTTATATCTCTAAAGGGAGGAGTTTCCCCTGAAACCAAACCTGATGGACCAGGCTGTTCTGATCTCACAGTCGTTGGCCATGAAAGGGAAGTGTGACTCCTGATGTGGGAGTTGTTATGGCTCAGGAGAGTTGTTAGTGACACTGCTCCATTCTGGTGCTTTGGTTGTTGTTCTAGGGTGAAGCTAGGGGTTTCGGAACACTGTTATAAATACTAGGCTTTTCCATTTTCACAAAAATGGCTTCCTTCAGCCCTCTCTCAAACCATCTGGCCTCTCTGGCCAAAATTCAGACATTGCTGTCCTCAAAGGAATGTCCTTTGTCTTTGAGGTGGAGGTGGACTGCAGACTCAGGTCCTCCAGGATTGGCTCTTCTGTGCTGATACATCCTCTTGTGAAGCTGTTGTTTAGTTTCACCAACATAACTGTCACTGCACTCTTCACTGAACTGCATAAACCACATTATTCTGTTTGTGGGGATCTTGTCTTTAGGATGGACCAGTTTTTGACGCAGCATGTTCCCTGGTTTAAAGTGTACTGGAATGTTGTGTTTGTAGAAAATCCTTTTAAGTTTTTCAGATAAACCAGACACATAAGGGATAACTACACCCTTCCCTTTTGCCCCTGGTTCCTGTCTGTTTGGTTTCTGTGTCCTCTTGGTTTTGTTGAAAGTCCATTTGGGTATCCACAGTCTCTCAGGGCTTTACGGGTGTGTTGTTCTTCTTTCCGTTTACCTTCTGAGGTTGTAGGCACCTCAGGCGGCTATGGCATCTTCACAGGTGAACTTGATGTTCTTGTCCACTGCATTGGTGTGTTCTGTGAAGTCTTCTACTTCCTGGGTTCTGATTTTGACCCACGTGTCATCAACATATCTGAACCAGTGACTGGGAACTGCACCTGAGAAAGAGACCAGCGCTCTGTTCTCCACTTCCTCCATGTACAGGTGAGCCACAATCGGGGAAACAGGTGATCCCATGGCACAGCCGTGTTTTTGTCTGTAGAAGTTACCTCTGAACTGGAAATAACTAGTGTTCAAACATATCTCCAGTAAACTGCCAATATGGTCCGGGGTGAGATTTGTCCTGTCCTGTAAAGAAGTCTTCCTTACAACCCGGGTGCTTCATTGGTGGGTATGCAGGTAAAGAGTGATGTGACGTCAAAGGAGACAATTGTCTCATCTGTGTCTAGTTGTAGATGTTTGATATTGTTAGTAAAGTCCTGTGAGTTGATGATATGGTGTTGTGAGTGGCCTACTATTGGAACCAAAATGGTGGTCAGGTAATTGGCTATATTGTAGGTGGCTGAATCTGTGCTGCTTACTATGGGTCGTAGTGGAATTTCTTATTTGTGTTTTTTGGGTAAGCCATATATACATGGAGTGGTGTTCCCAGGATCACTCAAAGGAGTCCCTTAAAACATTTTTGTTGTGGTATGTGTTATTTGCAGCACGTTTTTGAATTTGGAGCGCATTTTTGTATTTGCATGTGTTGTGAGGATTTGCAGCGCGTTTTTGTATTTGCATGTGTTGTGAGGATTTGCAGCGCGTTTTTGTATTTGCATGTGTTGTGAGGATTTGCAGCGTGTTTTTGTATTTGCATGGGTTGTGAACTTTTGCAGCGCGCGTGTTGTCTAATTGATGATGTTTTCTTTATTTGCTGGTGCTTTCTTCATTTGCAGCGTGTTGAGCGTCTCGGCCACCGTATAATGTATTTTGACTTTTACAGAGGTCACCACTGAGTCATTTTTTCATATTTTTTCTTGCGGACTTCATTTCCATAAATTGGGCTTGAATTTTGGGCAAAGTTTTCTGAGTTTTTATGCATGTTCAGGGGTCAAAATTGCCCTCAAAGAGTAGAAAATAAATAATAATAACGGACACTATCAGATATAATAGACCCTTCCGGTTATCACCGGCTCGGGTCTAATAATGGATTGGATTTATATTGCGCTTTTCTCCTAAAGGACCAAGGGACTCAAAGCGCTTACAGGCCGTCCATTATTCATTCACTCCACAGTCACACACTGGTGGTGGTAAGCTACAACTGTAGCCACAGATGCCCTGGGGCAGACTAACAGAGACGTGGCAGCCATTTTGCGCCTACGGCCTCTCCGACCAACACCACATACATTCACTGAACATTCTTACACATTCATACGAGGCAAGGTGGGTTAAGTGTCTTGCCCAAGGACACAACAACAGTATGAATTGTGGGTAGAGCGGGAATCGAACAGCCTACCGTCTGGTTGAAGGACAACCGCTCTACCACTGTGCCACTGCCCCCCTACATCTGTAGAAAAGCTAACAAAAGTACCAAACTTGTCAGGGGGGGGCACGACAAAAGCGATTGAATTAAGTTCAGTTCATTTTTGCATTTTAAATCATATTGTGTGTTCTAGAGTTCAATCACAAAATATCCTTTCACTTTTTGTGTAACGTTATCTGTTGTTCTTAAATAAAATGAATAATCTGTCCTCCATGCTCATATTGTAAGTTTCTTAAAATGTGAGTAAAATGAAAAGCTATTATACATATTATTAAAGTATAAAAATAAAAAATGACAGGTAATAATAGACGAGGACGGAAAATTTACAACTCTGTCTGTCAAAATGACGGAGAGTGAAAAAATCTAGTACGACCTCTGATCAGGCGTCACACTGTCCTATCATGGCCAACAACCAGAACAGCCTGGTCCATCAGGTTTGGTTTCAGGGGAAACTCCTCCCTCTAGAGATAAAACCTCAGCTCTTTTACCAGTTGATCTCAGAATTAATAAAGGCTCTTGGAATTAGAGACAAAACGTCTTCACCTTGAAAACTGAGTACAGATACTTTTACCTAAACCTTTTTTCAAGATGTCCTGGATGACTGAGAACCTTTACAGACACGTCCCCATATTTAATTAAAATTTAGGCTTACATTTGTCCATTTATAAGTTTATAAATAAGCAATGTTTCCCTAAAACAGTGAACTTTCTCAAAAGAACTCTCATTTGTTTAACTGTTATGTTTTTATGCATTTTCACCCATTATTTATTAATAATAAAAAGAATGTATTAACAGTAATAATTAATGTGAGGACCAGAAGTACTTCACAAAGGACTGGATTTGGTCCGTGGACCTTAAGTTGGACAGTCCTGGTCTTTACTTTCAGTGGCTGCAGCAGAGACTCAGAAGGCAGCACATGAGCCAGAACATTATTACATCTCTCTGACAAGGGGCCTCAAACAGATGAACACTTAGTTTAAGATGGGTCTAACTGTGTTATGAAATAATTACTTATGGTTCAGACTCAGGACAGCAGCCTCCATTTACAGTTTAGCCTCCTTGCTAACATAGATAACTGCTCACATTCTCTTTGTTCTCCACCGGTGACGGGACATTTACATGCCTTTTTGTCCGTTTTGACGAGAGTAAAGCTCAGCCTCAGACACAGACTTGTTTTTGTTGCCCACTCATTAAGTCCTGCTCGTTAAGCCCCCCCTGTTATGTCCAAGTGGAGCTGACTTGGCCCGGTACCGGTTTGTTCAGTAGCGGAGAGACACAGACTGTGAGCAAGTGATAGCCTTTTGCTAAAGTGGTTTGAAAACGCTATTTCCATTGACCATTGCCTTGATGTGTTCTGTGAAGGCTTCTACTTCCTGGGTTCTGATTTTGACCTACATGTCATCAACATATCTGAACCAGTGACTGGGCACTGCACCTGAGAAAGAGACCAGAGCTCAGCTCTCCACTTCCTCCATGGTGACAGGTGATCCCATGGCACAGCCATATGTTTATTTCCATTATAATTGTGCTAAAATTGTGCACACCCACCTTCTGAACTGACTCTGTGACAATGGGAAGGTGTCTTTTGTCTCAAGCCCTGGCTTTATTAAATTTGTTGTGTTATAATTGCAGACAGTCTGCAAGCTAAAAATGATTTCTTGATGGAAATATTTTTAGACTTAAATTTCAGTTAGGTTTTAGAAAATGCCATTTTACTGAGACTGCTCTTTTAAAAGTATCAAATGACAATATGATGACTGCTGAATGGACAGTACACTGTTTTGATTTTATATAATGTATTATCTGCAATCGATACATGGGACCATCATGCATTAATAAATCGGCTCGTTTTAGGTCCCATTTTCTTTTTAATGTGTCTTATTACTTTTATGCTGATGATGAAGATTTTCAGTTTAATAAGTTATACAATAACTATTTACAACTTTACACACAAAAGACTGAAACTTTCATCCTTGCTCCAGTCCAAAAACTTCCTCAAATCAAACACCTCTGTTCTTGGGCTCATCCGTCCAGTCAAGCCTCAGAAACCTTGGCATTTAGTTTGTCCAGTCTATGTTTCTGGACAGTCAAAAAATGTTTTTATGATGACAAATATTTCTGAATTGAGAGTATTGTTGTCTAGAGCTGACTTGATGACTATTCATGTTTTTACTTCTTGTTAAGATTAGAATAATTGTCTTTGTACTTGTTTAAACAAATCCTCTCTTAATCAACTCCAAATGGTGCAAAACACTGCAGCCAGACTTTTAACAAGAACCAACAGAAGAGCACACGTCGCATCGGTTTTATCCACACTTCAGTGGCTTCCAGTGAAATTTAGAATTGATTAAAAAAAATTTAGTATTAACTTTTTGAGTGCTGCATGGATAAGGCCCAGTACATTACTGACTGATTTATTTATACCTGTCCAGTCAGAAAACCAAGGATAAAGATTGAAAATTAACTCCGCTTAGCAAAATGCTAACTGTTACGACCCTGGCTCAAGGGGTCGGAACAAAGAGAGGACATGAACAGACATAACAATTAAGGAAAAATAATCTTTATTGAAACCAAAGTCAATATAAACAACATAACTTATAACATGTGGTATGAAAGGTGTCCATCTGTATAATCAGTGGTGTAATGCTAGTGGTGAGTGAAACAAAGGAGTGTGTAGGTGTGTAAGTATAAATAGTCACCTGAGCAACAACCCAAGCCCCACAGGTGTGCCCAGTCAGGGAATCACAGGGGCATCACACTAACGCTTTACAATGGGAAATACCACTGGCAACAGTTAGTCAATATGATGTTTTTAACATATATCCTGGGAAATATATTAATAATGAAAAAGCACAAACACACACATCAACCACAAACTCCTTCTGTATTGAGGAGCTTGTTTATGAGCTTTGCAAAGACACATAATTCACATTGGATTGCGCAACTGTTAACTATTGTAATTTAATCAATATAATCAACTAAAATATGATAAAATATATAAAGATTGTGAAGGTTCCAGGTTTTAATGAATTTACAAACTCTGTAAATGGAATACGAGCATGACAGCGGGGGAGAGCATGACAGAAACGCCACGGGCCAACAGCTAACCCATCTGTATCCCTGTATTGCCAATCCAGCCCTGTAAGCCGCTAGCCATGCCGTGTGCATCAGTGTAATCATTGTTCCAGGAAATCATGCGCTTACAAGTGTTCTTTGTTGTTTGAAATACTATCTGCGATTAAATGCATTTCTTAGGTATTAATTTTTTAATCTTAACATGTTTAAGTCCCACCCCTATTATATACAGTACTTACACATACATACATACATATTCATATAGTAAAACACAAATCATATAATAAAACATCAAATCCATAGAACAGACAACACAGACAAAAACAAAAAAACAGGACATACACAAGCTCTATTTTTATTTACTTGGTCCTATAAATCCTCCATACTGTTCACCTTCAGTGACGCTGTGGTTTGTATCATTGGATGACTAATTCCAAAAATGTTGAGAGGAACTTATTCTGCCTTGTTAGTCTACTTGACGAAATGTGATAATATTGTTTATTGCAGAGGTAAGCTGTTGTACTGTGTGCGTTTCGCCTACTAAACTCTCGTTAAGACATTTCGAGAAACATACACATGCTATTTGGCATTGATGGTTATAATTAAATGCATATTTGTAAAAATCCTTGCTCAATGACCAAGTAAATTATGTATTTATTATTTTGATTTTCTGGAGAAGGAAGTCAAACAGAGTTAGCGGAGTAGCCTTATCCCAGCCATAAAACAATATAAACTGAGTGCAACGGCTATAATAATTAAATTAAGATTTGATCTTTAAGATCAAAATATTTTATCCCGCAGATAATGGCTGAAGGCAGATAAATATATCAGAAATATTATTCTATTCCTCGTCTTTATCCATCACGCTGAGGGCCTCAGTGGTGAGCCTTCATTGTATGCAGCAGCAGATCTCCCACACAATGGCCCAGTGAGCGCACATCCCCTTATGTCACAGAGCTTTCTCTCTGCTAATCCACGGTGAATGGGTGAGGAGGAGCTGGACTCACAGCCTGAGCACTACTCTGGAGAGGCACGGATCTACTTAGCAGTCCTCACAATCTTTTTTCAGGAAATAAATTGAGGAATATGAGACTACATTTCACTAATGCATACAAATCTGTATTTAAGTGGTTTTGAATGGGGTCTACAAATTTGCATGACAAAGATCAAAATATTGTTAAATGGCTTGACCTTTAGACCTTCAATGAGAACAAAAATCTAAAATAAAATAAAAAGTTTTATAAAGAACCCTTTATGTAAATGAAAAAATCAAGGGCCGTTACGTCGCCTGGTATGGCGCAACCGGGAGCCAGGGCCGAGTCTTTCCCCACGGGAACCCGAGTGTTGTTCTGTCATTGGACTTCTGTGCTAGTCACAGTTTGTCCATAACAAACAACATGTTCAAGCATAAGGGTGTCCTGGTGCCACGTGCACTGATGGACACCCTTATGCTTAGGCCGGACGTTGATGATCGACTTTCTAGTTGTTTCATCTGACCTCCAGCCGTCACCGGAAGTCACCTATGGTCATTAGCTTTGGCTCATGACCGAAAGAACAAGATCCCAGATAAAGGTGGCCAAAATGAGCTTTCTCTGCAGGGTGGCAGGGTGCTCCCTTAGAGATAGGGTGCGTAGCTTGGTCACTCGAGAGGAGCTCAAAGTAGAGCCGCTGCTCCTCCACATTGAGAGGAGCCAGCTGAGGTGGCTCGGGCATCTGTTTAGGATGCCTCCTTGACGCCTCCCTAGGGAGGTGTTTCTGGCATGTCCCACCGGGAGGAGGCCCCAGGGAAGACCTAGGACACAATGCAGGGACTATGTCTCTCAGCTGGCCTGGGAACACCTCGGTATCTCCCCAGAATATCTAGAGGAAGTATCTGGGGAGAGGGAAGTCTGGGTGTCACTGCTTAGAATGCTGTCCCCTCGACCTGGCTCATTGTGAGGCACAACTTGTCTAAAATGGTGAAGGAATAACACATGCAGTTGCATATTTTTAAAAGGTGCACCATTGGCTAAATCAAATCTAAAGTTTTATAAACAAACTTAAACAACATTTCTGTCATGCAAGCCTTCAACACTCTACCAGTACAAAGAAATCTGGGCCTGTGCTGGGACAGAAACACACTTTCACTTTCAAACTTAATGACAAACCTAACATTTGTTGCGGGGTACTCTCCATCTTTAACAGTATCTTTAGTATTAGCAGCACCTGTGAGAATTAAAGGCAGACTATTTGAGTGTGAATTTGCCAATGGAGTCCAAGATTTGGATGCCCCTTTACCTGAGGACACACTGAGCACACGAGAAAAAAAAACACTCCAAGGCTTAAGCAGTCTTCAAGTCCCCCACTGCTACACTCCAAGTCAAAAGAGACATTCCAGCTCAAGTCCCAACTTGCCCCCTACATGAGTGATGGTCTTATAAGGGTTGGTGGACATGTTTGGGGTCGGAATGGCTCAGTGGTAGTGCGTTGTTCCTTAACCGGAAGGTTGGAGGTTCAATTCCCGCTTTCCCCCTACAGTTCATACTGTTGTTGTGTCCTCAGACGTTCCAGCTGTAACACTGGTAATTAGAAGCTCAATGTAAGTCGCTTTGGATAAAAGCGTCAGTTAAATTAATAAATGTAAATGTCAAAAATGTTAGACATGCCTTTCAAGATACGGAGGAAAATAAAATCCGGTCATTCACTGAAATCGGCACCATGTAACAAAGCTGCTAGCGAGATATTACCACAGGGAGGGAGCCATTAGGCAATTGGCATGGTCAGTAGTCTCTTGAAGCACAATTATGTTCAGGTGTACACATCAAAGTCACTGAACCCAATGGAACCCACCGGTTGTATAAATTCACTGAGCAGGTCCTTTGCTATCAGAGGTCTAGCAAAGCAACTCTGCTGAGACAGGGGCACCAACTTCATCACTGTCAGTTTGGAACTAGACATGGCATAACCTGATGGAAAACAGCTTAGGATATTTAAGAATCTCCACAGCAAAAACTTTGGAGTTCAACCCACCACATGCCTCTCATATGGGAGGTGTCTGGGAAAGAATGATCGGTGTGACACAAAGAATTCTGGATTCTATGTTTCTGGCTCCAATTCTATCGGCTGTTTCTTTTTGCTGCCTTAGCTGTCTCAGTTCGGGTGTGAACCAGGGTTTGTCATCATTGAAAGTCACTTGGTATAATGCTGTCCTCACAGAATCAAATGTATGATGTTACAGTGTTTGTGTACTTATCCAAACTATCTGGTGCAGCTCTAAACACCTCCCAGTCAGTGTCCAAACACGTGCGTAGCTCCTCCACTGCCTCGCTGGTCCACTCCTTGGTAGTCCTTACTACAGGTTTGGAGAGCTTCAGCCTCTGTCTGTATGTGGGATCAGGTGAACCATGGCGTGATCTGAAGAGCCCAGGGCAGTGCGAGCCACAGCGCGAAAGACGTTGCTGACAGTAGAGTAACAATGATCCAGCGTGTTCTGCTTTCTGGTCGGGAATTTAATAAACTGTCTGTATCTTGGTAGTTTGTGGCACAAATTTCCCTTGTTAAAATCCCCAATGGTAATAAACAATGAGTCTGGAAAGGTCCACTCCACACTCAGTACCTGGTCTGCGAGTGCGCGATGTGCCTCCTGGACGTTGGCACTCGATGGAATGTAAACAGCAGCCAGTAGAATGGTTTGCAATTAATGAAGAGAAATTCCAGAACAGACCCTTTGTTTTACCAGCAGAGAGATCCCTTTGTATGTCGGCGCGGAGGAGTGGCAATCCCTCCAGGTGAAGTGCTTAGTGATCAACTCGCCTCTGTGAAGAACAAAACAGAAGATAAAGAAAAGTAACTGTTACTTCTCATCAGCAGCGACAGTTTGTCTGTTTTGTTCCTGAATGAACGAACGTTAGAGAGGAAAATCCCAGGTAAGGTCATTCACACGCCGCACTCCGTAGGCATACCAAAGCCCCCGCTCGTTTCCCTTGTCTGCGGCGTCACACTCTTTTGGACAAAAAAAAGAGCTGCAGCAGAAACAAAAAAAACTGGAGATAGATTAGGAGTGGTTGTTCTGATGTTAGAAAAACTCTTCATGGGTGTAAGAGAAAGTTGACACACAATTCACACACAAAAACAGACAAAACATAGAACACCAAAACTCCAGGGCATCTGTCACCAGTGCCATCTTTGACTTAAGGTAAAGTCTTGTCTGTGTAAATCATAAACAGACAAGATTAGAAGAGGATGTGTCATGGCACTTAACGCATCTCTCCTGATTAATGTCTCCCATATGGGCAAGTCTAAGACACAAGGAGAGGAGGGATTGATTGAAGACGTGGATGTAAAACCCATCCTGGTTTAACCATGGATGTAATATAAGATCTGGATAGTGAATGAGTAAAAAAAAAAAGAAACATAGTAATAGCTACTATTTTGGTAGCTGAAGGTGGCTTGTCAGTCAAATATCAGCCATTTGTTTTTGCATTGCGCTCTAATCCTTTTTTGGGTTGCTTTAGGAATTGTCTTCTGCAATACCTTGGGTGGCCATTAATCAAACTGGCGACAGAAAAAGGGGTGGTGCCCTATCCAGATAATAATAATAATAATTTTGGATGGACCAATATGGAAATTCTAGAACAATACCGATGTTTAAATCAACACAATGGCCAATACCAATTTTATTAAATATTTTTCTGGTATGATTTGGTCATTTGGAGAACAAAACAAAATTGTAAAAAATGCATCTTTAAAGCAATTTATTTAATAATTATGCCATCTGTAGATAGAGTGACATGATAATTATGGCCCAAAGTAAATTAGTAGCCAACATAATAAAGTGAGGTTCTCATCTTCAGATTAGCTCATTGTCTGTTTAAATAGGCAAATGACCCATGAGTAAACAGAGGTATAGCGCCGCTTTAGCTCAGTGCAACAGGATTACTGTAAAAATAGACGTCTGCTCATAAACAAGGCAAGTGTCATTATCATAGGTTCATCTGGAGCTTGGTCAGATAAAAGCTACAAGCTACTGGAAAGAAAGTAACTTTTGCAAGGGCACTTATGTTTGATAATTTATCCTCTCTCCTCTGACTCTAAAGATGAAACTAAAGATGAGACAGAGCCAGTTTTCTGCAGAGTTGTAGTTGACTACAATTATTGCCAACATATTTCCACTTTCTTTGAAGAATAACCTCGAAAGTTTCACTCTGATGGCATCGAGAGAAGCCATATCCTCTCTCCCGCAGCAGCAGAGCTCAGTGGAGTGAGCTGATCAGCAGGAGGTGGAGTCTGAGCCCTTCAAAGAGCAGCCAGTACAGAACAGACATGGCTTATGAAAGTTAACAGAGCCACACACACACACTTGTAGGCAGTCCACAGAATCCCGCATTTCAATAGTCCTGCCTGGATGTGACAAATACATAAATGAGAATTTCAGCATCAGCTAAAGAGAGGCAGGAGCAAATTTTGGAGATTTTCCTCAAGTTTAGTGACCTCACTAATGTGCTGCTGCAGAGATAGTGTGGGGTCAAAAATGGCACCAAGGTTTAGTCCAACACACAGTTGTTGATTGAGACAGTAAGACTGTTGAACTTGTGCCAATGACTGGCACGACCAATTAACAAGAGCTCCGTTTTATCCGAATTTAGCTCCTGTGGTAAGACAATTTTATACATAAAATAAATTTTAAATTTGTGTTAGCTTACTGTCGCTAAACAAGGTCTAGTAACAAGGCTAAACGAGGTCTATCCCTTCTTCAAACTAATGACAGAAGTGTAATAAAACAGTGAGTCACAAAAGCAGCCTGTTGTTCAATCTGTGATATTTCTGCTGGAGTTAATTCTAACATTCACTCAGCGTTGCACCTCCTCCATTCGCTCACGTGAATGAGAGCCAATAATTTATCTTTGACTGAAGTATACTACCTCTGATGAAATAATATAATGTTGCTGTGATGTAATGTCAACTGCTTAAATCCACTCAAATGTGTTTTCGAAATAAGATCTGATGTGCTTTTCCAGTGTAATACAGAGTATTCCACAGTGTGTTGAGTCTGTTTACATGAATCCATCACAAGTGTCCTGGCACGTGTGTGTGTGTGTGTGTGTGTGTGTGTGTGTGTGTGGTGTCCCACAGATTTACGCCTGCTGTCTGAATGCTGATTGGCCAGGGACAGCCCAGGACGACCCTAGGCTCACAGTGCTTTATCTTGTCAGAATGGCAATCAGCAAAATAAGGCCCCGGATGTAGCTCTCTACTCACTGTCTAGGTAAAAGACCCCCCCTCAGGTGATAGATGTGTAAAAATCACTCATCCCTCTTGGCCTGCAGAGGTGGGCATCCATCACTCTGCTCTGCCTCTCGCCATCCAGCCTCAGCACCAGAAGCTGTCTGTCAGCCTGACAGACCCATCCACTACATCACAGAGTGCTCAGCCCATAAGACTCTATTATATCTCATCTCCTTCACATGGGACTCTTGAACAGGCTGCACAGGGGAGCTCATACACAGGATACAAAGATAATAAAGAGAAAATTTTGAAAAAGTGTCTTAAATTATTTAAATGTGGTAAATGTTTATAAGATTTGTAAAAAACACATGCTCATGTGTAAAATTGTTAGACCACTCTATAAACAAATTAGGGAGAAAATGGCTCAGTTTTACAATATATCTTATGGTCAAAACCTTTTACATCTAACATAAAATTAAGTAAACTTCAGCACAAGGAGTTTCTGCCCCAATTAAGAGTCAGCATTTTTTGGCCCTTGCTTTGCCATTAAACCAGTTCCTTTATTGTCTTTATGGCTCATACACCACCAGACTGGTGACATGAAAGAGCAAGTCCATGTAGAAAATTGTAAATATTTCTGTTATGGGCTTTAAAAGCAGGTAAACAACTGCACCATTAGGATTATCCTTTGTGTTTAACTGCAATTATTTTTATGTCACATAGAATATGAAAAACATCTGATGAAAATGCTGGTAATATTTCTCATTTGCTGAGAGGAATGTGGAGAAGTTAGTGCTGAGTGTGGAGAAGCAGTTGGGATGAATTCCACAAAAGAGAAGCAGTATTGAAATGAAAGCCTAAGGATGTGCCTGAGTGGCCTCACCATGGAGAATAGCAGCGATTGAATTTCAGTCAGACTTTAGAGTTGAGCAGAGAGTGAAAGGAACTAGTTTGCCTCTTAACTCACCGGGTAATTTTCACCCAAACAGTTTGGATAGAATTGGAAAAATATATACAGTATTACTGAAGCAAAAGGGTTCTTTGAAGTGGCCTATGGCGTTAGTGACAGTCACATTGACCTCACGGCCAGCATTGCAAGTGTTATATTAAATCTGTAGAGAGGGTTTTAAACACCAGCAGCTTTTTAAATGTAGCAGTGCAGGGTGATAATGCGACTGAGCAGAGCAAGAAATCCTTAAGTAACACTCATACCAGTTATCTACTGAGTAGTGTGTCAGAAAAGAACCATTCTATAGAGCATTCTGAAGTCTGTCCAGTTCTCTCCACCTGCAGACATCAAAGCTGGTTCTGAATAATATGTAATAGGAATAATCAAATAGAAAGAAAGTTACTTAAAATGGTGGGTATCCAAGTTGCACCGTCCTGTTGCAGAAAGCCTTGTCTGCGTTCCCCCAGTTAAGGTGTGCATAATTAAACTAACTCTAGGTCATTCCTCACACTGTACCCGCTTCTCCTTTCTGATATTGTCGGTAGATGTGCAATGGGGCACATTTTAATGAATCAATGTAATAAAGATGCACAATAGGTATCACTTGAAACCTGGATGACTCCATGGACATTAACTGAATTGACAGCACAGTGGAATTGGGGATTTGAGTTTAAAATATTTGGTAATAGGCTGCTTTACTTGTCACATTCTAATACTTTGTCTTCTTATAAGGCTGTAGAGTGATAAATGATTCTGAGCAATGCTACAAATGCACTTCCCCTCAGAATTAATCAGGTGAATCATCATTAACCACATCCAGACCCTATCCCATACGTCTGTGTGAAGTCAGACACTTAAACAGACTGACAGACAATAGTAACTGAGTTCTAATGAGGCCCATCCTTGTGGAAATTTAATAAACCCTAACTTTGTATAGAACCAGAAAAAACAATGGAAAACTGTGGTGAGAGCTGGCCTCACTGTTGTTGTGGGATGGGTTGTCTATCCATAGCGCTCAGGTTTATTTCCTAAAGTGGCACACTGCTGGGCCATTTGGTGTGTTTGTCCAGCACTAACATGGCTGACAGTGACACAGTGCCACCATTACCACATATGTAGCTCACATTCCTAGCTAATTGGGTTTGAGGCCCCTGGGGGTGCGTATGTGGGTTAAATGAGGGACGGGCGTGCTGGTGTGTGTTGTGATTATGGCTCAGGGGTCACTCGGTTATTGTGTGTGTGCACGTCTGGTAGGACAAATTAAAATGTGCTCTCACAGAAACTTGGCAAGAGCAAGAGTATGTTATGGATGGACTCAAAGTTTTATTCTCACAGAAACAATCTGTCAGAAAACGTGAGAAGTGGTTTACTCAGATCAGATATAATCCAACACAGGCATCTCTCCATTTGAAAAGGAAATACGTAATTCTTTATATTTTTTCAAAACAAGTCTTGTTTTTTGTGGGGTGTTGAAGAGAACACAAAACATTTATTAGCGAAGGTTGCGTTACTCAAACTCAAAATCAAATTATAAGTATTATTAAAGTATGAAAATTAATAATGACAGGTAATAATAGATTATGATGAAATCTTTACGAGTCAAAATTAATTATTGTCATTCTACTGTTTTAAAAACAGCACAATGAAATTTGCTTGTGCATCCTCTAAATACAATACTCACACTCTCTCACTCCCACAGCCATGAAATAAATAATCATAAATACCTAAGAGCATTGGTAAAATTGCACATGTATGGAATATATTCAATGGCACATACAGTATACTGCTCTGGAAAAATAAGAAGAGACCACTGGTGGAGAGCCTGTCAAAACGCATGAAAGCTGTAATTTAAAATCAGGGTTGTTGCTTTCGGTAAATAAATGCTTTAAATTACAATATTTTTATTTGGAATTTGGAAAAAATGTTGTCAGTAGTTTATAGAATAAAACAAAAATGTTAATTTTACCCAAACACATACCTATATAATTTTGCAGTTTTAAATAATTGAATTTAAATTAATTTCACATATTTTGACTGAACAGAACAAGATGGGACTAAGCAGAAGAAAATGAATGAATGAATAATGAAGAACTACGAGATGAAAAGTGCTGTTGTAGGTAACTTGACACTGAAGTAACCCTACAGGAACCAATGTTGTGTGTATATTTTACAGAAACCGTTCAGTAAGGTTATATATTATTGTATAGTCACAGAACATTGTACCACCCTTTTGACTGTATATTGCAGAAAAGATATGGAAAATGGCATTGGTTTTGTATAGTGCTTTTCCACCTAGAAGGCACTCAAAGCGCTTTTACATTAAGCTTCCATTCACCTACCAGGTTTACAGCTGGAACACCACTGGAGGCAAGGTGGGGTAAGTGTCTTGCCCAAGGATTCAACGACAGAATGAACTCTGGGGAGAATGGGAATAGAATCACCAACCTTTTGGTTAAAGGACAACCTTTAACAAGACAAGACAAGACAAGACATTTATTTTTGTATAGCCCAATATCACAACAACAGCCGCCTCAAAGGGCTCAACAGACTGCACTAGACAACATCCCCTGTCCTTAGACCCTCCATCAAGGTGAGGAAAAACTCCAAAAAAAACCCAGCCGGAAAAAAAGAGAAACCTTAGGGAGAACCACAGAAGGAGGGATCCACTCCCAGGATGAAGAATGTGTCCAGGACAGTTGGAAAAAAATACATAGAAATACACAAACATATTCACTAAAAACGTGTGTGTAAGGTGGATGGGACCTCAGCCAACATGGTTTGGTCTGCGTCCACCCTAGGAGGAGTTAGAAAGAAAAAAAGAGCTAAATACTACTGCAAATAGGCAGATGTAATAATAATATGAGTGGTTGAGTGTGTACCTACAGCTACAACGAGTGTAAACCTAACCCTATGATCAATCAGTCTCTATATACGTTTGGTGAAATAAGTATGTTTTGAGTTTGATTTTGAAAGCCTCAACAGAGTCAGATCGCCGCACTTCCACCGGGAGCCCATTCCACAAAAATGGAGCTCTATAAGAAAAGGCTCTGTAGCCAGACTTCTTCTTTATTTGAGGAAGTTGAAGGAGGCCAGCGTCAGGATTTTATAGGTTAACAAGAGAACTTTGAAATCAGATCTAACATGAATAAGAAGCCAGTGTAATGAAGCCAGGACCGGAGTAATGTGATCAAACTTCCTGGTCTTTGTTAAAAGTCTGGCGGCTGTATTTTGGACCATTTGTAGTCTGTGAGTACTTTTCCTCGGCAGTCCAGAGAATAACGCATTGCTGTAGTCCAGCCTGGATGTGACAAATGCATGAATGAGAATTTCAGCATCAGCTAAAGAGAGGCAAGAGCAAATTTTTGAGATATTCCTCAAGTGAAAAAAGCCCAGTTTAGTGACCTCACTAATGCGCTGGGGTCAAAAATGACACAAGGTTCCTTGCAGTTTTGCCGTGCTCCAACACACAGTTGTTGATTGAGACAGTAAGATTGTTGAACTTGTGCCGATGACTGGCAGGACCAATTAACAAGAGCTCTGTTTTATCCGAGTTCAAATGGAGGAAGTTTTGAGACATCCATGTTTTAATTGAAACGAGGCAGGCCTCTAGACGCATGATGTCAGTAGTATTATTCACTTTTATTGGTAGATACAGCTGTGTATCATCGGCGTAACAGTGGAAGTTTACTCCATAACTTCTATGATTTGTCCCAATGATGTAACATATAGTGAAAACAGTATGGGACCGAGCACAGACCCTTGTGGCACACCGAACTTCACTGGTGCCGTGGAGGGGAAGGATTTATTAAAAGAGACAAAATGAGACCTATCACACAGATAGGATTCTAACCAAGAAAGAGCAGAGCCAGAGATGCCAAAAACATCTTTAAGCCTGTTGATTAGTACTGCATGATCAATCGTATCAAATGCAGCACTGAGATCCAGCAATAACAGTAGAGCCGATGAGTCCTCATCCATCTGAAGGAGGAGATCATTTGTTACTTTAACTAAAGCTGTTTCAGTGGAATAAGAGGCCCTAAATGCAGACTGAAACGGCTCGAGGAGGTCATTTTCCGATAGATATAGAGTAAACTGTTTTAGCACAACTTTTTCAAGGACTTTAGATAGAAAAGGTAAATTGGAGACAGGACGGAAATTATTTAGGCATCCAGGATCCAGAGTAGGTTTTTTGAGCAGGGGTTTGACCACAACCTGTTTGAAAAGGGAAGGAACGGTAGCAGTAGACAGGGACAAGTTTATAATGTTTAACATAATTTGTCCCACATAGGGCCACTGTTCTTTAAGCTGTTTTGCTGCAGGATATCCAGGAGACACACAGTTGCTTTACATGAAGAAACCACCTTTGTCAGCTCATCGAGGGAAACAGAATCTAAGACTGAGAGGTCAATGGATCCAAGTGAACAGAACCCAGAACCGAGGAAGACAAAAACAAAATATTATCCCTGATATCTCAAATTTTATGATTAAAGAAATCTAAAAAGTCTTGTGCACTAAAGGGAGAGGAGTCTTCAGTTGTTTTTGGTTTGATTAGTTTAGCAATTGTCCCAAAGAGAAACATGGGTTATGCAGGTTTTCTCTGATTAGAGATGAGAAATAGGCCGTCTTTGCTGTGCTAAGGGCGTGCTTACCCCTCCTTGAACCGCAACCTTATCGTGGTGGAGCTATGTTGTCGGGGGTTATATGCCCCTCTTAGGGTCTCCCAAGGCAAACAGATCCTAGGTGGCGGACCAGAGAAAAAGCGGTTACAATCCCCTTATGGATAAGTTAATACCAAGGACCGTGACGTCGCCCGGTATGGGCAACCGGGGCCCCACCCTGGAGCCAGGCCCAGGGTTGGGGCTTGCATGCGAGCATCTGGTGGCCGGGTCTTTCACCATGGGGGCCCGGCCAGGCTCAGCCCAGAGGAGCGACGTGGGGCCGACCTCCCGTGGGCCCACCACCTGCGGTGGACCTCCTCTTTGTAGACCTCTCCTGAGTTTCCAGATGTAGTTAAATTAGGAAGAACATCTGTCAGCCGTGTTCCATTGCAGCTGTGAAAGAAATTTTATGAAGACACTACGCATTTGTCGGAATTTGAGGAAAATGTGTAACTTATCTCGAATTCCACCAGTGAGTGATCTGAAACAGCAGATGAAAGAGAGGAGACAAAGAGATTGGAGACATCTATTCCCCGAGCCAAAACAAGATCAAGATAGTTTCCACTAATGTGTGGGCTCATGAACAAACTGGTTGAAAGACAGGGCCGTAAGCAATGACTGAAATGCTCTGGCCAGAGGATCACAATCCTTATTTAGATGAATATTAAAGTTACCAACTAGAAGGATGTTATCAGCATGGGTTATTAAGTCCGAGAGGAAAACTCCAAACTCATCCAAGAAAGAAGAGTAGGGCCCCGGAGGGTGATAGATTACAGCTAAATAAAATGTCTTCCTTCTGTTAATTTGAGAAGGAATACGTTTGGTGAGTAACATTTTGAATGAGTTAAATTTCGGCTGTGATGATGTACCTGTAAAGCAAAATGCAGCTTTATAAATGGCTGCAACACCACCACCCAGTTTTGACGTGCGACCTACCTGTGCATACGTATAATCAGTTAGTGGCAGAAAAACATTGGGCCTAAGCCAAGTTTCACAAAGACAAAGTAAATCCAAGCTAGGAGAAGCAATAAGATCATTAATTAGGAGTGTTTTGGAGGATAGAGACCGCACATTCAGGAGACCGATCTTCAGTCTTGATGTAGAGCAGACATTTGAAGGCTGGTCCAGTGAAGAGATAGCGACAGGAACAAGTTGTCGAGCTCTAACAGTTCTGCTGGGTTTAAAAGATTGCCTCTGAGTTATAATAACATGAGGACAGGATACTTAAGGGTCACTGACTCTGTGATTTTTCAGATGTGTTTGAGGACTAAATAAATTCACCATATCTAACAGATTTAGGCAGTAAACATCAGGATAACACGGGCTAACCAGACAACTAAAAGCTTCTACATTATCCAGTTCGACACCCGCACTATCATAGGTGCAGGGCCTTTCTGTGTGGAGTTTGCATGTTCTCCCTGTGTCTGCGTAGGTTTCCTCCGGGTACTCCGGTTTCCCCTACCACCATAAACATGTACAACAGTCCCCCCAAACACACATGGGGCAGGACTCCCCTGCAAAAGAGATTTGTAATCTCAGTGGGACTATCCTGGTTAAAAAAGGCTAAATAAAATAAAATAATGACTAGTAGGTTCTCTAATTCCTTTGACCTGCTGAGATTCCTTGTGTCAAATGCACCAAATGCACCTAACCAACTGTACTTTTAACCACTGTATAAACTACACCACTATATGTATTATTGGTTTCCTTTTAATTATAGGTATAAAATAATTTTAATAATATACTTTATATTACTTATCACGTATAACAAAAATAAAGAAATGCAGGAAAAGACTTGTCCGTACTGCGTTCTCCCGTTCTCCAGAGTAGAACTTGTCAACTCCAGACGTCCACATCCCATGACTCCTCCTCCAGGTTAAGACTCCTCCCCAGGTTAAATCAGCGTCACATTGCAACGCAAAGGTAAATGAGTATTTTAAAACCACAGCAGACTCAGGACAAAGGGTTAAAGGAGTGCTGCACATTAATTAGTGGGTATTGCAAAGGAAAAATGCATTGCAACATGCTGCTTGGAATTTTTTTTTTTTTTTGCTAAACCTTTTTTTTTTTGCAGATATATAGGTCACTGAATTGACTCCAAACATGGTTACATATTTAAGAACAATTTAAATAATGTCTGAGATGGGGTCTGTAAGGGCCTAAAAAACTGTTCTGCATTCTGGTGGTGCAGGATTTGAAGGCCCTGTACCGCCTGCCAGGTGGGAGCAGTGAGAAACGGTGGAGTGAGGGGTGTGTTATGTCCTGCAGTATATGGCTCACTCGGCGAATGCAGCTGGTCCTGAAGATGTCGTCCAGTGGGGGCAGGGGGAGACCAATGATTTTTCTGGAAGTCCTTATGATTTGATAATTACGGTTTGTGTTTTTTCAGAAGCATGCACAATTTTATATGAAGAAGAGAGAATCATGTGGACCATGTCACCAATTGATACTGTGGCAAAAAGATCAGGGTAGATATTGTGCTTAATTTTAACACCACAGACTTCATACTGTATCTGTCAAAAAATCACTATGTGAGAGCGCTTTGGGGGCTCTCCTGGTGTATTTCATATTGCAGTTCCCAGTGGCCAGGCTTTGATTCTTGGTTTAGGTCTGTATGTCCTATGTCCTGCCCCATGTTCATTCCTGTATGTTTCTTTACCATCAATACTATAACTTCATTATGGACTTGAACTTCATAACACTGGAGGTATGTGCGTTGGGTGTTGGGTTGTCTGGGCTAGTGAGCCATGATAAGGCTAGAAATAAATGAGCACTACAGAAACCGAGCGAGCGTGAGGCAGGAAGTCAGACCCAATGTAGCAGCTCTATAACACCAATATCTCTCCTTCATTTAGATATAGTTCCCCTGTGCTCCACTTGATACCATTGCGTTGTGTTTTCACGCTCCACCGTTTTGACTTTCTTTATTTCATGTTTACCCCTGCTGCGAGACCCTCCACATTCTCAGGGGCTTATTCATCTAAAGTTGATGAGGCTTTTTTGCAACACACTTTTCTCCTACCCAGTCAGTGTGAAAGCACTTAGCTGAATGCTCGCTCCTCCACAGCCCTATATTTCCCTATTCATCCTGCAGATTGTGGTGTCAGGATCGCTACTAGTTTAGTCATGTAGAAGACACGAGTTCCACAGCGTTGAAACACCGGAGGAGGAGGGGATGGGAGAGGAAGGGGAGGGGAACAGGACATGCTGGTGAAAAGGCAAGAGCCGGAGAAGGGCTGGGACACGAAGGTTTGTTGCTGAATAGCTAGAGACAAAGAAAGCGGCACAGGGCGCTCACTGCAAACTGAGGGGATGATGACTAGGTACGAGTCATACAAGATGCTTACAGCTGTAGTCATTCAGACCAACATTTAGAAAAACCTTTTACAGTTGCAGTGTGGAGAGATGGAGAGCAATTTAGAGGTTTGACTGATACTAAAAACACCATGTGGGAAGAAGAAATTAAATATATGTTAAAATAACTTAATTCTTACTTACTTTGCCATAAAACAACAAAAACACATGTATAGTATACAATGTATTTTGTTATGTTCCATTTATTGAATGTTTGTGGCAGGTTGGGGCAGACTTTTTGTTAAAGCAACCCTGCATCCCCTTTAGCCAGCAGAGGGCGCAAATCCATCAGTGGCCATGGTTTGTTCACAAGCTTAACTGAGAAAATGAACCACCTGAACATAAAATTACGAGGAACAGATAAACACATATGATATGATTATTGCTGTTAAGGCTGTGGCATTTATGGCCAGCCTCTTTTTGGACATAAGTGAGATTTCAGAACAGATGCCTGAACTTTTCTGTAGAAAATAGACATAATAGACATTATATACCTTTAAAATAATGTGCAATTACATTTTTGACAGCATTCTCAGGATATTGGGGGTTTTGTAGAGCGAGATCATTTTAAGAATCTTCAAGAAGCAGCTCTGAAAATGTTTGCTTTGTTTGGGTCTACATATCTTTGTGAGTCCGCCTTTAATCACAGAACCATCAAACGTTTTGTAGCAAATAGTCAACATGGTCGCAAGAAACGTGTTGAGAAGAAAAGACGCAAATTAACCGCCAAAGATTTGAGAAGAATCAAATGTGAAAACTCATCCAGTGCTGCCATATTCCACAACTGCAACCTACCTGGAGTGTAAAGAATTACGAGGTGTTCAGTTCAGGGCTGAAACCCGACCACCACTGAACAAGACACACAAGTTGAAACGTCAAGAATGAGCAAGAAATATCTGAAGACAGATTTTTCAAAGGTTTTGTGGACTGATGAGATGAGAGTGACTCTTGAAGGACCAGATGGATGGACCCGTGGTTGAAACAGTAATGGACACAGAGCTCCACTTTGACTCAGACGCCAGCAAGGTGGAGGTAGGGTACTAAGATGAGCTAGTTGGACCTTTTTGGGGTTGAAAATGGACTCAAAATCAACTCTCAGACCTACTGCCATTTTTAGAAGACACTTTCTTCAAGCAGTGGTACAGAAAAAAAGTCTGCATCTTCCAAAAAGACTTTTTATACAAGACAACACTCCTTTACATGCATCAAAGTTCTCCACTGTGTGAGTGGCCAGTAAAGGCCTTAAAGATGAAAAACTGGGAGGCTGTGGTTGCAGCTGCACAAAAAGTTGATTCTGACTAGATCAAGAAACTGTCTGACTCCGTGAATGGAAGGCTTGTAACTGTTATCGAAAAGAAGGGAGGCTATATTGGTCACTGAGTTTTTATTTTTGAAATTTCATAAATGTTTAAATTTTGAGTTTGTTTATTATTGTCAGTTTAACAGGTAAAAAGTGAGATGGGAAAATCTTTGTTTTTCATTTAGTTGCATAATAATTCTGCACACAAATAGTTGCCTAATAATTGTTTACATTTAGATATTCTCTTAAAAAAGCAAAAAAAAAAACTTTACTTTTACTACTTTAAATGTTCAGGTTTGAGGGTTTGTTAACATTTTGGATTGACCAAGAGCACTGTAGTTGTACAATAACAAACTTAATCCTCAAAAAATACACTTGCCTAATAATTGTGCAAACAGTGTAAATTTTGGATTTTGCATTGAAATGAGAATAAATTTAGCAAGTAGCTGTCTGCCATTTTCATTTTGTAAAAGTAGCTCTTTGAGGAAAAAAAAAGATTGGAGACCCCTGCTTTAGAAAAACAAGATACCAGGCTAAAGTGTGCCTCTCCTTATTGCCACACAAGCATTTTTGTAAACACTGCCACAACCAGAATTAGTCCAATGGAAGCGTCTGTAGTTTTGAACCTCAGTGTTGCTTACAGGTTTTCCGCACCAGTCCCCACTCTGTACATTTACTGTGTGTTAAAGACAGAAAGTATACTAATTTGAATAAACACATTTAAATGTCTAAAATGTCTGGCTTAAAATGACAGAATTAAATCAAATTACCACAGATGATGCACAGAAGATGTACTGACAGCGGAGTTACTGATAAGTTAAAATTCACTCACTTTGCAGATATTTACCAGTGATAAATCGCTAAATATAATCACACAAATGTTCATGAAAAGCCCTCCCCACAGAGACTGCACTTACGCACACAGCTCTGCCAGACTATGGCTTCAGTGCTCACTAATTGAACGCCTCTTCAGACAAATGGATTGTTGAAACCACACCTGCAATGCACCATTAGGCTTCCCTCTCCCCTTTACACATCAAGGCCCGTGTGTGTCTGCCATGTGAGTGCATGTGTGTGTGTGTTTACATGCACAAGTAACAAGTCAAGTAGACTTTCTTAATGCCATCTGGAGCACCTATTCATCTTTTGTGAGCTTTTTCCTTAAAGGCTCAGTGGTGGTCACATTCAATTTAGTTCAACCTTCAAACACTGAGCTTTGTGATGAATGCACTCCGCAGAATAGACCAGAGAAAAATATGCAACCAATAAACACACATCCCTCACATAACCAGACATCATTATGAAATTTAGTCAAAACTCTCTGAAGAAGTACAAGGCTTCAAGTACATAGTAATAGTAAATATCCATAGTAAAATATTTAATGAAAGTTATAAATGTTCTGTTCTGGAGTAGATTGTGTTATTCAATTTGTTGTTGAGTTTATAATACTAAGAAAAGTGGTGAAGGAAATGCTTTTATGGACTGCCACAGCCTCCCTGCAGCCCCTTCTTTATTTAACAGGCATCTTTATCAAGGTCCAGGCTCATTAAATACTTCACTGGAGCAGTGATTAAAAATGAAAAACGCTTAAATGCAGTAATCAATCATTTAATAGGTTAACAAAGTGTCTCCAGTATCACAGCTCTGCCCCAACCTGAGCTGACTGAGACTGGACGTGTTCATGCAGCGATTCTGCTCAGCCCAATCTGACAATCACACTTATTTTGTGTTTCTGGCGTCCTTCAGGATGTGCAGGTCATTTTTTCCAACCCAAAATGAAAGGCATTGTGTTCAATTGAAAAGTTGCAACATTTGCCATATTTGCCTTGTTTTTTGGGGGGCGTTATTCTGTAAGAGTCCTTAGATGGTGTTTCATAAGAAAGATTACGTAAATGATGAATGAGGTCATGTTTAAAGTATAAGAGACAGAAAGCTCCGGGGCCCAGCATGTCTTTCTGTGTCAAAGGTTAACAGTGGTTGTCAGTGTGCTGTGATTTGTGTTTGTGTGTTGTTTTTTTACTTTACAAGAGCCTCTTTGACATCCAATGTACAAATAATGACATGACTAATATGGTAATCATCATTATTAGTCTTACATCTATATTTGACAGAGCCCTCTCATGTCCAGACTAAGGCTCAATCCTAATTCTACCCTTTGTTTTGCACATTCACAAGAGATGATGGATCAAGGGTAAGGTGTAGGGCTGTACAGCCCTTCAAATGATTTTTTATCCATCTGTCAGATGACATTTCTAACTTACTTATGACACAGACACAGTCTGTTCACCCTTCAGATTCCTGACCTTTCTCCTGTAATGATTGGGACAGATATGATGCACAGATGCATTCAACTTATTTCACATTGACGCAGCAATTAGCCAGCAACTGCCAACTGAGCACACTGAGTCATTTGAATGCTCTGTATGTTGACTGAATGGGCTCATGAATGACTTATTGAGAGGAAACTGTGGTGAGCATTGAGCGAGCAGTTAAGTGTGACTTCTCGACAATGGCCCCCTGCTGCACTTGCTTCGTGTTTCGTTCCCCACTTTCCTCCTCTAAAGTAAAATTATAGCAGACATTCAGTGCCATAAATATGCAGGTTTTCACATGATTCAATGTGTCTAATTGTTACCTTTCATCATGTGTGCTGCAAGTGGCTGCTAGATATTGCTCGGCATATTTGTTAGAGAGAAAATTAAAGACAGTTCCATGGCACCTGTTGTTGTGGCTGTTTTCACAACAGCCTCAAACGTTTTCTCATTTTTGTCTAGTTTGGTAGTATTGGAAGTTTGAAGCCTAAAAACAAAAAGAAAGAAAAAATAAATAGAACGTTTGCAACTTTCTGACCTTAAACAGACTTCACTGTACAACTTAGCTAAGCTCAACTTGAGATAATAGAATGCCGTCACTTGGATCATGGCAGAAGTGTCTGTGTAAATCTTGGGTATGTGTGACTTTGTCTTACTGTGATTATGCAAATGCAATTAGTGGCTCTTTATCTGTTCAAAAGCAGCGGGATGAAAGTGAGGCAGACTTGACCTGCTACACATCCCATCTTCTGCCTTGTGTTCAGCATGATAATACCAATGTTCTTGCATTAACCCACAAAGACAATGGGTAAGCAAAAAAATTATAATAATAAAAAATACCAGCGCAGAGCAGAGTTGTCCTAATGGAAGACATGAGATGTGAGTGAGTAGAAATAGGGCTAATTTCTGGACACAAATCAATATGTGGGAGATAGTATGTTAACGACGGTGCTGTGGATGCACAGGAAGTGCTCAGTGCTGTGCCTGAGTTTAGAGCATGTTACATGTACAGGGCCTTAGACGGCTGTAGATGCATTAACCAAGTGACGAAGAAGTCAAACCACATTCAGACCTGGCACTTACCCCGATGTTGTAATTAAAAGCACTCCTTGTCCACTCGGGCTCAGTAGAGATTACACTATTTTGTAGCAGGGTCTGAGTGTCTCAGGACATGGCAAACCCAAAGTTTCCCACGGTCCAACATGAAAGTTACATACAGGATTGAGTATTTGTCTTTGTCTTTGACCATTTAATGAGACCAGGCTTTATAATTTCTGTCATGATGTTATAAGCTGTAAATTGATATTTATGAAGTCACAGTGGTGTAAAATCAATGTTATCTTACATTAGCTTGTAGACATACAGTGTATTCTAGTTTCTCTCGTCAGGGCAGGAAGAAATGGGTTTCAATGAACATGAACAGCATTTGTTCATACAAACTTATTGTTTATCATGTTCAAAGCATTACTACATTTTAGCCATGTCTTTGTGCCAATATGAATGGGTATTAAAAAGATTAAAAAAAATTAAAATTAAATTTTTATGTATTTTTTGTAAACTTTTTCATTTATTTGTTTAGTTTTTACTTTTCTAGTTTTGTCTTCAAATCTCTGTGTTGTGGTTGAGACCCACAATGGTCACAATTTTGACATGTTTGTAAAAAAAAAAAAAAAGTTAGGGAAGCACCAGAATGTTGCCTCAGGAACATGTCACGTCTTCTACTGATGAAAACTTCTTTGAGTTTGATATTTGTAAGGTTACTCTATAATATGTGCTTCTGTTTTTAAAGTGAATGTGGCATTTAAAGCATCTTTGAAAATGTATTTTAATTGACTTTATTAGTTCTTCCATTTGATCTTTGTTTGAAGAGCCCAGGAGCTCAGCACAGCGGCTCTGAAACGGCAGCATCATTTCAATGCTGAGTGCAGTAGATGACTCATGCCTTATTTAACAAGTGAACCAACTCGCCTGGCAAAACACACAAGGAGCTCTCGAAAAAATGAGCACAGAGGAAATGTAAAATGGCGGAGAGAGTCAGTGTGCTGGTATTTTCTTCTGCAGCCCACCAGACCCCACTCCCCCTGCCTTATATGTTTATGGTGTTTGGCAGAAGATGACTGCAGGCCAGTGAGCTCTGGCAGTTGCACTTCGCAGGGTGCGCTCTCAAGAAGACTTGATTTTGTCCCCGCTGGATACCAGGCTGCGGTCGAAGTGACGTGCAGGGAAATGTGGTGTGACAGCAACAGCAGCAGCCGAGGGAGTGGGGAGGGGTGGCGCAGAGATTTCACATTTTGTGTGCTGTGCAGTGATTGGGGGTGTTCCATGCAGTTATGTTACTAGTTGTATGTATTATTTATTTATTATTTGAATATTTTGTATATATCTTCCCTGCTTGTGTTTACAGTGAGGCATTGAGTGTGGACATGCATGTCATTGTTTTGCCAAGCTTCTTATTTATTTAATAAGCAAAGCATACCTTTTACATTGATATGAATGTCTACATTGTGAGGACTTTATCTCTACAAGTTACCTCAATGGAATTTGGTAAAATACTCAGCTCAGGATTTTTGTTTCTTGTATTTTGAGGTCCACGTTTGAATTATTGTTGTTATTGTGTAAGTAATTTTGTAAATTTATTGTTGTTATTGTGTAAGTAATTTTGTAAATTGTGAGGTAATACAGCATTTAGTCTGTGGAGGTTCTCAGTCATCCAGGACATCTTGAAGAAAAGGTTTGAGTAAAAGCATCTGGACTTCTTTTTCAAGGTGAAGACGTTTTGTCTCTAAGAGACTTTATCAAATACAGCATGTATCAATCAATACAGCATGTATTATTAGCTTCAAAGAATATTCAAAAAGCACAAAAAGGAGGTGTATCAGAGACATACCTTCAAGTCACTGACTGGTTTCCAAAACCATGCTGATTTTCTGGAACATTATCACTGATGATGTGCTTCTTATTAAGCACTTAACACACAAAAACATTTGCAGGAGGCAAAATAAATATATTTCAATTTAGTGTTTGGTAAAAGTTATTTTCCAGAACAAAATTTGCATGGACTGGGCACCTTTTGAATGTTCCTAAACGTTTTCCTCCAATCATTATCACAATGACAAATTGGTACATTTCAATTTCTAGAATAAACACTAAGTGTTTATTCTGTGTTCTGCTTATCACCTTTTAGTAAGTCTCACTGAAAGGGTGATAAGCAGAACACAGAGGTTCTATGTATGTGTACAAAGTTCTGCATCAGTGTGAGCTTGCTGCTGAAATGTTTTTCTTGTTTTGTCCTCTGAGTGCAGATAAGACCTGACGTCTGAGGCAGGGAAAATGAAAAAACCCTCAGAACCTCCACTGACCTTTCCAGAGAAGCCGTCTATCTGCTCTGTGCTTAATCAGAGTGAAAACATGACCCCTGTCACTGCAGCGAGTGTTGGGCATCTTTTCTCTTTGCCAGTGGCTCATATCCAATGCATTGCTACATTAGTCTTGTACACTTGTACTCTCCAGCAGTTTACCAGTTTGATACAATGTTAGTGTGGTGGTGGCAGTGATGTTAATATTTTCACTAAAGCATATGTGGGGCTCCATGATTGGAACAAAGAATGATGCAGGGTCAACTCTATATATTCATATGGCACTAATGGTCTCTACGGAGGTGAAGGGGAATGTTCAGGGGCTGAACTTGAAGCCATTCCACACACACTTGATAATCCTTCTTTCTCCGAGTGAGGCTCCCCTGCCATCTTTCTCTGTCCTGAGTGTAGATGTCATTATGATTGTATTTTTGGGGGGTTACTGCCTGACTAGATAACTGTTACGGCCTAGGCTCGTGGGAGTTACTGGAAAGACTGTGCTGAAAGGATTAAAAAGCTTTCTGGGGCTGGCCGTCTCTCAGGGAGCTGACAGGTATTAGGTTGTGGTAGGATGCACCTCCGCAGCGGGCATCAAGAGAACAGGCCACACTTTCAAAGAGCCTTTACTTATTCTATCTTAATGACACTACATGCTGGTCTAGTTACAGATCAGTTTGTAGTGTTTTCCTCCACAAAATGGTTTGGATGAGCAGCAGCTGATCTCTCGTGTGTTTCCACTTGTGGGGGATGTAACATCGTGCACATAAGAGAATCAGCTACACAAATACCAATGTTCTTTCTGCATTGAGTAGTATTAAACAATATGTTCTTTGGTCATGAATGGTGAATAATTTTTACTATTCTAGGAAAATGTTCTTGGCCTCTAAGACAATGTATGTGCTCTAAGGTCATTGTTGTTTGACTTTAGATGTAACTCCTCAACTCTTTGACTTGACCCCACTGATCTAGAAAGATTTTTGTATTAACATCTTTCTTTGACACAAAAACAAATTTATAGCTTTCACCATTTAGTTATCTGGATAGCTTTTAAACAAATGCATGTTTTAATCAAAAGTAATCACATCAAGTGCAAACTAATAAAATAATATTTGAGTCAGTTTGCCCAGCATTCATTGATATTCAGCAATGCTCATCAATTTGCTAAAATGGGATGTTATAAAGTAAATGAGTATAATACAGTAGGTATTTGGGCTCTGAGTCGGGACAAACCCTGTTCATATGTAGAAAATGCAGCTCAGGGACAGGACTGTTTTTAACTTTTTAATTCTACACACTCGCAATAATAAATTACCTAAGGCAAATCCTAAGAGGAAAATGCCCAGCCGCTGTATGCATCCTGCTTACTCATGGGTTTACCAACAAAAAGTTAATCTAGGAAACAACAGACTTGATTTAGGCTTATTAGTTTTGCAAAAGAAAAACTTCTTACAAGTAACATCTGTTTGGCTTGGGTTACCTGAGGCTCTGAGTGTTCCAGGAAATGCAATCACTTCCATCCCATAATTAACATGGTAGTTCCATGGAATATTAACTACATGGGCAAAAAGTTAGCTCTCATTAGGAGTGCGCTTCTATAAAGTCTCTTTAGTGCTGTGTACTCCTAACATCATCAGGTTTTTAACGCTGCATACTAAATTAATGATGAATCTCTGCACAAACACCTATCTACAAAGAAATGATTTATGTTAAACGGCAAGTTGTAGTTTCTAGTTAAACATACTGTTGTAGTCATGTAAAAAACACGGTTAATAAAATAGAAATATAAAATGAAATATAAACGATTATCCACCATTTTTAAATTCTCATAATCCTTTTTTGCTCTATGTCAAATAGACAATTAAAACATAGTTTTACGTATAATTTTTTATTTTATTTTTATTTATTTTTTTAATCAATAAAATACATTTTTTTAAGGAAGCTAATGAAATAATACTTGCAGTGAAATGTAATTACTGATTATTTGGAGGCCTTCTGGTTTACCTTCTCTGAGGTGGTTCAGACAAAGGACCACACCTGACCTCAGCTCACAGCAACACCTTCCAGACTGGGGCACCTCGATGGTTCAGCTGAAAGACTATACCACATGAACCGAGTGACCTGGGATGTTTAAAAGATCAGCACAACATATAAACATTGAATTGTGCTTTAGGTAAGAAATAAATTGGAAATGGTACAATGCATAAAATATAAATGAAGAAGGTCCTGTCCTGTCTCATGTGTAAATGTACATATATACCTCACTGTCAGAGAATTTAACATGACAACACTTTTCTGCCTGTTGAACACAATATAAAGAATATGAACAGTATGAACATAACACTCTGCCATAGTGGGACATTAAAATAATGTCCCCATGTTGGTTGTACAGGATGGTTGTTCAATTTGGCAGTGCATCTAAGGCAGAATCATAATTATCGGGTTCAACCTGGTCACTTCCTGTCATCCTACTCTCACTGGGCTTGGTTTGGAGCAACTGCTTATATCTGTTTATTGCTTATGGAATATTGACATTGCAACCACACACTTTGTAACTTTAAAGGATTTTGAAAACTTGGCCTATAATACAGCATTGAAATTGTTTTATTGTTCATATTGTTCATTGTTTTATGATTTAATGCAATCTTGCATTCTGAATCAAATTTATTTATTCTGACTATAGTTTTCATTCATTCACCCACAAGCTCCATAAACAAATCTTTGTCTCCTGAGTACAGTCATTGTCAGGACCAGGCAAAAGGACTCACAAAGCAGATCCCACGATAGACAGAGCTTTGACGTTCTTTATTTTCCAAGGCAAAGGTACAATTCCAAAATCCGAGAGACGTAATCACAAGACAAGGCAAGGGTCAAAAATACTATAATCTATCAAATGCAATACAAAGAACCGCTGGAAAGCTCACACTAAGGAAAAGACAATCCAGCACAGGACAGGGGAAAACACACAGACTATAAAGGGAACACAATGAGACACAGGTGGAACACATTAGGGCGGAGCAGGTAATCACAGTGGAGGGAAAGACACCAGGGCAGGAAGACAATCTGAAACACAGACAGGGTTTAGTGATTCCACAATAAAACACAGGAAATGAAATACAATACATAAACAGATAAACACACAACACTAGGACATGACAGTCATATGCCTTCCATAAAGTGTTAACCTTTAACTTAAATAAAATAATAAAATATGTTAGCTAGGAGAGCCTTTAAAGAACATACTGTTTAAATAAATGTTGGTTGTTTCAGTGCGAGGCAGAACTAATTGTTGTAAATGGAGCCAGTATTACAGGACACACTAGGAGCACCTCTGAGTAGGCCTCACAGCAGCACTATTCATCAAAGCAGCACGCTGTCACTGCAGGCTGTTGGCTGCTTTACAAAATACTTTCCAAAGTACTTTTTTTATGTCCTGACTTTTTGGAGTGGAGCTTGTTGCTGCTTTGTGTAACAGGGAATTAGGAGCTTTAGTGTGAGCGATGGATGTGGAATTGTAATCCTGGTGTCTGGCTTGTCTAGGAGCAGAGTGCAAGATTTACGACACCTGTGGGTCTAAAGTGTTGGCCTCTCAATGCGTGGGAGAGTGAATTTAAAATAGTGAGAAAAACTGAGATTTCAGGTGGACTTTAAAGTCTGACCTGGCTGATCTCCAGCAGAGTGAAATATAGAGATCAAGTCAGTCAGGGCACGTATACATTTTTTGATGTGCAGTTGTAACTCCAGATTACAAAACACTAGACATATAACAGCAGATACATTTATTGTGTTCATAAAAGAGCAGGTTGGTGGGTAATGTATTATTTAAGCAACAATTGCAGTTGGTGGAAGCAGGAGTGCCCAGAGAGACACCCAAACAACATGAGAGTGAATGTCTCTAAATGTTAGCCCTTTGATTAACTGGTGATTGCCCTGAATGTAGCTCACCTCATGCCTGACAGTAGATAAAGTGGACTTTTTCTCCACAGTGAGACTACAAATTACAATGATGGCTCCTGTTTGGCTCAGTTCCTCTTTGGCTCCCTGAAAACACCAGGGATCTTATTTGAATATTATGCTAATATTGAAACTACAGTTGTTTGAACATGTGCAACTTAACCAAACAGTAAAGTACAAACTGCTGTAGAGAGAGGGCTTCAGCTCAAGGTGCATCGCATTCATGTCACCTTACCACAAAGGTGTAAAATGGGGGGAAGTGTACACATTCAGTTCACATGGGTAGGAATGATGTACAGTCTGGATTGTGGATTAGATGTGTGAAAATTGCGTTATCTGAAGTCTTATGTAAAAAAAATTGTAACAAAATAACGTTAATCCTTTGAATGTGTTATATCAAATATTAGTTAATTTGTGAAGTGCATTTTTCTTGTCCACAGTGGTTGATCCACACAAATGACACATGACTGCCTCTCCAGGCAATGACTTTTACATGAGACTACCCCACCCTTTGTCCTAACAACAGTGGCTGAGAGGATTCAGCTCTCATTTAAATGATCAGGTCAAACATTAGAGATGATTTCTGTGACACCTGAACACATCTGATATTTCCAAAAATATTTCCACACTTGCTGTTAACAACAAGCATCTTCTGAACAACAGAAAGTTTTACTTTCTATTGAAAGTAAAGGTTGTTTTACTTTCTGAACAACAGTCAGAGGAAGCAAACAGCTGAACTTCACCTCACGTGTTCGTGAAGCTCTGCGAGATCTCTGTAAGTGTCGGTGAATGCGCACAGCTCCAGTTGCCTCCTGGTGGTCTCTGCTGAGAGCAGTGAGTGAAGAGGAAACCCAATGGCGACTTTACAAGTGTAAAAATCATGTTTACAGCCTGGTACAAAAGATGGCTCCGGTCTCTAGAGCTAAGTTTATACTACGTGACAACTCTTCGGGGTGAATTTTTGATTAATATGTCCATTTATGCTATCTGAAAACTATTTTTTACTATGCAGTAAAAGCGGAAAACCGGATGTTACCGCCATTTTATTGCCCTTTCATAACAACAATATTGGTGAATAGGGGACCAATGGGCAGATTACATTCATGTTTATTTACAATCTATTATTCTAATTTAGTTTGAGCAAACTAAGTTTTCTGGCATCAGAAAGTGGTTGGGTTTTAAACAGGTTTCATCGCCAAAAAACGGCTCAAAACCATATACAAAACGCGTACCCTGATCCAGTGCAAGTTAAAGTTTTGGTTTAGAGTACATAAAAAAACAAAGTGGACCAATCATATGAAAAAAGGACACTTTATTAAACTATTCTTTGAAAGCTTTTGATATTTGGTCACACCTAAGTTTTATTACAAAATGTGTAAATAGTTTAGTTCAGGGGTACTCAGTAGGCGGACCGCTGTCTGGATCCGGACCCCGAGAGGCTTTGATCTGGACCACAAGACATTATTCATAATTACAAGCGCATTGTGTAAAACCATGTTTTTGAACCTGCACTCCTAGAACTCCGTGTCAGTGTCACACTTAAAGAACAGCACTTTATCCTCTAGTCTCGGCTGCTTTGATAATCAGAGAATTAATCCAGAACTGAACCAGGACTGGACAGTTTTTATGTCAGGATTAAAAAGACCCAGAGGAAAGTGAGGACGTCTAATGTGGTGAGTTGTACATTCGTCTGTCAAGGGTCTGTCAATTCGTCCTGTCGTAGGTTAAGTATTGACTCGTTTGTCGCATATTTGACCCTATTTACAAACAACGTGAGTAATTAGCTCATGCTATTTGTGTTCATTTGGGTGATTAAAAACAGAAAAGGTGTGAAAGGAGGGTTTGGAGATGAGTGACACAGGTTAAGTCTTCCTTAAGTTGTGTTAGCATTAGCTGTTGCTAATAAGCAACAGTAACAGTTCATTTTTAGCAACAGCTAATGCTAAAGAAATGCTCAATGCATTTTCCCTTGTTCCTGTAGTTTTCAGAGGAATGACAATAGAAAGAGATCAATTATGACCAGTGTTGTGCAAGTTACTTCCAAACTGTAATATATTATAGATTACTTATTACTGTTATTTAAATGTAATACATTACATTACTCCTGTATTACTTTTGAGTTACTTTCACGAAAATAACTATAAGGTAGAACTTAAAATTCTAAAATGACAAAATGTAATACAGAGCATTTTACATCCAGTAGAAGACATTTGATGTTCCATAATGCACAAAGTCATGCACAAAGTGCACATGATGAACATAGTTTAGGCTGTGCTTTCTCAAGTATAAAGTGCACTTGGAGGACCACCTTGGCCTCAGTCGTTTTAGTCCACAGGCTAAACATAACCCAACTGCTTAGTAAGATAATACAGAAGAAAAAACCCTTAGGCCAGGGGTCTTCAATTAAAATCAGCAGAAGTCCACTTAGTTAACTTTACTCAAGTGAGGGGTCCGGAAAATTAAAAGGATATGGGTTTGAATATAATTCTTTAAAGTAAAGTCTCATTTATTCCACACCTACAGCCTCTTAAACAATCTGGAGATGAATGTCTACTGTATTCTGTATTTTATCCTTTGTTTTCCTCGTGTGGGGTAACATTTTAGGTAACATTTTAATTAATCCTAAATGCTGTAATAGCATGTCACTCATCTCCAAACCCTCCTTTAACACATTTTCTGTATTTAATCTCCCAAATGAACACGTGTTGGGTTCAAATGAACGCGAATAGCGTGAGCTATTACTAATACTATTACTAATATGCGACAAACGAGTCAAGTACCACACTTACAACACAATAGAGAAGATGACAGACAAATGTACAACTCATCACATTATTAGACGTCCTCACTTTCCTCTGAGTCTTTTTAATCCAGACATGAAAACTGTCCAGTCCTGGTTCAGTTCTGGATTCATTCTGATTATCAAAGCACCCTGGACTGGACGATAAAGGGCTGTTGTTCAGCTTTGACTCTGACACGGAGCTTAGGAGATGAATAAACTAAAATAAGCGTTCCTCTCCGTCCATAACGTCAGTGAATCTTCGTTATGTTTTGCCAAGGCTCAACTTTTAGATTTTAGTCGTTTCTAACGCATTATCAGGCTACGCTTAACATTTTGAATTTCCCGCCGCTCTGTCCGTAACCATAGTAACCTGAGGACCCGAGTGTTGACCTAGCTGCCCTAGAAGTGCCGGTTCAAAAATATGTTTTACACAATGCGCTTGTAATTATGAATAATGTCTTGCGGTCCAGATCAAAGTCTCTCGGGTTCGGTTTCGACCGTGGCCTTTGCCTCTAAAAAAGACTAACATTCACGAGGTGGAGCATACGTCCACCTCGTGAATGTACAGTCGTCTTCTGCCATCTTCATTAGCCGCTTTTCCACTGGCAAGCGCAACCCGCGAGCACAGCAGGGGCAGAAATCATGCCTCGCGCCACTCCTGTCACGCAATAACAAAGTTACACCAACAAGAGGGACATTAATGAAATCTCGCAAAAGTTTTTTTTTTTTTTTGTAACGCAAGCTTTGCTGAAAATGTACCGAGTAAAATATTACTAAAAAATAATTTGTAATGCCTTACACTACTGCGTTACAGGAAAAAGTAATATATTACTGTAATGCATTACTTTTGTAATGCGTTACTCCCAACAATGATTATGACAGTCATCTTTGTCATATTTATTTAACAAATATGTTTTGACTTGATTTGATGATTTTGTATTTAAAATGTTTTCACACATGTATAAAGGAGTACTAGGCATTTTATGCAGGATTCCAGGCTGTTGTCAATAAACCACCAGGTCTTGAGCTTTAGCCTCTTTTGATTTTGTAGTTTTTTTTCCTTTAGTCTGTGAGCTGTGTTGATGAAAGCTAAACACTCAAACATCCTCCTCATGTAAACAAAGGATAAAATACAGAAAACAGTGGATTATCTACATTCATCTCCATAATGTTTAAGAGGCTGTAGGTGTGGAATAAATGAGACTTTACTTTAAAGAATTATATTCAAACACATATCCTTTTATTAAAATTTTCCGGACCCCTCTCTTGAGGAAAGTTAACTAAGCGGACCTTGGCTGATTTTAAGGACCCCTGGTTTAGTTGATTCATAATTTTCATATTTTTGAGAAACCTTTTCCACAGTTTTACATGTTTTAGTGTCAAACAAATACTGTCGTAAAACTTCAATCAGCTTTTTTCTCCTCCTGTTTTTGGCTGCTCTCTTATTGCTTCCTGTTTCTCAACAGAAATAACCACGCCCCCTTTACCCTCCAGGTTAATTGCTATTGGCTGTTCACTGCACAGACACGCCCAGTTTGGATATGTTTGGTTTTATCAACTCAGAACTTACTCTGCAGCTCTGAGTTGGTTCACCCGGTACTGTGGCATGACAGTATAAACTGGGGAGAGTGGGCATTTATCCGCCAACCTTTCCCTTCTTCCACCGCGTCCTCTAAGGAGAATGAGGCTGTGATGAGGAGAATGTAACAGTGACAATTTTTTTTCCCAGTGGAAACAAATAGGTTGTAATTAGACTAACTTCACTATTAACCAAACAGTTTTGCTTTGTTTTGTGTCAGGTTTGTCTTTTGAAAACAATTGCACATATGCTGTGCTTCACAAGCTTCCTTTTGGCTTAAAGTAATCATATATTTAGACTCACAAAATAAAAGGGTATGTTTCTTTTGTTTCCACTGCATTTGTGTTAGTTGGACTATTATCTTGATTTATGTGGAAAGTGTTGCTCAAAGCAGATGGAATATTTTGAGCCAGATTTACACACACCCAGTGCCAATAGCTTTTGTTTTCTTCATGTTCCATTGTCCGTTGCTTGTCAACATGAGAGCCACACACGTGCTCACTATTAACTCCCAATTTCCAAACAGACTTGACTTTCAGAATTTAAAGTGTATATGGCCACATCAGTTCCATTTGTTACTCATCCTCTTTATTGTGGCACCTGTTACACTTGGAGTAATTGCACTCTCACACATTATAGTCTAGGCACCTACAGACCCCACACATTCTGTCAGAGGAACTGGAAAAGCATGTTGCTAGGATACTATAATTAATATGAATGGTGTAAGCGTGTTGACTCTGGGCGCCTGGCCGCTTGGTATGGCTGGGATTTGAGATGTGAGTGACAAAGTGTGAGCAGCTGAGGAGATAAGGTGGCCGCTTTGTGCTGAAAAAGGAGGGATCAGAAACTGTTGATCCGGCTCGCCTATCCACATGTGTACCACATGTACCACGCCTATCCTTCTCAGGTTCTCTCTGCATCATGTGAATGTGAGCATGTTGTGAAGCCTTGGGACAATGATATCTAAACTGGGGAAATAATCAGAGCAGAAATATACTGTATGTCAATTTGAAGTAATCTGTAAATGTGGCCACAAAAAGGGTTGTCAGGAAATAAACAAAAATAAAGTCAGGCTACATTAACCTACCTAAATAGTGTTGCATGCCAGGATTTACTCACACATTATTAGTCCCAAGCCTGCCATGAATGGCAAGGGAATATTGTAATCACTGCGCATCACTCACCAGTAATCCCCAAGTGTCCGACAAAGACAATATGCCGAACATCTACAGTATCAAAGTTTTGCCCTGTGTTTCAAATAGTTATATATATAATATAAGAGTTTATTACACATTCCTATTTTGTTCTCCAGAAATTAATGAACAGAACTTTTTTTTTGCATACTACTAAAGTAACCTGACAGTTTATTTCTAAAATGTTATATATTCTAAGAAACATGTTATAAAAGCAGCGTTCTGGATAAAAATGTGAATTATAAATTTGCTCTTGAACATGCCAAGGCACATTTGCAGATCTGGATGAAAAAACATAAGAATATGTGACTGCATCAAGATGTGAGTCTCACACACCACGTTTGGCACAACACAGTATCCTATTTCATGGCTTGGCTTTGAAGAGCCTCAGAAACAGGCTACGTGTGAAAACTCAGCCTTTCCACCTCACAAGCTTATCTGCCTGTATGTGTACTCTCAAATGTTTAACACTCCATGTAACAATGTAAATTGGACACACTTTGGAGGCGGTGGAGGCTGGAAGGGAATAAGGAGCGATGTATTTGAAGAGAGATTCTGAGGATAGGTCAGAGCTAGTGAACAGCCGCGGATTTACATACCAAAGACAGTTACTACCGTGGCAGTAAACACACTGTACCAGCCTCACTCAAGCCCTGCAGAGGAACCCAAATTGACGGGCTCTCTTGAATCAGCAGACACTGCTCTTAATTGAGAGCCCTTTTCTGTAGGTTGAGGCACAACCATCTGAGCAGCTCTAGCGTGGGAGCTGTCCTCAGAGGCCCTCTGCCCCTGAGGAGCCCTCTGACAAGCCCCTAAGCCTTGGCTCAAACCCTGCACGTCTGGATTCGCCAATTACTGCTTCATCTGTCTGGCCCACTCCCCCTCAGCTCCTCTGCTCATTCACACTATTTATCCTCATTCTTATTCTACTCTACTCTGACTTTTACATATGCCACCTCATTACACTTGTTTTCCTTTTATTTTTTATGGTTTTGACTCCTCTGGAATATAGTTCAAAACTTTTCTGAGGAAATGGAAAAATTCCGGAAAGACGATTAGTTGTTGAAACATTAGAAAGGCTTACAGAAGAAGTAAGAGTTACACAATTGATAAACTAAATAGCGCTATATCACATGTTATTTTGTTTAGTCAGAAATGTGGCTGTCTTAGTTCTTTACCTGGCAAACAAACAAGCGGATACGTTTTATATCAAGACTCATATGTGTTTGATTATCTCTGAACACATCTCAGAGAACATTATCTCTAGAAAAGAGCGGTGATCCTATTTCTATTCCCATCTATCGCCTTCCAATTCCCTTCCTCATTTTCCTTCATTGCTTTGTGGGCTCCATGCTTATGGGAATGCCCTCTGTCTGCCGGGACCAGGAAGATTGCCAATGTACACAGGATAAAACATCTTGCAAGTTTTTTATAAGCAGACACCTCTGTTTGACAGGCTGACATTGAATACAGTTAAACATCAGATATATGGGCCAATCACTGTAATCTTCTCAGAGGTGAGAAAGGCAACCAAATGTTCAGGCTAAGAGAATGGGGAGGATAGGATTGATTATAAAAGTTTATATTTTCATCATTTATAGTTTTGTTTCAATTGTTTATTTTATTTGAGATGATTAAAGTTGATCAAACTTTACTATGCAAACTTTACTATCCTGTGCATCCTACACAAAATAATCAGACCAGATGTAGGACCAATACATTTTTACAAATTTAAGCTTCATTCTACGCTTTCTAATTGCTAAATTCATCCCAATATAAAAATTATAATGTGCACCCCTACTTTTGTCCAATGGGGCCTACCACTGCTAAAAGCTATGTAAGGTTATGGTGGCTGTTCTGTGCTTCTATCTCCTGACCTTATACCTTCCTTTTGTTACACAATGGATTATAAACATATTTACATTGTTCAGTTTGATTTTGATGGCCTTTTATGGTTATTGCAGTAAATAATGTACACTGTGGATACCTTCATTTGGCTGTCCCAGTTAAAGAGCAGTGAGCCATCTGAAGCAGAAGGTCTGTAAATTATGGGTAGCCACTTATAAAGTCAACATCCTCTTTACGACAGGCAACCGCACAAACCTGCTATTTCCTGTGGACCACACCTGGAACCCACTGCTATAAACCCAATCACTGCAATGCTTTGAGACCAAAACTGAACTTTTTGGCCACAACTATAAACGTTGCATTTGAAGAGGAGTCAACAAGTCCTATGAGGAAAAAGGTACACCATTCCTACTGTGAAACATGGAGGTGGATCTGATGTTTCGGGGATGTGTGAGCTACATAGGCACATGAAAAAATGAATGCTGCATGTTATCAGAAAATACTGGAGGAAAATTTGCACTCATCAGCCCGGAAGCTGCACATGGGACATACTTGGACGTTCCAACATGGCAACGATCCAAAGCACAAGGCCAAGTCGACCTGTCATTGGCTACAGAAGCATAAAGTGAAGGTTCTGGACTGACCATCTCAGTCTCCTGACCTCAATATCATTGAGCCACTCTGTGGAGATCTCAAACTTGCAGCTCATTCAAGAAAGCCCAAGAATTTACAGTAACTGGAGCTTTTTGCCATGAAGTATGTGATACTTTACCATCTGAGAAAATAAAAAGTCTCATCCACAACTACCACAAAAGACTTCAAGCTGTCATTGATGTTAAAGGTGGGAATAAACAGTAAGAACTGGGGTTTGATCAGGGTCATTTGGGAAATTTCTGCTGTTAATATGATTTAAAAAGAGTAAACACAATTGTTTGACAATTAATGGCTTCACCCAACCTGTAACTATGAATGAAAGAAAGGTTTTTGTGTTATCATTCATATTCTATTAAAAATGGCTAAAAAGAAATCCCAAATTCTGCCAGAGTATGTAAACTTTTGAGCAACTGCATGTTGATATATATATGATATGAAATTGACAGTAAAGGTCTGATATTGTCAGAGATATACCTTTCTCTAACAGGAAATGAGTGAGTGTCATTCCCCTGTACCAGTTTAAACAATATCACATCAGGTTCAAAACTATACATGTTACAAGAGGCCATTTGTAGCATTTTTTTTTAGAAAATAAAATGAAGGACACTTATATGAAACATCATAAAAAGATGTGTGTCATATTTATCACACATCATGAATGTGTGGCTTCATGTGTAACAAGAGCAGAGTGTTGTCTCTGATGAACTGCCATGATGTTGATTACAAGTTACATACAGCTCTGGAAAAAAAGAGACCACTGCAAAATATCAGTTTCCCTGGTTTTACAATTTATAGGTATGTGTTTGGGTAAAAATATATGTTTTATTTGTTTTATTCTACTACTGACAACATTTCTCCAAAATTCCAAATAAAAATATTGTAATTTATAGCAGTTATTTTCCGAAAGCAACGGCTGGCCAAAATAACAAAAAAGATTAAGTGTTGTCAGACTTGGAATAATAGAAAGAAAATAAGTTACACTATACACAATACTAATGTTTTAACTTAGGTAGAGTTCAGAAATCAATATTTGGTGGAATAACCCTGATTTTGAATCACAGCTTTCATGCGTATTGCGTAACAATATTTTTTTTCTGGATGGAGATGATAATTTACACTGTTTCCAGTCTCTGAAGTAAACACAAATTTAAAACACCACATTCCACCTTTCCTTCCCCTCCCAGATAATTGTTTTTAACACTACTAAAGATGTCAATATTTTTCATGTAGTATAATTTTGAAAGAATATTTCCCAAGTATGTTTTACTCTACATTTTTGTAAATGTGGACTAGCTGGCATTTTTTATTTTAACATGTGTTCATTCACTCACTTCTAATGAAATCATTCTGATCACCCAATGACAGTTCAAACCAATCTAATAAGGGGTCAGTATATATCCATACATCCTCCCTGTGTGTATTGGTTTGTGTGGAGCCACTCTGAATGCATGTGGCGCATGCATACATCCAGCTCCGTGTGATGAGCCTGTTCAGTATGCACAGCACACTCCCAGCCACACGGCACTAGGTCCTATAATTCACCTGGCTGTGCTTTTAGAGACCTGCAAAAAAATACATCCATTTACAAACTAAAAGGCAGTGGCTGCATTCCCATTTGGATTTATGGCTCATTCTCATTGATCAACAAAGTTTACTACTGCACTTTGGAAAATAGAAGCAAAGTTTTGAAATCTAGGCAAAAGGAGGGCTAATGTGTAACATGAAAAACACTACAAAACCGATTTTCAGGATTTGTACTACACAATAGTTTGGCATGCTTTTAGAGGTGTTGCTGTTACTGTATTTCTTTGGTCACCCCTCTCTTAAGACATGCTTCCTTTAGCAGTGTATTCTTTCTCTTTTAATTCTTGTTTTTAACCAAGTGCAGCTTCCTTCTTTCCCATTTCCACTGTATTCAGCACCTCTTGGTGACCATAGTGGTATGGCACACTTATATGGGACCTAATGAAGTGGCAGTGGCAAAAAGATAGTTTCCTGTGCCCTCGACATAATGGCACTGTAAATCCATCTGCCTGTCACAAAGCACTCTTGCCTCGCACCTGATTGGAGCCACTGGGCAAAGGAGACATAATGATGTATGTTGTCATCACATACTGGAGTCACAAACATAAGCCAATAATGCATGGGCCCAGCACAAGATGTAAATCCAATGTGCTGTTTAATATAGGCCTGTCCTTCTGTTTAAAACAAAGCTGTAGATCACTGCGCACACAATTACAATTTTACAGTTGGGATCAATAACAGGTGTCTGATAGAGATTAGCCTATACAATAAACTGGGCTTTCTATTAGAGATGCACCAAAACCTTTTTTGAAGCACCGAGTTGTATGTGCTTATCACAAACTTAAATCACAAATTTCAATGTCCATTAACTTTCAAAGGGCTTAGTTACCATTGTCATAATATTAGTAAAAAAAAAACACATCACAGACTCTCACTGTGAGGCCTTTTGATTGCTGGTTCTTCATGCTCCTCAGCTGTGGCTGGTCTCTGAAGCAGGTTTTTTTTTTCAGCTCCAGTACCACCATTTCTTTGGCCCGCCTAGTAGCATAATTATTTGGAGAAGAAACAATCTTTATACCCCAAAAAATAAATAAATAGAAACAAACAAACAAAAAAAAAACACAATATACGTAATATATGTTCAATATATGATCTTCCGTTTTTATAAATTAAATTAAATAGATAAGATAAAAAAAAAAGAAATTAATAAATTAATTATGTATATAATGTATATACCTGTTTGTATATATATATATATATATATATATATATATATATATATATATATATATATATATATATATATATATATATATATATATATATATATATATATATATATATATAAATTAACATATTTAATTTAATATATAAACTTGGTTGTTACTGTTTTATCATTTTTTAAAATTTAATAATTACCTGGGATAAAACAACGTTGCAATGCAGTAAAGTCGGTTTTGCTCAGTGTTGGAGAAGCGCTTCTGCTGCTTCTGTGAAAATGTCATTTTTGGGTTGGGTTTTTTGTACAATGATCTTCAATTAATCCAGAAACGCTTTCAACTCATATTTTCTATTAAAACACTGCAAACAACAAAAACTGTAAAATGAAATAGTTTGTCTTTTTAAATGTCCACTGCTCTGGTTTGATTACAGTTTTAAAGGGGCTTTTATCAAAGCCCACCACTGCTCATCAGTTGGTCTCCACGGACCAAACCTCATATAATCAACTCAAGGACATTTTTGGACTGTGATCATGACTCAGTGAAACATTATTATCTGCCAAGAATGTTTTTTTTTTTTTTCTCTTAGATCGCTTGATAAACTGTAACTGGCCCAGCAATTGGCCGTGCTAGTGCAGTGATTTATTGGGTTGCGGTGTCGATGGGCTCTGTTCCATAAGGCGGCATTATGGTGCATTGGACCCTCAGTAAAATTGATGGAGCCTTGCTTTTTACTAGTGCCGCTCACTGAGTGCTTTCCAGGCTTCACTGCATTTCAGGATGCCAGAAAGAGTTCTCAACATTAAACAGGTCTATCGCTGTGAATAATCAAGTCCTCTCCGTCAGTGCCTGTATGACTGACAGCCCATTCATACAGGAACAGGCTCAGGTGGTCAGGAGTCTGCAGAAGCTGAGATGAGATGTGCAGTGTAATATTTTGGATGATATGTGTTTTATTTCTGTGTACTTATGTAGCTATTCACTTATGCATGTATTTATATTATGTACCTTATTGTTTATGTTTTGTATGGTTTATAATCAATCGTAAATTTGTAAACTGTCAAGTGAAAAATCTATAAAAACCCAAGTTTGATGACCTTTAAAAGAGCTGGAGATATTCTACCTGGGTCATTTGTTGTTGTTACAATAAAAACTGGATGGCATTAAACCTGTTGCCTGCTCATGATTTTTTTACTTTTATGGTGTTCTGATGGCTGGGGGTTCCGTTTCAGACATGACAAATGAACACCACAAAAGACACTAACTCAAGAAAAGCTACTGTTCAAAATAAAATGGACTGTAGTTGATGTAAAAGTAACCGTCTAAGTTTTCATAAGTAGGAGCAACACACGGTGAAAAAAACAATTTATGTACGTGTTACAAAACACAAAAAGAAACATACTCCCTGTAACAGGTAGAGAACCTCCACGGACCCAGACCCAAGGTGAGTGGCTGATCTGATAGTATTTAGAGGACCACCCAAAGGCAGTGATGGTAATGTATGAAAATTAGCATTAGCAGCTCCGAAGCCATGCCCCTGCTTTACATGCCTGTGACGAGACTCTGACAGAGCCAAAGTTTGAATTGGGAGGACTCGGCATGTCTGATTATAAAACCTCTCGTAATAATTATGTACAGTTTATCTGCTGGTGTAACTGGCATTTCTGTTGTAGCAGGTTTTATTGAGCAGTTTTGTCAAAAATCTATATTTAGGCATTTCCTAATGCAGCAACTGCTGTACAAACAAACAAACAGGCTCACAACAAATCAATGAATAAGGCTCACAGTGTTACTATGATGTTTTGCTCCCAGGAGTTGTTATAACATAACTACTGGGAGCAAAACATCACCAAAGATGAGGTAGGTAACGTTGGAGTTATGTGATGGCAAACTGACTGAAATAATAATTATTTGTAATTTTAGTGTAATGAAAACACAACAATAAAGCTGTAAATAAACTTTATTATTCTCTTTTGTTTGCAGGACATATTTTAAGAACTGTTTGCAGCTGACACCTCAGATCTCAGTCATGTGAGACCATGTGAGACCAGTTTATAATAGAAAACAACAACCATCTTTATCTCCACTTACTCCCTATTGACCTAATCCACACAGAAGGTTAGATTTATCTTGACAGGTCAGGTTGTGTATGCAAGCACAGTGATATTTGGTCATTTTAGATGTTTTAATGGCAAATTTTACCTGTGAATTCAAGGGACATGTATTTACAAGATGACAATAACAAGGATTTTACAAATGAAGGCAGGTATTCATATACGTTATTGTACAGAAGGCAGTGATGTGTGTCATGTCTGAATAATAAACAAAATAAACGCACCTTAAATAGAATATAAATTAAGGAGATAATCAGCGACACTCAGACTCTCACTGTCATATATTTATAAAAACTCACTGTTCACAAGTGACGTGTTACGCTTTAGTTTTACTGAAATAAATGAAGAGCAATAGCAGTCGATGTACAGGAATAAAACAGGGCACAACACAAGAAGCAGTATGTGGATTAATAAATTACAGGACAAACGGACAAAACCTCAGTGTTCTATCTATTGCAGGAAGTCGTCTGGGCCTGGAGCAGGTGTGTAAAGGTGAGTAAAGCTAAGCATGTCCTCAAATTGGATAGATTTACTTTTTGAAAAACGTATGACTGCATACAGACTTGTGTAAATGGGAGGCCATTCTCATTATAAGAACATGAGGACTTAGAACACACACAATAATCTAATTGGTGAGATGCTATATGCTATTGGATTTGTATAAAAACAGCAGTTCACTTGCTCCATCCTTTGATAAATCAGTTCAAACAGTTTAGCAGCTACTTACAGTAATCTCACATCCCTTTCCCACATTTATCCCTCAGTGTCTGCTCAGGAATTATCCAGGATTGCTCTTATGTGTCTTATCAGCTCATAAACACACTCCAGCAGGTAAACGCCCTGTAACTGCAGGTGCTGACAGTCTGCGTTGTCCACCTCAGCTCAGTACAGTCCAAACATGGCTTGCTTTTTCCGTTATCTCTTGAAAAATCCACACTGTTTTTGTGCCCGACGCAACGATTAGTGTCCTGCTGTGATTACGTGGATGAAACCGACCAGGTCTGGAATCACTGAAGCAGGTCCAGTTAGCACTGTTTTTGTTAAATGTCATCATTTTATTCTTTGTATTTAGTCTAGTAAAAAATAATTATCAATACGTTTTAGATAGATTCTTAATAATTTATATAATAAATATTTTATTTATATAAATCTGATATAGCACGCTCCTTTGATTCCTTCAAATTCAGTTGTGCTAAAGTTTATATACCCTGCCAGAATTTGTGATTTTTTGGGGGCCATTTTTCAAAGAATATGAATGATTACAAAAAAAGTTGCTGTTGTCATTATGATTTAAAAAGAGTAAACACAATTGTTTGACAATAAATGGCTTCACCCACTATGAGTGAAAGAATTTTTTTTTTGTTATCATTCATATTCACTAAAAAATACCCCCAGAAAAATTACAAATTCTTCCAGACTATATAAACTTATGAGCACAAGTGTATATTAGTGTTATCAGACCGCCTCAGACCACCCAAAATAGTGCATGGCAGCTCATCGAGTGGAAGATGGTAAATCAGCCCTGCATTACTGACTCTGAGCCACTATCGGGCCCTGAGTGTTGTTTTTGTGCGTAAGCGCCTGGCATGGTGTTATTTACAAAGGTTATGGTATTTCCCGTTTGCAGGTTATCACTCTCTGTAATTAACAAGCTGAGCAGCTTTATGCAAAACCTCCAGGATTCAGCCTTTCTTAAATCAAAATATTAGTGAACATCCTTTTTATAACTATTAAGGAGAAATAACTGAGGTTCTGTACCAAGCATATCCCAGCAGCTTTGGGCCTGAGGCGGGGGTACACCCTGGACAGTGGCCAGTTATTCGCAGGGACGACATATAGAGACAAACACTGACAGACAACCATTCACTCTCACATTCATTCACTAGGGACACTTTAGAGTTGCCGATTAACCTATACATGTCTTTGGACGGTGGGAGGAAGCCGGAGTACCCGGAGAGAACCCACGGTAACACATGGAGGACATGCAGACTCCTCACAGAAAGAGTCGGCCTGGTTTTGAACTCACAACCTTCTTGCTGTGAGGCAGGAGTGCTTACCACTTTGCCACGTGCACCTTCCACTTAAGCATAGTTGTGTAAAAACATTTAATAGTCTTTTATTTAAAACCTTCAGATCTAATAACTGTTTATAAAAAGACACTTACAATTCATGAATGTAAATGCTCTGTAATAAGTTTCTGTATGTGTGTCTTTTAGTAATGTTAGGGTTATACAATGTTTTTGCACTTTTTTATTGGTTTAATTGAACTACACTCTGTAGACTAATATGCAAAAAGCCTAACCCTGTGACACTAAAGAAAAGTGGGTACATAAATAGGAAAATGTTACCTAAAAAAACTGTAATTGTGTAATTCTCTGACAAACAGGTAAGCAATAAATAAAATAAATAAATAAATTAAACCTTTGAATAAAACCTTTTAAGTACCATTTTTAAAGTGCAAGTGAATTTCTAAACATGCTTTTTAGTGCCATGTAAAATTCAACAGCCTTTGTCCATTTGGTGGGTGGAATTAACCCAGACTGCTGTTCCATATTTGCAAAAAGAACATCAAGTTGTTCATCACCACAACAACTAAGCCTTCTTTCCACAATGTCATGAAATGGGTAGAGGGCATTGTGTGACATTGTGTGGAAAACCACACTGTCATCCATCAACCCTAAAAGGCAGAGTCAGACAAACTACATGGGAGAAAGTAATATTTGAGATGAGACATAGCCGTTAGTGCTGCAGCTATCGATTATTCAGTTTGATTAATTGAGTGTTAGTGGGTGTGTGTGAGTGGATAAATAGCATAACCTTATATTTTTAAAAAGTCAGCAACACAGTTAAAACAAACAGATATAACACATAAGATTTTCTGATTAAAATAACATTAACATGTATTTATTCTTGTTTGCACATCCATCAGCATTGTCCATTTCACATTATATGTGCATTATAAATGCAAAAAAAAAAAATACCTGAGACTAAAGGCTATTAAATAATATATAAACAAAAATGGTAATAGAGTAGGACAATGCATTATAGTGCTCATCCATTATCACTGAAATTTACCTTTGTATGTTTCATAGCATTTCAAATGCCTTAAAAGAATAAAAAAAATCTCACCTGGTCGCATGGTCCTGAATACACATTTAAAATAAAATAAACAAATGTTAATTAAAAGGCGAGTTAATTAAAAGGCGAATTAAGTTAATCGACCATCAAGACAGGATACTCAACATTGTAGCATTGAATAACCAGTCTCTCTTGCTTCCGGAATAACACTAACCTATGTAGACTCATCCTGCGTTATTGAGCAGGCGATGGTAATTAACCTTGCAGTTGTTTAAGCTAAACAGAGACTGAGCTCAGAGACATAAATACTATGATCACAGCCTTGGTGTGAGGGAGGGCCTCATAAGGCATGCTGACCAGAACACACACTCTTCTAACAGAGATTGTCACAGTTTAGTGTACAGATTCAGGTTAAGGACATTATATATTGAATGGATCACTCTCCACCAGTCCTTCCTCTTAAACCCTGAACAAGAGGTTTAACTCTAAAATAACTACCAAAAGAAAAATTCCAAGAAGCATATCCAGACAATTACATTCAATCAACACAGATCATCAAGAAATCATCCTTAATAGGTCATGATACAATAGAAGAGTATTACAGTAAGACCTGTAGTGTCGATGTAAATTTACCCCATTCCCAGGGATTCCCATAGCACCATAGAAATATGCAGCCAGTAGGATCTCCTGCTATAACAATTATCTCACAATCATTCCAGTACAGATGAATACAATGGAAGGTTCAAACATCTTAGAAACAATCATAATCAACCATTAATCAAGCAACAGTCCATTGCTTTACACTGAACAGAGAGGCTATATCAGTGCAGTGTGACCTGGGGCAAGTTCAGTGAGTAAAGGGGGCTGTCTATGAGGCATCCAGAGGAGTGGCAATGGTTTAAATGTCTGTTGTGGGAAAAGGGGCTGTCATAGCATGTGCATGTGTGTGTGTTAAAGGTCACGTGTGCACACTCATGACTTAAACTTGTGGTGTTCAGGGCATTTCTACCCTACACCTGATGAGTTCTCTATCAAAGTGAGCTAGATTGGTCCATTTTGCTTTTGCTCCCAGTGTAAACAATCTTCTTCAAAACATTGAATTAATAATAATTCCATAATGATTTAACACTCAAACATTAACCTTAGCTTTTGTAGGCATTACCAAAAGGTTCACCAGTAATGGATTTTATATTGTAAAAGATACTCTCCAAACCCACTGTAAATTTCAGTAAAGTTATGTTACTTTGATTACTTTCGGAATAAACATACACCCAAAAATATAAATAAAGGTGAAATATAACTTTTTTTTTTTGTTGTTTATATAGCGCTTTTCCACCCAGTAGGCACTCAACGCGCTTTACCAGTGTTACAGCTGACCACTGGAGGCAAGGTGCTCAGGGACACAATGCCAGTATGAACTGTGGGGGAGAGCCAGATGTTATGATGTTTTGGGATGTTTTGAGCGGGGATTGAACCACCCACCCACCAGTCAAAGGATGGCCGCTCTACCCACTGAGCTACGATAAATGGTAAATGGCATGCATTTATATAGCGCTTTCCTGCACCCTTCTCAGGCACCCAAAGCGCTTTACATCGTGCTTCCACTCACCCCATTCACACACATCCGCTCCTGGGGCAGACAGAGAGGGGGGCTGCCACACAAACGGCGCTCTACCTTCTCCTACCACCACCAAACACACCTCCACAGTCACACACATTCATACACCAGTGCTATGGACACTGGGAGCAAGGTGGGTTAAGTGTCTTGCCCAAGGACACAACGACAGTATGAACTGTGGGGAGAGCGGGAATCTAACCTACTACCTTCCGGTTGAAGGACAGCCGCTCTACCACTGAGCCACTGCCGCACCGCAGCTACTGCTGCCCTAAAAAAAAGTTAAAATATAAATGTAGATAAAGGTAGAATGTAAATATGAAATAAGACTAAAATGTGAAGATAAAATAAGAAATGAATACAATTGTAAATTCACTGCCTAAAAACCGAAGCTTACCAAACAACGCATTAGAATGTTACTCTGGAAACAATTTCTCCCGGCTCTTTTGATAAGACTGTTGGAACTGTAACTACAAGAGTAAAAACTATAAAACCAATATAAAGTTTTTTCTGTTTAATTCCACTCTGAAAAAGGTACAAGTACAGTTACAATAAGGCTAAGAGTTTTATTTTACTATTGTATGACACACTACTGCAATTTTGTTTTATTTTCTAAGCCACACACATTATCAACAAGTATGGCCAAAACTAAATCCACACCGAATGCAGTTCCCACAGGCCTTATGTTTCATGACCACCTAACACTTGAAAACGTCTCGGGTTACGTATGTAACCCTTGTTCCCTGAGAAGGAACGAGACACTGCGTCGGGAAACCGACACTATGGGGAAACGCCGGCGTGACGGCTCTGAAGTATGAATGAAACTAGACCAATCCTGATTGGTGCAACGTAATGCCGTAGTACGTGCGGCGTGCGGAAGTATAAAGGCGCCGGCTCACCACGGCGCTAGTCTTTCGCGATGAAGCAATTGCTCCCGGGCATGGGGAGGCTTGGCCGGTCGGCGCAGTGTCTCGTTCCCTTCTCAGGGAACAAGGGTTACATACGTAACCCGAGACGTTCCCTTTCGAGGGAACTCGCACTGCGTCGGGAAACCGACACTATGGGGAACGAAATACCCACTACGCCACACCGATCCATGCCTAATCTAGGTTATGAGGCTGGAGTGCATGCCCCCCTTAGGACGAAAGCACCCTAGCGCCTGGCACCTCAGGGAGATGAACTGACCGTCTGCTCAGTTGCGGTCAGATCCCTCTTAGGAGACCCGAATCACACTAACAGTTGGTTTGATTTTCTCCACTGCGAAGACTTACGCAAATAGGTTTGCAGTGCTCTGACCAGACAGAGCAAATGAAGTCTCGCTTCTTCAGCCGACACGTATCGCGGAGGATGCAATACCTGCAAGACCGTAGGCCGCACAGCCTCAGATGCAAGATGGTCTGAACCCCTCTGGGGGCAGACTCCAGGCCAATTGGTGTTATAGCCAGGGCCTGAAGTCCCTCCCAACCTCTTAAGCGAGGTAACCACAAGGAGCAGCGCCACCTTAAACGCCAGAATTCGATATGTCGTCTATTTCAGTGGCTCGAAGGGGGCCTCAGCCAACCCTCTCAGTGCCACCGCCAAGTCCCACGTTGGGACTCTGGGATGAGTCGCAGGTCTCATCCTCCATTTACCACGAAGGAAGCGTACGACCGAAGAGTGCCTCCTCAGAGGCCCCTCACTTATAGCGGCGTGAAATGCCCAATTGCAGTCACGCCGCTTCTTTTCTAACCGCCCTCTCGTGGAAGGAGCCCTGGAACTGAGTATGATCTCTACTACACCTGCAGGCGGGCCATCTTATAATTACTGAGCCCCCTCAGGGGCCAGACTCAAAGCTTCCAGCTCTCTGGCTGGGGCCTGAGATGGCAGGACCCTCCTCGAAGGGATCTGCCATGGGGGGCCCGTCTGCAGTGTTCTCTAGAACACCCGGGAGCAGCGCTATCGGGGAAACTGCACACAGACGCAGCCTCAGCTACGTTGGAACCATGGCATCCAAAACCTGCAGGGTTGGATGCGTGAGGAAAACACACAATGTTTTTGACAGGGATACCTGTCGCATATAGATTTCACCACCTCTGGATGAAGTGCCATTCCCCTTGCCTTTCAGCCCCTGCCTCGACAGGATGTCTGCTCCATAATTCTGGTCCCCAGGAACGTACATCCCTCTGATGAACGATTATTTACCCTGGGACCATAGGAGGATCTGATGCGCCAGTCTGTAAAAACGGCGCGATCTCAGACCCCCTTTTTCTATGGTTTAGGTACGCCACCACCGACATATCGTCGGAGTGTACCGGGACACAGCCAACATTTCCAGGCAGTTTCTGTGCTATAGAACACGCTCCTGCCACAGACCTTGGGAAAAGAGGCCGTCCATGACCGCGCCCCACCCAGTGAGGGAGGCGTCTGTCGAAACCGATTCCCGGTGACATGCCGCTCCCCGCACTGGCCCTTGGGCCAGAAACCAAGTCGTCTTCCAGGTTGACAGGGCATGAAGGGATCTGCGTGTTATCCTGAACAGCCTGAATGGGTCCCCTCGGGGACCACCCCTTGGCTTTCAGCCACCACTGCAGGGGTCTCATATATAGCGGTCCAATATATGTTACGTTGGGCCCTGAGCCCCAGCAGTCCTTAAACCTGCTTTGCAGTGATGTTGCAGCCTAGCTTTATACTGGAGACCAACGCTAGTATGGTTTTTCTTGATGCGTTTGGGTGACATATGCATTGTCATTGGGTCCCACACCGCTCCAGAGCGTGGTCCTCTGGGAGGACCTCAACACTCTCTTCTCCGTCTTTAGTCTCAACCCTCGGCTCTAAAATAAAGCCAAGGACAACATCTCAATGCCGCCCTGCCATTTCTCAAGACTGGGTCCAAATGAGCCAGTCATCGATCTAATTCAGTACACGAATGCCGGGAGTTTGAATGGAGCCAGGACTGCATCCATGCACCTGGTGAACATGCGAGGGGAGAGAGCTAGGCCGAATGGAAGAACCCAATACTGGAATGCTTAGCCCCCTTTGAAAGCTAAACCTTAGGAACTTCCTTTTGTAAAAGGACTAATAATAATAGAAATGTGGAGGTATCGTCTTTCAGATCTATCGTGGCAAACCCGTCCTCAGACCGGTTTTGGTTCACGATAATAGGTATTGCTTCCAGCATTTTGAACCTGAACCTCCTCAGAGACCAGTTCAAATACCTCAGATCTAATTTCAGACGTGGACCTTTGTCCCTTTTTTTTGGGAATTATAAAGTACCGGCTGTAGAGCCCCACCTCCCCTTCTGACGGAGGAACCCATGCCTCCTGTACCAGAAGGCAGTGTACTTCCTGCTCCCTAACCCGAGCCTGCCCAATGAACTCAGCCTCTCGGGGCTGCCTCGGGTGTTTGAATATACTGTTTTTGACCCCCCTGAAGTGGCCGCTTGGCAGGGAAAAGCCATCTATTATTGTTCGACGTGCGCACGCCATCGAGGTCGTGTGCGCGCTGGAAACTGATGTGGCCCAAAGCGTCATAGACGGGTGGGCCTTACATCACCTTTCCAGAGGGCTCCGCATAGAAAAAACGGTCTCAGCCGCTTCTCCCCCGGGGGGCAGCCCTCAGAGGTCCTTGTACAGCCAGGACCTCTTCCCCAAAGCCTTCGTAGCCTGAAGGACGGCCCTCGAGTCGCCCTTCTGCTGAACCGGCTTTGTGCGAGAACGCCGCCTCTACTGCCGAGCTCCATGCGGAGAGGCTCTGGCGACGCTACGAGGAGCTCGATGATGGCTGGGGCCGGTCCTTTTTAGAATCAGCCCTTTTGGCTTGGAGCGGCGAGGGATGAACTGCAGGGACGCAGCAGCCCTCCTCCTCGCCTCCCGAACCCTGCCGACGACCGTAAAACCGGCGTCGCTGAGCAGGCCAGAAGGCGAAAGAGGAGCACACAGGAGGAAACCTTTCCTAAATGCCCCCCCGTGGCCACCAGGAAGCGGGCCGCCCCGTGGCCCGCCTCCTGGTAACCCGGAGAGACAAATCCGTCGCCCTGCGGAGCTCAGCCACCTCCTCAGGTGTGACTGTCTCGCCCTCATCCCCGACTTTACCAGGTCGGCCTGGCATGCCCGCAATATATTACCAAATGCAGACATGCCCCTGCCCGACCTGCTGCTACCTATGCCCTGCACGGCTTGGTGGGCGGCACCGGGGTTTTTTAGTTGAAGACCCCGCAGCGGGAGGGAGGTCACTGGCCTTCCAAACACCTCCCTTTATATTTGTTTTGTCGTGCTTCTGTGTTGCAGAAAGCACCGCCTCAATGAGCTCCTCCTAAGCGGGCACGTGAGGTGACGAGTAAACCTCCGCGTCATCCGCCACAGTGCTGAGGATTTTCTTCTCTCTCTCGCTCAAGCACCGCCCCCCTCCCTCGTGCAAGAAGTGTCATCAAAGGCTTCTGCACGTGGAGGAAGGGCATCAAATCTGTCTGAAGATGATTGGGAATTGCCTCAGCAGTCCCAATCTCACCAACAAGTTCCAGCAGCGATCCCCGCGCATTACGCCGCCTCGCCACCTCGGCGGACGCGTGGCCCGCCCCGCGGGGAGCGCAAGCCTGGCCGGCCCCGTCAAACACGGCCAGGCGGGAGCGCAGCACTCTGCTTCACAGTGCTCACAGTCAGCTGTGAAAATTGGCAAACCCCGCTTGATCTTTCTCTGCGCTTTTCCTCAGTGTCACCCGCCTCGGTGCTGAGCACATCCACAACCTCAGATGTGGACAGCTCAAGCCCCGGACCCTTTCCTCGTGCAGAAGAAGCCTCATCGCGGGCTTCTGCACGAGGATGACGGGCCTCAGATTTCTTTCTGTCTTATTTAGCGGGCAAATGAGGAAACGAGTGAGCCTCAGCGTCACCCGCCTCGGTGCTGAGCACATCCACTTCCTCAGATGTGGATAGCTCCAGCCCCGGCCCCTTTCTCCGTGCAGAAGAAGCCTCATCACGGGCTTCTGCACGGGGAGAACGGGCCTTGGAACTGTCTGGTGATTGAGACAATGCCTCAGCAGTCTCATCAACTAGTTCCAGCTGCCACCCCACGATCTAAGCCGCGCGCCTCGGCGGACGCGGGACCTTCCGCTGGGGCGCCTCACCATGCCCACAGCCAGCTCTCTCGAGAGCTGACCGAGCGTGCTGCACTCCCAAACAGATCACACACATGGCGTGCGTGTCCCTGCCCGTGACATTTACCGAGGGCAGGGGTACACACACTGTCTGAGCTGTTCACTCGTCATTTCTTGTCTAAGGATCACGGTCTATTGTCTCTAACACACACTTCGAGCAATTGTCTGAAGAGCGAAAAACTAGCGCCGTGGTGAGCCGGCGCCCCTTTATACTTCCGGTACGCCGTGCACGCATTCACGTTGCACCAATCAGGATTGGTCTAGTTTCATTCATACTTCAGAGCCGTCACGCCAAGGCGTTTCCCCATAGTGTCGGTTTCCCGGCGCGGTGCGAGTTCCTCGAAGGGAAATAAGTGCAGTGTTAGTTCAAGTCATGTTACACGTTCCTTCTTGAGCAGTGAGTCTGGAAAGGAGAAACACATTAGCATGGGAATATATGCCATACAAACCACACATCACAGATTACAAACAATGTCCATGTCATTCTTGATTAAAGAGTATTTGTCAGGCCACTGAATACTAAACCTCTTAGCTTCTACTCTTCTATCCACTCTCCAACAGCTCACATAACTGTTTCCCATGAGCCAAAGTTAACATATTCCTCATGTTTGGTGGATATCACCAAGTGTGTATTAGCAACTTCTTGATTTGTACAGCTTTAACATAAGAGTAGGAGCCTTTTATTTAACCGCTAATTATTTAGTCAGTCGCCAAAATTGACATTAACCTATGTAGTGGGCTGTGTGTTATTTACCAACAGCATCTTGTTCCACAGTTCCACATCTTCCAGGTTCACAAACACTAAAAGGGTCTACAGAGTTAAATGAACACAATCCAATTATGCTTTACTCACACAAGATACCTTGTTGTTGTTCTTGCACCTGTAGACAGAAAATCATTATAATGCAAAATGTTTATCAACATTACTACCTATTTTCTTCTTCGAGATAGATGTATTTGCTAAATACATAGCAATTTTTTAGTTTGTTTTCTTACATTTAAGAGTTTAACTCAATTTCACTTCAATAGCAAATCCGATACTAAGCACCCATCAGCTTATTTTGGATCTCCAAAAAGATACTAGTGTTGTGCTCAGGTGGACATCTGGACAACGAGAGAGCCTCATAAGGCACGCTGACCAGAACTCACACACTTCTTACAGAGATTGTCACAGCTTAGTGTATAGATCTTAATTAAGGTTTTTATATATTGAATGGATCATTCTCCAACAATGTGTGTTGTTTTATAGTCTGAGTGATATTGTCTGAGGTTTCAAGCTTTCGCGATCAACAGGGATACCTTGTACAAGCCTTCGAAAACTTTTGCATTTTCCCTAGGCATAAAAAAAATTGTGTGGCTTCTTTACTCATGTGTTGCTCACGCTCCACACATTTCTTCTCAAAAAAATGCACAGATTTTGAGATGTATTTGTTGCGTTTTGACTCTTGAGTTTGGCAGGTTTCATTGCTCCATTAGCCAATATGTCATAGCACAGAATACAATGAGGTTTTAGATCCTCATCATCTCCAGTCCAGAAAAATCAAAATTGTATGTACTTGCTACGGTATTTACTTTTGCACAAATTTTTTTACAGTGTTCTGCTAGCTCCTGTGACAAACTGTTATGGGACTCAATGCTAAAAGAATGTCTTTGCACCTTGTTGCTAAAATTGGTCGTTGTTCTTCTCCAGCTTTTCTCTTCAGCCAATGATTCATTGTTGTATTTTATTCAAGTCAGACTTTGTTTTTGATTAGTTAGCAATTCTACTTAATTTTCACAATTCACAAGTCACGAGAGATCTTTCATATGACAATAGGCAACCTAGGTAATGTAACTGTTCGAAACAATGGTTACACAAAACGCGGGTTTGCATAATATTAGACAATTTTAATAAAAGTTTACTCTTAGACTTATTTAGACTACATTTGATAACTTTAGAATTTAGAATAAATTATCTGTACTAGTAACTTTGCTTTGGAAGTCAGATAAGGGTGATTTGAGAAACACTAATATAAATGTGACTTTTTAATGACATCCTCTCACGGACCACTTGGGGGAAATTTAGAGTATCCCCGGTTAAAACTAACAATTACTAACTTGTGCATTAGAGTTCAATTCCAGATTGAACTTTTCAGTGACCTGTGAGAAAGCCATGCTTTTAAAGGATGCCATTTCCACAAGTGCCTTCTCCGATATGCCTTTCTAGGAGTACACACAACTCTGGAACAACCAACCCATCCGCCCAGCTCGTCAGGCTCACTGTCCAAATGGAAAACCAGAAGCCATGTATCAACTACCTCATAGGTTTGCCTACATCTTATTATGTATCACTATTTTCTGTAGAAACGTCTCGGGTTACTTGGCTGTTACCCTGTTGCCTTAAAAAGCAGGAACAAGATGCTGCGCTGCATTAGTGTTGGGGAACATTCTTTGTGTGACTGGTTGTGTGTCAAGTGTGTCAAACATGCCAGAATTGGCTTACATAACCTTTGATGGTGATCAGTGGCAGCTGTCCGATTGAGCGCACCTGAACAGAGGGCATAAGAACACATGATGCAGACACCCGGACCCACCCAGTGCGGCACTGCAGCGCAGCATCTCGTTCTCGCTTTTTAAGCTAACAGAGTTACAGTCAAGTAACCAAAGAAGTTCCATATAAAAAGCTACACTCGATGCTGCGTAGCATTGAGCTATGGGGAACAAGAATACTAACACAGCCGCACAGTAAGTGTCTCGGACCCCTCGGGTTGTGAAGTGTGCACAAATACAAAAGAGGTTTCAATCACAATTTTGGGATGATGACTCAAGTACATGTGAGTCCAGAGTAGCATGAACATCCAAACTATAGAAACCGATGAATGTGTGCGGGGAGGACCAGCCTGCTGCATCACAAAGTTGCTGTAGAGGGGCACCTTTTTGCTAGAGCTGTTGAAGCTGCAACATCCCTAGTAGAATGAGTCCTTACACCTATGGGTGAAGTTTGAAGTATTCTTTGAAAAGAAGTCACTTCCTGGCCTAGCCTGATAGTCTTCAGGGTAGTTAGAATGGACTCGACACGTGCAAGAGACAGATGTGCCTGCATCTCGGTTGAGTCCCAAACAACCCCTAGATATGTTGTCCTCTGGGCGGCAGAAAGAACAATCTTCTTGGCATTGAGTCTCAACCCTAGAGATTCAAGATGAGCTAGGACAACATTCCGTTTTCGTAGCTTCTGAGATTTAGCTAATATAAACCAGTCTATGTATCTCAAAATGCAAATGTCCTAGAGTCGTAAGGAGCCAAGGCTGCATCCGTCAAACGGAAGAACCCGATACTGGTACACATTGCCCACGAAAGCATACTTCAGGAACTAGAAACTACCGTACCGAGAACACATTCTATGGCCCCTTTGTCCAGCAGAACCTTCAGTTCCTCTGTCAATACATGCACTCGTCCCAGTTTCACGGAAGTGGAAACCATGCTGTTGAAACAGGAGGACGATAGGTGAACTGAATTATGTAGCCTTTGCCTACCCACGGGGAGATATTTGGCAGTAGCATCCATTCTGCCAATTTCTCCATAAGGGGCACCAGTTTTGACACGTCATTTTGCAGGGGGGATGTTAGACATCTGTCGTCTTGAACCAAGGGAGGAGATGGCTGAACACTTCACATTGCGCTGGAGACCGCTGCTCCCCAAAACGCCAGAGAAAAAACAGCGTGCTCCTGGGGGTGCCATCATGGAGTCTTTATTCTCCGTTGGATTTTGTTGCGCCCCAGCCAGGAGACACCCCAGCGGCCTTAGGCTCCCCCTTCCTGGCGGAGATAAAATTCTGCATGTCTGGCCTCTTTGGAGCAGCGCAAGAATCCGCCTCCCAGTCCTTACAGGTGGGAACAATTCGCCACTCTGTCCTACTTTGCCACCTGACAGTCCTGTTTTTATTTATTTATTCAATTATTTATTTTTCCAGTTTTGAGTGTTTAGGGGTGCCCTGCTCCTGCGGCCACTCAATATTCAGCAGCGCCACTGCTCTTGTACACAGAAGCCAGGGATGAGGCGTCATCAACATGCTCGTGGAAAGCTTCCGTGTCATGTGTTCTTATACCCTTTGTTTGGGTGCGCTCAAGAGCTAATGAGCTGCGTCACCAACAGAGGTTATATAAGCCAATTCTTGGCATGTTTGACATATTGCTTCACAACCGGTCACACAAAGAATGTTCCCAATATCGCAGTACTATGCAGCATTGAGTGTAGCTTTTGATAGGGAACATAATGCTATTACAGCTATTAGGGCTGAAATGATTAATCAAATAAATTGAGTAATTCAATTAGAAAAAAATGCTTTGATTATTTTTATGTTGCGTTGATGATTTAGACTTCCAGACATCCACGTTGCCTGGTTGTATGAACAATCCCACCCCCCCTCCCATCTTTGACACCTGTATCTGACCCTAGTTTCAAGTACGGAATGCCACATTGTGCGAGCATTTACAGTGTAGTCTCCGTGGTTAGCTGAAGAAAGCCATGTGTCTGGAGCTTTGAGCCCGCAAGCCCCCCACAAGGGGGGCCACGTTCGGTTGTAAACAGGCAGAATAATATACGACATGCCCCCAAGCCTAATATGGGCATGCCGCACATCAAATTACTCGGTGGAATCTCCACTAAATGACCATATAAGCCATAAACACCAACCTCAAACACAGACCAAACAGCAAGCAAACAAAAGACAACATGTCAAGGTGTAAAGTCGCTACATTTTTGCAAACAGCTGGCCACAACTTCAACCTACAAACTCATGCCAGATATCAAATTACACAGCAGGATCTAATGATTACAACACTGCCAAGCAAGCTAAGCTACTTTAAACTGTTTGGGTTAGGTTCTTACATGTTCCAATACATGTTTGTTTCTATATTAGCGCAAGAATTGTATTGTTTTATGCAAATGCTAGTTTCTTGTATTTTTAATAAACTTTAAAGTAGCATTCCATAACAAAAAGGTTGCCAAGCCTTGTCATAAGAGATTCCATGCACCTAAAGCAAGCGTTATGAACCGTGACAAGTCTTTATGTGGAAATACAGGACATTTCTTCAGAAGACAAAAAATAGTGATCATAAGCTGTTATGTTGATGGATATCGTAAACAAGGCTTTAGTGGGTTTTTTATTGCTGTATGTGTTGCTTATTCTCAGCTTAGGCTACTGTATTTTATCTCAGGTGTTTGTGTAACTTGCTATGTTTTATTGTTGTAGCCGTTTGGAAGGCTGGTTGATGTTGAACCACTAAAACGTATTTAGACACCACTGTGAAAGCTGACATTGTCCCAAACCACAACATAGACAGGATGCAGTGCCTGCTGCTCACGTTCAAACAAAACATCCCGAAGACCACCCAGAAATGTAAGAAGATGTTCAGTTATATGGCCCCAGGGTTACATGACGGTGGGGGACCCCCCCATTGCTTATGGCTGCACATAGGGTGACATTGCCACCACGCAGGCTGTTCCAGCCTCTCCTTCTCCTCTTCGCAAGATTGAACCCTGCTTTATTGACAAAAATATATCCATGGGGCCTTTCCATGGAATCCATTTCAAACCCTCTATATATAAAATAGATAAATAAATAGTTTTGTGTTACAGAAAGACATAATTTTGCAAAAGTGTATGTATATGCACTCCTGATTTACTGTTGCATACACTACAATATAGTGCAGTTACAATAACAGTATAGGGCAATAACTGTAGGCTACAAACTTGTACTGTAAGCTATCAGTGCTGAAAGTGTACACTTACACTTGCTGATATTGTAGACATACGGAAACAATAGTAATGAACATCACATTTACATGTAAAATGTATATTGTAAATCTTTTTCTTTTTCACAACTTCCCTTTCAATTGACAAACTGATACTGGCACTATATCAAATGTATACAGTAAAGTTACAGTTGCACAAATTAGAAAAACAATACATTTACCTGTTCTCTTCTCTGAATGTCCTGATTATGGTGGCCACAGAGAATCTAGACATTTTGGGTTGTACTCTTTGTCCTGCTTCCCTCATAGTCATTCCATGAACAAGAACATGGTCTATCACAGTTGCCCGAATTTGATCTGAAATTACTATTCTTGGTCTTGCTCTTTGTTGTCCTTGTACTCTTCCTCTTCGTCCACCACCTCTTACACAAACTCTTCCTCCTCTTCCTCCACTGCCTCTCACATTGTTTCCATCCATTTGTATCAACACTCAACGTACCTGAGCCACTTGTGTACTCTGAACTGGCCTATATTATAGACAACTAATTTGATCACATCTTTAGAAACAAGTGTGAACAATTTTGAGTTGTTGAGTGTAAACGATGACAGCTGTGTTGTAGCTGTGTTTAACTTTTGCCATTTTGCAACACAGTGCAAAATGTCTATTTGTCAGTAAGAATCTATTTAGAGTTGTACAAAAAGAGTGGATATGATTTGCAAACGGTGTCTTAACTCCTTGAACTTGTTTAAGGTTTTGCCTACAAAGTGACTAATTTGACAAATGGGTTTAGGCCACTGAGGATTGCGTTCAGAGAATGGGGTTTAGTGTTTTAGCAATTGTGAAATACTGTAACTAATTTGTCATGTTTGCATTAATGCTGTATTTTTCATGTACCTGTGTGAAATGTTAGCATTAATGCTGCTGGAATTTTCAGTAAATTGTCTCAGTCTTTAATGAAGCCAATGAGCCACAATTTACTCTCAGCTACTTATTTTTCTTAATATTGAAAGTGGGTGTACAGTAAGACAGCTGTGACTAAACCGACACCAGAACAATTGCTCAGCTAATTAAGGCTTTAAACAGCTTACAGAAATAAAAATTATGTTAGCAGGTTAGCCCGATGAGCCGTGTATAGTTTACTGTCATAGCCGTGAGCTTACGGCATTAGTCATCAATAGTATAAAGATTCCTCTATTATTAGGATTCAATGATCTCATAAGGGATTTTAGAATGGCATGATGTCATAAAAGATTCTAGATTGGCATAATGTCAAAGGGATTCTAAATGTTATGATGTCATAAGGGATTCTAAATGTTATGATGTCATAAGGGATTCTAAATGTTATGATGTCATAAGGGATTCTAAAAGATCACAATGTTATAATTGGATTCTAGAATGTCACAATGTCATAATCAGTGTTGGAAGTAATGGCGTTAGAGTATAATGGCGTTACTAACAAAGTTTTTTTTTTCAGTAACGAATTATCTAATTAATTACATCTCCTATCATTGTAACGGCATTATCGTTACTGAGAATGTAAAATGTTGTGTTACTACAATTTGGTTGAAGCACGTGGTGTCATGGTTTGGCTACACATCTGTTGCTGCTGGAGAGAGCAGGGGTGGAGATGAGGACACAAACTGGAAGTGCTGGCATTACTTCTCGTTAATTGAAATTAAAAGCAAGAATGTTTCTGTAACATGCTATGCCCAGAAAAAAAGACTTTATCCACGTCTGCCTCAAGCAACTCAAATCTTATGAAGCACCTCACATCAACACACTTGTTTGCTTCTTCTCCTACTTTACAATCACTGGTTTAATTGTTAGATGAAGAGTATTTCAGTATAGATTAATGTATTTTTCAATTTCACTGAGAATGAACAACATGTTAATCTACAGAGAGAGTTGGGTAGTCCTCTGTTTATTGTGCAATAAATTACAGTCACAGGGATTTGCACTACTTATTGGCCAGATCTTCCTTTGTTTCTTTTTACGCAAGTTTACATTTGGGCCTTAATTTTGCACTTGAATTTATTTATTTATTTTTTTTATATGTTTTTATTTCTATGCATATCGTTTGGCAGACTCCAATCTATTGAGTTCAAATAAATACCAAATGTTCTAAAATACTGTATATAGTGTTTTTATTCTTCAGTTAATATAAACATCTTTGAAATTAAAGATGTTATAGAATGTAATAGCATTATAGAACATAAAAAAATACTTCAGTTACTTTGCTGAGTAACTAATTGTTTTTACAATGTAGTAACCGAGTTACTAACTCAATTAATTTTTGGGAGAAGTAATGTGAAACTGTAACTAATTACTTTTTTAAAGTAAGATGGTCATAATGGGATTCTACAATGCCACAATATCATGAAGGTTTGTAGAATGGAACCATGTCATAAGAGATTCTAAAAGGTCAGAATTTCATAAGGGATTCTAGAATGTTATGATGTCATTCTGTTATGGCATAGCAGGGGTGTGTTCCTTGTTTAGCTTCACATTTTACATTTTATCTGTAGAAATACAATAATCAGACAGATACATGTGTACTTACTAATAACAGAAAGAAACTTTATTAGGAAAACACTTGCACAGGAGGCATATAGCCTAGCTAAACTGCTATACTGATAAAAGTAGAGCAATACAAAACATAAAATCAGAAAAATGTTTATTGCCATTGTCAGTGAACAAGATTCACAATCTAGGAACTAGATTCACAATCTAGGAACTTGCTTTGGTAATAAGGTGCAACATGAAAGGCATGCAAAATATTGGATTTACAAAATAAATAAAATAGACAAACCAGATAATTTGACTACATACACACAATTTACAGTTTGTTGGACATAATGCAAAATTTGCAGTGCAATATTATGTGCAATATTAAGTGACAAGGGTTTGTTATGAAGTATTCATTAGTGCAATGGCAGAGGGAAAGAAACTGTTCTTATGGTGGGAGGTTCTCGAATGGACCGTAGCCTCCTGCCCGAGGAGTGACTCAAATAGTCTGTGTCCAGGGTGAGAAGGCGGCTGGAATCCGGCCTTCTCATCCCGAGTCCTGAGACGTACAGGTCCTGGGTGTACTCAGGCCCAAAGCTGCGACTCCTAACAGGACAAAGCGGTAGAAAATGAATGAATGAATGAATGTTTATTTATTTATTTATTTTTTGTTTTGAGCCATGGTTTTCCCAAGGCTCAAAAAAGAGAGGGAGAAGAAGATTTAAACTAACTGTATTACAGTCAAGGGGCGATGCGTGGTTAACCTATTGGTTAGCATGAGGCTATAACAACAGTGTTTAATACAGTAAAAGATGAGTTTAAATCAAAAATAAATAAAGAAAGAAAGTGGACATGACCATTTTGGAGAAGCACTGTTTGGTCTGATTGAGCTAAACCTTTCAGATTAAAGTAGATTTCCAGCAGACCATATCTGTGGAAAAAGGGTTTATCTGTGTTTCATTTTTATGGTTTGATCATTTTAAGAGCTTTTATGGTTTCGTTTGATGAAAGCCTGGGGGCACTTTCTATGGGTCTAATAATGTCAGATAACGTTCTGATTTGTTTGTTTGTTCTTTATTTGGATGGAAGCCAACTACAAGTACCAGTTAAAAAAAGAAAAGAAGATTTGACAATTAATATAGCCATCAGTAAGAGCTAATATTAACATAGTTCTTTGAACTTATAGTCATCTTGGTTTACACCTGGGAGTACACCTGTGAGCAGTGCTAGTGACAGGATGTCCTGTAACATCACTCTGAACTGGACAAACAGAGAGATCAGGGACAGGTGCAGTGCAAATCTACAACAGGATTTTATCCAAAGTAACTCAGGTCTGGTTAACAGCATAACTAAAGCCTTTAAGAAAGAGCTTCACACTCTGCAGAAGAATTGGCAGAGGATTCTGGAATAGAATAATTGATTTTAACCTAGTTTTAAAAAATGATTACAAAATATTTAGAAAATTGACTGGGATTTTAAATCTGTGTTGAGATGTACTTGTGTGGCACTTCCATGTCTCATAACTGTTGTTTGTGTTGATTTCCATGTATCCGGAGCTTGTTGGTGAGATTGATGGATGTGGCCATTGCTGGGTCAACATTCCTGGACATGCACCTGCCCAACGACTGTGGTCGAGGCTTTGACCTCAGATGAACACTTTGATATCTGAGGGATGTTAAAGTTGAACACCAACCATGAACACCAACGAGACAACAGCTCCAGGACGGATCATACTACAGTCCTAAGAGCCATATGGTTCATTGAAGTTATTATGGCATTACAATGGAGCTACCTGCACAGTATGTCGGACTCCAGTCTCAATACACAGACTGTGAATCTTCCTCCGTAATTACGAAATGTGCACAAAAAAAACTCTACAAAACCAGTTAAAAAAGTTAGAAAGCGAGGAAAACGGGGCGGCGTGAAAAAACAAATCCGGAAGCTGCAGCGGAAAAACCGCATCCTGTTGTCCTCAATCATTCTGGCTAACACGCAGTCTCTGAGGAATAAAATAGATGATCTACAGGGAAATGTGATCCATCTGCGGGACTACAGGGATGTGTGTCTTATGGCTTTTACAGAGACCTGGTTAAATGAAGCGGACGTGGACTCAGCGCTGGAAATAAGCGGCTTTGGCTCTCCTCTGCGCCTGGATCGGGACCGAGAGGTGACACACAAAACACTGGGAGGAGGAGGGAGGATGTCTCTACATAAACCAGAGATGGTGCAGTAACATTACTGTAAGAGAGCAGATGTGTCTCCCGGACATCGAACTCCTGTCCTTATCTTTAAGGCCGTTTTACCTCCCGAGAGAGTTCCCCCAGATATTTGTGACTGTTGTTTATATCCACCCTAAGGCTGATGCTAAGTCTGCAGCTAATATTGTTTTTAAAACTGTAAATAAGCTTCAGTCAATCTCACCTGCTGCTCCCAATTTTATACTCGGCGATTTTAACCACTGTAATTTAAAGAAAACCCTGAACAGTTTTTATCAGTATGTCAACTGTCCAACACGTCATAATAAAACCATGGACCTGTGCTACGGCTCCATTAAAGGGGCTTACATCTCGAAAGCAGGACCTGCACTGGGCTCCTCTGACCACAACACAGTCCACCTTCTGCCCGCCTACACCTCGGTGCTGAGGAGGGAAAAGCCTGTTAGGAAACAGGTGAAGGTGTGGACTGAGGACAGCTCTCTGGCGCTGCAGGGCTGCTTCGAGTGCACAGACTGGACAGTGTTTCAGAACTCTTGTTCTGACATAGATGAACTGACTGATGTTGTCTGCAGTTACATCTCCTTCTGTAAAGACTCAGTTCTCCCAAACAGGGAAGTCAAGGTGTATCCTAATAACAAACCATGGATTTCCAAGGACATGAAAGATCTGCTTATCAAAAGGAAAACTGTATTTAACGAAGGTGATGTGAATGCAGAAAGGGTTGTGAGAAAGGAGATCAGGGCTGAAATTAAAAAAGCCAAATTGAGATACAAGGATAAGATTGAGGCTGAACTAAGAAGTAACAACTTAAAAAGAACCTGGAATGGTATGAAAACAATGATTGGGTCACATGATAAAATCAGCAGAGTTGCACTTGATGGTTTTAATTCTGACAAAGACTTGGCAGATGAACTAAATGTATTTATGAACTAAGTGTATTTTATACACGGTTCAACACAGTGGATTTTAATGATAAGATTGCCGACATCAGGGCAATGACTCGGACATCTCCATCAGTGTCTATTGAGGTAAACACTGTGGCTAAGCTGTTCTGCCACACCAAACCCAAAAGCCCAGGGCCAGACAACATCTGTGGACAGACATTAAAAAGTGTGCTTACCAACTTTGTGGCATCTTCCAACATGTTTTTAATCTGTCTTTACTACAACAGAAGGTCCCAAAAATTTGGAAGCACTCAGTCATTGTGCCCTTAGCGAAGTGCAACACTCCTAAAGCCTTGAATGATTTTAGACCAGTTGCTCTGACCTCCTTGGTTATGAAAACTTCATTAAAGACATGGTGCTACTGCAGGTCAGGGAACAGCTAGATTGCAGTTTGCTTACAGGTCCGAGAGAGCAGTGGAGGATGCTGTCATCACACTGTTGCACTTTATTCTTAAACATCTGGATGGAGCCAAGACACATGCCAAACTTTTATTTGTTGACTTTACTTCTGCTTTTAACACCATTCAGCCATTCCTGCTGGCAGAGAGATTTATGGCTGATTTTAACCTTGATCTTAACTTGGTTGGTTGGATATTGGACTTTTTATTAGACAGACCTCAGTGTGTTAGAGTGAATGGTATTTTATCTGATGTGCTCTATTCCTCTACTGGTTCACCCCAAGGCTGCTGTCTCTCCTCTTTTGTACATTCTGTACACAAACCAGTGTTGCAGTGTGTACAAGGATAGACACATTTTAAAGTTTGCAGATGACTCTGTTATCATCAGCCTGCTCAGAGGAATGAACAGGACCATGGGCCAGTCCTAAATGACTTTGTTCAGTGGTGTGACCGTTCATTTTTACATATGAATGTGTTAAAAACAAAGGAAATTAAAATAGACTTACGCAAATCACCACCTTGCCCCAGAGCCACTGTCATCAAGAACACAGACATTGACCTGGTCGACAGCTACAAATATCTCGGAGTCATTCTGGACAATAAACTGTGTTTTGAGCCTTGGGTGGATGCTGTTTCTAAAAAAGTCCAACATCGATTGTACTTCCTGAGGAAGATGAATGTATCCACTGAAATGACATTGTTTTATCGTGCTTTTATCGAATCGGTTTTATCCTTCGGTATTGCTGCCTGGTTTGGAAGCCTCTCCCTGACCAACAAAAACAGACTGGGAAGTCTGGTCAAAGTGGCCAGTAAGATTTCGGGGAGGAGTCAGGCTCAGCTGAAGGACATTTACAGCCGACAGGTGCAGAGGAAGGCTGGTGCTATAGCGCAGCCCCAAGACCATCCTCAGAGGGAGTTTGAGCTGCTGCCCTCCGGCCGGCGCTACAGAGCTCTGGGCTGTAGGACTAAAAGATTGAACAAGTTGTTTTAACCAACAGCTGTAAATGGCACCTAGCACTTTGAAATCACAACAATAATTGCTTGTTTGCACTATGTATTTATTCATGTTTTTAATTCCATTTTGCACATTTTTATCTTGGTTTTTAGTGATTTCCATTGTTGATCCTGCTCTTGAGTTGTTGATGTGTAATTCTATGTTGTATGTTTTTAAGGAGCATGATGCTGCGAAATTAATTTCCCCAAGAGGGACAATAAAGAAAACTTTGAACTTTGAACTTTGAACTATGCTTAAGAGAATTGATTTTAATCATTATGAATGTGCATAAGTCTCACTCCATGTGTTTTTCTTTTTCGTTACAGGGACAGGCCGGCGACCAGCTTAAACTCTGGCATATTTTTCCACTTTATTTTGGAGTGACACTGTGTTTTGATTTATGGACTTTTACAAATTTTGAAGAATCAGTGTATGACTCTGTGGAGTCCCATATAATTGTAAACATATCCATTTTACATTTACATTTATTCATTTAGCTGATGCTTTTATCCAAAGAGACTTTACCAGTGTTACAGCCACTGGAGGCAAGGTGGGTTAAGTGTCTTGCCCAAGGACACAACGACAGTATGAACTATGGGGAGAGTGGGAATCGAACTGCCTACCTTCCTGTTGAAAGAGGACTGCTCTACCCACTGAGCTACTGCCACCCCGTATATCCCTGTATAATCATTTTGTTGTTGTATAAATTCTCATGTTCTGTTTATATCTTTAAGCAAACCTCCTGCTGTAACATTGTACTGTGTGTCTGCTTTTCTTCTCCTTGCAAGTATTAAAACCTGGCCATTCCTTGTTAAATTATAATCTGTCTCTGTGTCTCTCTGGATAAATATAAGGACATAGAAAATTCTTATAATAGCCTTCTTGATGAGGGAGCCAATGTTGGGCAGTCTGTGACTTTCCTGACGTTTACTGGAGGTGCAGCAGTTGGTGTACAGGGAGAAGAGTAGAGGATAAAGTACACTGCCCTGTGGAGCTCCTGTGCTGATGGCGAGAGTGTCCGAGACATTCTTCCTCAGCCACACGCACTGCCTCCGGTCTACAGATGTCAGTTCCACTGGCCCGCCCAGTGATCCGGGGCTTCTTGGGGACAGGGACGAAGTTGGAGGATTTGAAGCAGGCCAGGACCTGGCAAGACTCCAGAGAGGAGTTAAAAATGTCTGTGAAGACAGGAGTCAGCTCAACTGAACAGTGTCTCAGGGAGGCGGGGGAGACACCGTCTGGACCGGGTGCTTTGCAGGTGTTTTGTCTCCTGAACTTCCGCACGTCCTTTTCCAGAACTGAAGGGGAAGTGGGGGAGGAGTGGGGTTCCAGGTTGGGCCTGGCTGGAATGTCCACTGTAGTGATATGGATGGGGTGAAGTTTGAAAATGTGCATAATGTATGTTAAGTTGATTAGCCAGTTTCCAATCGTCAACAGTGCGGGGGGCTCTTGCCCTGTAGTTTGTAATAAGCTGGAGCCCCTTCCACACAGAAGCAGAGTTGTTAACTGAGAACTACTGCTCCAGACATGTATTGTACTAAGATCTATTTCTTGACACCTCCCTGCTAAATCCATACTTTGCATGCCTGTAGCTGCCCCAATCTCCAATTCTATTGGGCTGCTTCCTTTTGCTGCCTTAGCTGTCTCAGTGTGAACCAGGGTTTGTCATTATTGAAAGTCACTTTGGTACGTGTAGGTATAAAGCTGTCCTCACAGTATCAAATGTATGATGTTACAGTGTTCGTGTACTCATCCAAACTATCTGTGGCAGCTCTGCACAACACCCAGTCAGTAGTGTCCAAGCACGTGCTAGGCTCCTCCCCTTCTTGGTAGTTTCTCCCGGCTCTTTTGATACGAATGTTGTAAGTACAACTAAGATAATAAAAACTATAAAACCAATATAAAATTTATTTGTTTAATTTCACTCAGAAAAAGGTACAAGTACTAAATAGTAAAGAGTCCAGACAAGGTCCGCTCCGCACTCAGTAATGTTATGTCCCAAACTAGTCTGTTGATGTAATGTATTTAATTTCCTGTGTATTATTGTGAAGTGTCTTACTTCAGTTGGTTTGTTAGATTGACTTCCTGCCCTTGTGTCTTTCCCTCCACTGTGATTACCTGCTCCGCCCTAATGTGTTCCACCTGTGTCTCATTGTGTTTCCTATATAGTCTGTGTGTTTTCCCCTGTCCTGTGCTGGATTGTAAACCTGTGCTGGATTGTAAACCTGTGCTGGATTGTAAACCTGTGCTAGATTGTAAACCTGTGCTGGATTGTAAACCTGTGCTGGATTGTAAACCTGTGCTGGATTGTAAACCTGTGCTGGATTGTAAACCTGTGCTGGATTGTAAACCTGTGCTGGATTGTAAACCTGTGCTGGATTGTAAACCTGTGCTGGATTGTAAACCTGTGCTGGATTGTAGTCTGTGCTGGATTGTAGTCTGTGCTGGATTGTAGTCTGTGCTGGATTGTAGTCTGTGCTGGATTGTAGTCTGTGCTGTAGTCTATGGATTGAAACCTTATGTGTGTTCCATAGGCTCTGGATTGTAGCCTCAGGTTTTGTTCGGAAACCTCGGGTTTGTATTGTAAAGTCTGGAGTGGAGCTTATGTGTTAAAGATTACACTAGTGGCATCTCTGGTGTTTTTGAATCCAGAGTTTTTGTGTTTTGACCTTGTTTTTGACTACACATTTTGGATTTGCACCTCTGCCCTTTGTTAATAAACTCTTTCGAACCGTCTGCCTTTGTGGAGTCTGCATTGCGAGTCTTCAGCCTGTTCCAGACGAGTGTTCTTGTGACAAGTAACTAGTCTGTGAGTGCGCGCTGTGCCTCCTGCATGTTGGCACTTGATGGAATGTAAACAGCAGCCAGAATGTATGAGTCAAACTCTCGTGGAGAGTAGAATGGTTTGCAATTAATGAAGGGAAATTCCAGGGCAGGAGAGCAGTGTTTGGAGATAATCGTTATATCGGAACACCAGGCATTGTTGATGAAGAAAACAGACTCTTTCGTCCGTTGTTTTTCCCCTGAAAAGATCCCTTTTGTATGAAAGGTAAAGCGCGCAGTCCATGATCGATTCGTTGAGCCTTGTCTCAGTGAAGCACAAAACAGAAGATGAAAAAAAAGTCCCCGCTTCTTCTCACCAGCAGCGGCAGTTTGTCTGTTTTGAGTGAGCGAACGTTGGAGAGGAAAATCCCAGATAAGGGCATTTACCTGCCGCATCTCCGTAGGCGTACCAAAGTCCCCGCTCCTTTTTCCCTTGTCTGCGGCATCTCACTCTTTTGGCCCCAAAAAAAACTAAATCTGCAGCAGAAACTAAAAAAACTGGAGATAAATCAGGAGTTGTTTGTCTGATGTTTAAGAGCTCTTCCCAGGTGTAAGAGTATGTTGACACACGATTCACACACAAAAACAGACAAAACATAGAACACCAAAACACCAAGGCATTCGTCAGCGGTGCCATTTTGGACTTAACATCTGTGTCTCAATCAATTTTTTGTCATTTTTCTTGCCTGTCACTTCCTGCATTTGTTCTGAAAATCCACAAAAGTATTTGTTTTATTATAAAAGTTAGTATTTACATCCTCCCACTCCTATTCTGACATGTAAAGAAGAAAGGTTTGTTTGTAAAGCACTTTTAATTTTGTTGATTTTTTTTTGATCCCTTGGTATGTCATAATTATGGGTTTGCATTACATTAGTCTACATTTTAAATTGAAAACAGCTTCATATGTTATTGTTATGTCATCGTTACCTAAATGTAAAAATACAAGGGATTTTTGTTAGCACTATTAACTTTTATTAACAAATTAGCCTTTGACTAACTAAATGGTACAAATAAAAGTGGAGGGATACCATCACAGGAGCAAACAGTTATGGGAATTATATATTCTCTCTCATTTATCTGAACAAAAAATTCTTATAACATTTGGTGCCGTGACCCGGATCCCAATACCCGCTTTCTTCTCTCCGTCGGGGAGCAGACCTGACCATGTATAGGGAAACGCACAATTAAAGCATTTTTGTTCTAAGTTCCAAAGCTTCGCCTTTCAAGCAGAACGGGCCAGACCTTCCACTCCTTTGAAACTTTTCTATGTATCTATTAGGACGAGAACTATTAGAGTGTATCAGTGTGGTTCCAGTCCCATACAATACGAAATTGATAAGAATAACTGGAACACAAATATTGGGGGAGACTGAAAGTAAGCACTTTGTAATGGCAAAAACGTAAACTATTTATATTGTCTTGGATTAAATTTCTGTGCAAGTTCATAAAGTTAAATAAACGACAACTGTGCAAATCACAAGTTAGATATTTGAGCTATAAGCTCACTTATAAAGGAAAAATGTAGAAAAAAATATTACCAGAACATGGGAAAAGAAACAAAAATGAGTATGTATTTTCTGGTACAGTTCTGACAAATGTCTGTTGACTGTTTGGATTTATCAAGAATGTTCCCACAGTTAACACAAGATAACAGAGGTTTCACATCACACTCCCTTTCTTTGCTCACTTTCTGGAGCTAGAAATGTTTTTTGGTGTTTTATTTAAGAGCTGAGGTTTTGGCTCCACTGTCATTGGTGGAGCCTTTACATTAAACAAACCTTTAAATGTTGCAAAAATGCTTTCTTAGAAATGTTAGCAACAGAAAAAAGATTACATTGAACTGATATTTTAAACGGTTTATGATACTTTATTAGAAAAACAGTTCGACCTTCTGTCAAGTCTGTTAATACAAATATAGTCCACATTTGGGTTTTATTGATTCTATGGAAAACAAAGTATTTGGTAAACTATACAACAAAATGAATGGAATTAAATATTGTTGAGAAAAAATGTAAGTAAGTAAGTAATCAGGAAAACAGAAATGAAGGCAGTTAAAAATAATGGTACAGGATAGGGTTTGCTTTAAACACAAGTGGCAACAAATACTTTATCTGGCAATCCTTATCTGAGCGTTCTGATTGATCGCAAAATCGACAACCTTTGTACTATATAAGACTGATTTTTAATTGTGGGTGAATCAGCCACTCCTGTTTTAGATCCTACCTAAACACGATGCATACAGAACATTCAGCCAAATCGAACCCTTGCAAATGTAATAGTTATTATGTTTGTCAAAATTTCTTATGTTTGTGGGTTTATTACATTTAAAACCTATTAATATTTCATTACGTTTGTGGTTTATTACGTTACCCAGAAACCCAAACAAAATAGTTTTGGAGCGTTTAAGATAATTTTTAGATAAACATTTTAACTGATTATGGTTTTAATGTTTTAAAATTAAAGATGTTATTGGCCACAGCTCGAAGACTGAATATTGTTCCAAGATCGAACATTGTTTATAAAATGAATCCTTTTATTAAGAAATTGGAATGACAATTTATACAAACTGTGTTGGGAGCATATTGTTTCAAACACCAACTGGGGCAGACTTACTGAGCTGTGGCAGCCATTTTGCTCATATGGCCACTCCGATCACACTCAAGCTGGAGGAAAGCAGGTTTAGTTGTCTTGCCCAAGGACACAACAACAGTATGAAGTGGGGAGAGCGGGATTCAAACCTCCAACCTTCTGGTTATAGAACAACGCTCTACCACTGAGTCACTGCGCCCCTAATTTTAGCTGCACAGTTGGTCTCAATTAAACTTGTGCGCCGAGTCATCAGACGCAAGTGGCAGATTTGAGATCAGTTTGGTGGAGTGTGAGGAACAGAGGAGTGTTGAATGGAGTGTTTGTGCTGAAGTACAAACCAATCAAGTGAATTTAAAGAATTGTACAGGATTGCCCTCTCCCCTGAAGACTGAAAGTTGTCACTCACTCTGACAGCTTTTGACTCGGTTAATTAGATAATCTGTTCTACGCCTTTGATCATGTTCCACATTTGTACCTGCATACCATATATGTGCAACCTTTTTAGTGCTATATTTGTACCTTATAGATGCTCACACTGGTGTTTTGAAAGAGGAGATTAGCTGAGCATTACATAAAGAAAAAAGTCCCTGAACTGCTACAGTTTAAAACTTCTGTAAATAAAGCTGAGGTACATCTTCTTATGTTTACCCTAAATATAATTTTCTTTTTCAGAGCTTCTCTACCCATTGGCCTAGCAGCTTATTTCCCCTGCTGAATGTGGAGCCCACTCTGGATCCATACACCAGTAACATATGAAGATTAAACTGCTGGGCTGTAAACACCATGATTTTCACCAGATGTGTTCCTGTTTGTAACAGTTTTTTTCAAGATATATGTGTCAGTTTGATACTTGCACAGTGCATCTATTGATCAGAAAAACACTGATTGCACAAATAAATCTTGTGCCTATCTATTTCTTGTCAGGAGATCATCTTCCTCTGGTTCCCAAACCCCTTCCACCTTCACCATTTGACTCTATCTCACTCTCTCTTTTTATTAACTTCCTCTCCCTCTGACACACTGAAAAAAAAGAACTCATAGCTTATCTCTTTACCAGAGCAACACACTCCCCCACAGTCACCCCTCCCCCACCACCAGGACTTGTTATTGTGCGTTGTGCCCCAATGATAGATAACGACGAGGCTAATGAATTTCTAAAGTAATCTATATGTGTACATAGTGCACGAAGGGCCATGCAGCAGAGAGCGGGCAGGGGGGCAACACCAACGTTAATGAACGCCAAGAGGGAGGTGAGGGGAAAGCTAAGCACCAGCACCAGCAGCACACAAACAGCAGTGGAACGATAGAGGCGTTGGTTTTGAGAAGGTGAAGTGCATGTTTGGATTTTAGACTCAAAATCCACAAAGAGCTCTGTGTTTTAAAAATATATTAGTGTTGACGCAGCCTAGGAGCAAGACGATGCGGAAATGAAGCCCACGTAGCCTAGTCAATCCACCACCCCAACTCAACTATCAGCTGTTTTTAGATATGATAAGGTCTAATAGTGTTGCTCTCCAATAGTAACCAATAGCAGTCATTTCATACCCACTTTATTTTCTGAAATAACCTGCTGCAAACTGCAAGTCTTTATATTTGATACAAAAATATGTTCCAGCTATTTTTTAGATCACATCTGGATATGGCTAAGAAAGTGCAAAATGTAATCATATCAGATTATGTTTTGCTGCATAAAAGTCTAAGAAAATGCAAAACATTGGAGTTAAAGAGTCAACTAGAGATTGTAGTTTTGCTGCACTTATAGGTTTTGCAAAATGGCAACCACAGCCACGGCAGAGTTTACATTACAACACAGACAAAGAGTGAATACAAGTGAAATTATCCTGGGAACTGACTTATGGGACTGACATGGTACATTATAAAAAATAACTTTTTGTGCAGATATGTCTCTTAGAGTCCTGTCTCTGAGATCACTGAATGCATGTTATAGGCTAAGGCTAAAACCTATGTATAATGTTCTTGTTGTACAAATGCTTTACTTTGGAAAAGAGAATTTATCACTTGTTTGAGTTATTTTACAGTTTGTGGAATAAGGACTTTAGATTGTTACAGGAATGTATTTGTGACAGTGTGGAACTTTAATTTTGTATTAGTCTCTATCTATTAGTCTCTAATCTTAAAATGAACAAAAAACAACACAAAAAATATTTTTGTTGTAAATCAGACAAATACAGTTAGACTTGCATATTTTCACCAGAGTTTGGGGTTTAGCTTGTTTGAAATATATTTTTTCTTTCCATTCTTCAACCTCAGCTCTCATCAGAATGTCAACTCTTCTTTTGGAGGAGAGTGTGTGACAGAGGCAGAGTGAGGAGAACAGAAGAGAGCAGCTGTAGGACAGAGAAACAGCTCAGAGGCATGTGTTTTATTTGTCAAAACTATATTATAATATACTGTATATTTATATTTGGGTTGTAACTAATGTTGTCCTACAGGATTAAGAAAACTGTTGCAGATACAACCATCTGGATCTTCATCCAGACCCAGAAACAATATACAGTCCAAAGACTGAACAGAGAGAAAGTGTCATGATGCAAGAAGGATTTATTTGGTTTTTAGCATTTTTATGTCCCGTATCACATAATAATGTCAGGTACAGATCAGAACTGGATGGTCTTGTCACACTTGGAGTTCTGCAGCTTTGGGCCTCTGTCTCCTACTTGTGTATGTGTTATATGTTTCACTTTAATTATCTATATCCAGACCCTTACTGTGATGTAATATTATTTTTGGTGTCTTCACACATTAGACAAAACAAATGTGTTTCAGCCCCTATCCTGTTTTGTATTGTTTTAACAAACAGTTATAATTATTCTAGAAAACTTGAGTAAAATAATGTTAACCACAAAGCTGTCTGGGCCCTATTTTCTTCCACAGTATATTGTTATGCCTCCCACTGATCTTCTCCGAGCACCTGCCATGCCTCAAGTGCAATATTCCACTTGGATACACAACATTAGAGTTCTGATTTATGTTGTACATTGACATTGTACGCTTGATGGACAGAAGTGCTGCTACTGACTCAGTCCATCACTGAAGCGTTTGATAAAGACTGACTAAGCTAAAAGAAAGCTGTTAGATTTAATATGACAATAAGCTTTGAGTTAAGAAGCAGGAAAACACCCTCAGACTGTGTGTACCATCCCAAATTTTAGTGAAGCAAGGCAGATGTGATGTTTTATTTTTTTTTGTTCCTGGCAAACAGTAGATGAGCTGATTTTAGTGTTGAAGTGCAAATTGTCTCCTGTGATTGCAGAGCAGCTGTGGCAGAGTGTGACACCAGTGCTTCCTGGAACAGTGAAAGTATTTTTCTTTTACCCCTTAAATTACACAATGTATGAGGTCTAGGCCAAGGGGAATTTGACTTTTTGTGGCATTGCCAAAGATTTTGAGATGATCGTGTGGTTCAGATGACTTGGAGATTGTCAAAGTTAGTATGTACTTTGATTAATCACAATTTATGTGTATTTATTTTATTCATATGTAGCAGGGACTACATATGAATAAAATAAATATATCTGTCCAGGGAGACAGATAGAGAGATATGTTAAAATGTAAAAAAAATGAAAAAATAAGACAAATTGCACATAGGACATACAGACATCACAAATGTAATGTCTGTATGTCCTAACCCTAACCCTAACCCTTACCCGCCAGCTAGGGACAAGGAATGTCACCTCGCTGGCGGGTATGGAGCCTGAGCTTGTTCGGGAGGTTGAGAGATACCGACTGGAGATAGTCGGAGTCACCTCCACGCACAGCTTAAGCTCCGAAACCCATATCCTCAAGAGAGGCTGGACTCTCCACTACTCTGGAGTTGCCTGCGGTGAGAGGCGGCGGGCTGGTGTGGGTTTGCTGTTTGTCCCCTGGCTCAGCCGCCATGTGTTGGAGTTCATCCCAGTGTGCCTTCGGGTCGGGAATAGGTCTCTCACCCAAATGGCAGTGCAGAGTACCCGGCCTTCTTGGGGTCTCTGGGAGGGGTGCTGGAAAGTGCACCGACCGGGGACAACGTTGTTCTACTGGGGGGACTTCAATGCCTACGTGGGCAGCGACAGTGACACCTGGAGGGGCGTGATTGGGAGGAACGCCCCCCCGAAACTGAACACGAGCGGTGTTCAGTTTATTGGTCTTCTGTGCTAGTCACAGTTTGTCCATAACGAACCATATTCAAGCATAAGGGTGTCCATCAGTTCACGTGGCACCAGGACACCCTAGGCTGGACGTCGATGATCGACTTTGTAGTTTCATCTGACCTCCGACCATATGTCTTGGACACTCGGGTGAAGAGAGGAGCGGAGCTGTCAACTGATCACCACCTGGTGGTGAGTTGGATCCTATTGCGGGGGAGAAAACTGGACAGGCTTGGCAGGCCCAAACGTACTGTGAGGGTCTGTTGGGAACATTTGGCCGAGTCCACTGTCAGAGAGATCTTCAACTCCCACCTCCGGCAGAGTTTCGTACAGATTCCAAGGGAGACTGTTTCCACTTCAACTGTGGCCACAAAATCTCTGGTGCCTGTCGTGGCAGCAATCCCCGAACTCGGTGCACACCAGAAGTAAGGGATGCCGTTAAGCTGAAGAAGGAGACCTATCGAGCTTGGTTGGCTTGTGGGACTCCTGAGGCAGCGGATAGGTACCGGCAGGCCAAGCGGGCTGCAGCACGGGTGGTTGTGGAGGCAAAACTCGGGTCTGGGAGGAGTTCGGTGAGGCCATGGAAAAGACTATCGGTCGGCCTCAAGAAATTCTGGCAAACCATCTGGCGCCTCAGGAGGGGAAGCAGTGCCCTGCCAACACTGTTTACAGTGGAGGTGGGAATCTGCTGACCTCAACTGGGGATATTGTTGGACGGTGGAAGGAATACTTCGAGGATCTCCTCAACCCCACCGTCACGTCTTCCACTGAGGAAGCAGAGGCTGAGGGCTCAGAGGTGGACTCGTCCATTACTCGGGCTGAAGTCACTGAGGTAGTTGGGAAGCTCCTCGGTGGCAAGGCACCGGGGGTGGATGAGATACGCCCTGAGTACCTCAAGTCTCTGGATGTTGTGGGGCTGTCTTGGCTGACACGCCTCTGCAACATCGCGTGGTGTTTGGGGACAGTACCTCTGGACTGGCAGACTGGGGTGGTGGTCCCTCTTTTTAAGAAGGGGGACCGGAGGGTGTGTTCCAACTACAGAGGGATCACACTCCTCAGCCTCCCCGGGAAAGTCTATGCCAGGGTACTGGAGAGGAGAATGCGGCCGATAGTCGAACCTCAGATCCGGGAGGAACAAGGCGGTTTTCGTCCCGGTCGTGGAACACTGGACCAGCTCTATACCCTCTCCAGGGTGCTCGAGGGTTTATGGGAGTTTGCCCAACCAGTCCACATGTGCTTTGTGGATCTGGAGAAAGCATTCGACTGTGTCCCTCGTGGTGCCCTGTGGGGGGGTGCTCTGGGAGTATGGGGTCCGGGGCCCTTTGCTAAGGGCTATCCGGTCCCTGTACGACGAGCAGGAGCTTGGTTCGCATTGCCGGCAGTAAGTCAGACCTGTTCCCAGTGAATGTTGGACTCCGGCAGGGCTGCCCTTTGTCACCGGTCCTGTTCATTATCTTTATGGACAGGATTTCTAGGCGCAGCCAGGGGCCGGAGGAGTCTGGTTTGGGGACCACAGGATTTCATCTCTGCTTTTGCAGATGATGTTGTCCTGTTGGCTCCATCAAGCCAGGACCTTCAATGTTCACTGGGGCGGTTTGCAGCCAAGTGTGAAACAGCTGGGATGAGGATCAGCACCTCCAAGTCTGAGACCATGGTTCTCAGTCGGAAAAGGGTGGCTTGCCCCCTCCAGGTTGGTGGAGAGCTCCTGCCTCAAGTGGAGGAGTTTAAGTATCTCGGGGTCTTGTTCACGAGTGAGGGAAGGAAGGAGCGTGAGATCGACAGACGGATCGGTGCAGCTTCTGCAGTAATGCGGTTGATGTACCGATCTGTCGTGGTGAAGAAGGAGCTGAGCTGTAAGGCAAAGCTCTCGATTTACCAGTCGATCTACGTTCCTACTCTCACCTATGCTCATGAGCTTTGTGTCATGACCGAAAGAACAAGATCCCGGATACAGGCGGCCGAAATGAGCTTTCTCCGCAGAGTGGCAGGGTGCTCCCTTAGAGATAGGGTGAGGAGCTCGGTCACTCGGGAGGAGCTCAAAGTAGAGCCGCTGCTCCTTCACATCGAGAGGAGCCAGCTAGGGTGGCTCGGGCATCTGTTTCGGATGCCTCCCGGACGCCTCCCTAGGGAGGTGTTCTAGGCATGTCCCACCGGGAGGAGACCTCGGGGAAGACCTAGGACACGCTGGAGGGACTATGTCTCTCGGCTGGCCTGGGAACGCCTCGGTATCCCCCCGGAAGAGCTGGAGGAAGTGTCTGGGGAGAGGGAAGTCTGAGCTTCTCTACTTAGACTGCTGCCCCACGACCCGGCCCCGGATAAGCGGTAGAAGATGGATGGATGGATGGCTTGGGGGCGAAGCCTGCGAGTTTCGGATGCTTCCAGTTGGCCTAGCCTTGTCACCCCGTACATACACAAAATGCATGGATGCAGCTCTGGCTCCTCTGCCACTCCAGGGCATCTGCATTTTTGAATTACATAGACAACTGCCTCATTCTGGCTCAATCTCAAGAGTTGGCATTAAAACATTGGGATATTGTAATCGTCATCTTCATCTTGAATCTAGAAAAGCGTTCTCTTTCCTGCCCAGAGGACAAAATATTTGGGTGTTGTATGGGATTCAGTAGCAATGCAGGCACAATTGTAACCTGCATGTGTTGAGTCCCTTCTGGCTACCCTCAAGGATATTAGGCTAGGCCAGGAGGTGACTGTCCAGTTCTTTAAAAGAGTGCCGGGTCTCATGGCAGCTCTGCATCCACAGGCCACCTTTGGGCCTTCTGCATATAATACCATTTTAACTGTGTCTCAGAGCCAAGGGATTTCAGACGGGCATTCCCCAAAGATTGAGAGAGAGATGCTGAATCTTTCTATTGGACTATTCTAAGTGCAAGGGCTCCCACTAATAGAAGACATTACACTCTTAGATGGCGTGATTTTGAGGCCTGGTGTATTACACACCGTGCAGACTCAGTTCACTTTCTCTTAAGAGAGTGTATTGTTACGCAGGGTTACAGTCAAGACAATTTGTTACATGCAGCTATCCAAGCGCTATGGTTGCTGAAATAACAGCACTCCTTCCCCAGGTCATGTCAAAATACCAAGGGTTTAAACAACAAATGTTACACATGGGTGAAGTATAGCAGATCAGTCTTCAAAATTCCCCACGGATTAACTTTCCTGTCATTGCCAGAGGCCTTCAGAGACGAGCTTGTATCTGAAGCATGGAGAAGACTTGGTTAACACTGTTTTCTTTCAGATGAAAGGATGGCCAAAGTGTTTCATTAAGGACAGGAAATGTTATTAATGACTTTGTTTTGCTTTCATGAGAAATGGAACCTGGGTCTACCAGTCACCCAGGTCAAGGGTGATTCAGGACCAGGGCAGAACCCTGGCACCATGTCAAATAACCATAAAGTGGAGATAAAGTTGTTGATTCAACTTTACCCAGAACGTTCTTTAGCCATCCTGAAGGACATAGGAATGATTTGATCATAGCCTTCGAGAATGATCACACACTACCCCCTAGTGGTCAAATGGACGAATGACTCTGCTCACCCAAGAAGGACATTTTTTTGTTTATTCCATTAAAGGAAAATGTATTAATATAGTGTGTTGTTTATGCTGTTCTTTTCCAGGACGTGGAGTTGTGACGAGAACTCCTCATCCCAGTTTGTTTCCAGGTTGTTTTGTTTTAAGGAAATTTAATGAATGTTTCCATAATATCCTGACAAATGCATTCTCTGTATAACTTTGCAGTACAAGTGTTTTGCGTGTTTATGAAAAACCAAGAGCAAGGAATATTTTAAAACTTAGTTTAAACATTTAAACTTTAGTCAAACTCCCCAAAGTGATGCCCCTTCTCCGTAAGACACGCCCCCGTCACGAAGGTGATAAAACCTGACACACAGCCAAGAATCTGCCCTTCCCTTCTTGTCTTCGCTCTGATCCTGCTTCTTTCAGCGGCGGTCCACAAGGACCGCTCCGGGAGGTTCCGTCACCAGGAACCTCCTCAAAGCTTGTGGAAACGAGTAAATTTTCTTTGTTAAAGCCTGCAAGCCTGGCTTGCTACGCAAAGTTCTCCTTCAAACGGCTGCTAAAAATGTTTCATCCAAGCCTGCTAACAGACGGAAGTTAATTTGTTTTTATTTTATTTTTAATGACCGTGCCTGCTCACGCGTTTGCTTGAACGAAACGAACGCTCGCAGAAGCAAGTTTAAACCAGTGAAAGCCAACTTCTAAGACTTCATTTCAGTGGGTCCCAGTTTATTTTTAAAGACTTTATTTTTCCCGCTATCCAGAAGTCTGCTAAGGGATTAGCCAGTCAACTAGCTTCAACAGACTTTTTCCGCCTCAACGCTACACCGCCACACAGCGACCCGTATGGAGTGGCGTGCACGTTACAACCACTCTGCCTTTCGGAACAAGGCAGGGCGCGCCAAATTCTGGAGGACACTTTGGACCTTTGTCACGAGGGCCTCCCTGCACCGAACCCAAGAACAGAGTGAGTTTAAAACGTGGCACACACAAAGCCTGGCATCGTAAAAAGCTTGTTAAATCACTGACTTGGTAGACCAAGCTGCTTTTTTAAGTTTCAATAATATAGATTAACATATCTAAACATTCCTGGTTTCACAATACCCTCTGAAAGCAAATGTTAATCCCTGTGTTTTATTCTTCTGTTGTTCATCCATTCCTGTATTAACTGTCCTTATCATTGTCCCATAACTGTGTCCACCTTTTCATGTCATTATCTATTATTAAATTTTTTATAACCTTTTAATAAAATCCCATAAAAGACATTAACGTTTCTCTGTTGTTTATATTACGTTATATTCGAAAACCAGAAGAACTCTCCTCCTTCAGATTAATGAGACTAGACTAAACCTAACACTTTCTTTGGACCTCACAATATCAAAATGAAATTATTAAAATGAATATTAATATCAATATGAATATATATATATATATATATAATATAGCATTGAGTGCGATCCCTACATAACCATTACTGAAACCATTGAGCTGATATACACCTCAGCAACAGTGATCCTCGAGATGCTTGGCTATAAGAGCAAAAAAAAAAAATCAAGAAGGCATGGAGAGAAGTGAGCCAACTGACAGAGGCCAAGAAAGGTGCAATGAGAAAACAAGTACCCAATAGGTACAACCAGATGCCAATACCTGAAGCACTTGAAACTGCCAAACAAAGGCTCCAAGCCTTGGCCAGCCGCCTAAAGAGGTACACAAAAGAGAATGAAGCCAGAAAAATAAACCGGCTGTTCGCAACTCAACCTGCGAAAGTGTACGCTCAGTAGCAGGATAATAACAGCAGAGACGACCCACCAAGGCTGGAAACTGAACAATACTGGCAAAATATATGGGAGAGGGAGGCATCACACAACAGCAATGCACAGTGGCTGGTGGCTCTGAGAGAGGACCACAGCAACCTCCCTGAACAGGATCAAGTTACCATCACAGCGGCAGACATCCAAGAAAGAGTCTCAGGTATGAAAAACTGGACAGCACCGGGCCCTGACAGGATCCACACCTACTGGCTAAAGAAGTTCACTGCACTCCACGAGCGCCTTGCAGCACAAATGAACCAGCTGCTAAGGGATGGGACGCACCCTGAATGGCTTACCGAAGGGCGTACAATCCTGATCCTTGAAGGATCCCACAAAGGGTACAACTATCGGCCAATAACCTGTCTCTCTACAACATGGAAGCTCATGTCAGGCATCATCGCGGCTAAGATAAGTGGGCACATGTATCAATACATGAGCAAAGCACAGAAGGGCATCGGCAAAGAAACCAGAGGAGCCAAACACCAACTCCTGGTTGACAGAACAGTCACCCAAGACTGCAGAACCCGACACACCAACCTGTGCACTGTCTGGATTGATTACAAGAAAGCATATGACTCAATGCCACACACATGGATCACTGAATGCTTGGAGATGTACAACATCAACAGGACTCTAAGACACTTCATTGCAAACTCGATGAGGCTGTGGAAAACCACCCTTGAGGCCAATGGCAAGCCACTTGCACAAGTATCCATCAAATGTGGCATATACCAAGGAGATGCTCTGTCCCCACTGCTGTTCTGCATAGGTCTGAACCCCCTCAGCCAAATAATCAACAAGACTGGCTATGGATATCGACTCAGGAATGGGGCCACCATCAGTCATCTCCTCTACATGGATGACATCAAGCTATATGCTAAGAGCGGGACATCGACTCACTGATCCACACCACCAGGATCTACAGCTCTGACATTGGGATTTCATTCGAGATTGAGAAGTGTAGTTGAATGATGACAAAGAGAGGGAAGGTAGTCCACACAGAAGGGGCCTCACTACCAGAAGGAACAATAGCTGACATTGAGGATGGTTACAAGTACCTTAGAATACCACCGGCAAATGGCAACCTTGAAGAGGTAACAAAGAAAACAGCAACTGCCAAATACCTCCAACGAGTAAGGCAAGTCCTAAGAAGTCAGCTCAATGGCAAGAACAAGGCACGGGCAATAAACAGCTACGCCCTGCCAGTGATCAGATACCCTTCAGGAATGTATGCTTTGCCTGCCAGCATCTTACACCCTGCAGTTAAGTGCTGGATTGTCTCAGGGGCCTGTTTGCATAGAAGAAGCCAAAAGAAGAGATACAGACCACAGACGTTAAGACATGAAATCTCCTCACCATGCATGGAGGGTTCCATCCCAAATCCAGCACCCTGAGACCTACCCTAGGTGTAAGGAAGGCGGCCGTGGACTAGTGAGTGTGAAAGCCACTATCCAGGATGAAACATCCAAGATCCACAAGTACATCAAAGATAAGGCCCCAACAGATGACGTGCTTAGTGAATGTCTCAGGCAATGGGGAACAGCGGAAGAGGAGCTGGAGGAGGGACCATCATGGGAGGACAAACCCCTACATGTACCACCGGAACATAACTGAAGTGTCTGATATCACAAAATCCTACCAATGGCTAGAACGGACCGGACTGAAGGACAGCACAGAGGCACTCATCCTGGCTGCACAGGATCAAGTCCTGAGCACCAGAGCAATAGAGGCCCAGATCTACCACACCAGACAAGACCCAAGGTGTAGGCTGTGCAAACAGGCCCCTGAGACAATCCAACACTTAACTGCAGGGTGTAAGATGCTGGCAGGGAAAGCATACATGGAACGCCATAATCAAGTGGCTGGCATAGTGTACAGGAACATCTACGCGGAGTACGGACTGGAAACCCCAAGGTCAAAGTGGGAAACACCTCCAAAGGTGGTAGAGAATGACCGAGCCAAGATCCTGTGGGACTTCCAGATTCAGACTGACAGAATGGTAATGGCGAACCAACCAGACATCGTGGTGGTGGACAAAGAGCAGAGGAAAGCCTTTGTGGTTGATGTGGCAATACCAAGTGATTGCCACATCAGGAAAAAGGAACATGAGAAACTTGAGAAATACCAAGGGCTCAGAGAAGAGCTAGAAAAGACTTGGAAGGTGAAGGCGACAGTGGTGCCCGTGGTCATCGGAGCACTCGGGGCAGTGACCCCCAAACTGGAAGAGTGGCTACAGCAGATCCCTGGAAGAACACCAGACATCTCGGTCCAGAAAAGTGCAGTACTAGGAACAGCAAAGATACTGCGCAGAACCCTCAAGCTCCCAGAGGACCCAAGCTCGAAAGATGAGACCACCCGGGTGAAGGAAAAGTTTTTTAATATATATATATATATATATATATATATATATATATATATATATATATATATATATATATATATATATTCATTCAACAACATTGCTACAGAAGTAAAAGTGTTTAGTTGGTATATGCTTTATGCTTCTGCATTAGTGTTTCTTATCTACAATCATCAGAATATGGTAGAGATAAATGCAATAATTACTTTGCTCAAATAAAGTGACCTTTAGAAATTATAAATGTTCTTTGAATCTTTGAAAATGGACTTTTCTTCACTGACCTTGTTGTTGTTTATCTTTAAAGAAGACTACCCCAGAGCTCCGTTAAAAAGAGAGATAGCGTTGGCCCCTGGTCCTTAGCCCTTGGTCCAAGCGTAACCACTCAGCTCCACAGACCTGCCCTCGGCCCTGGCTGAGGCCCAGACTGTCTACCCACTCCCCAAAGGGTCAGATAAACAGGACAAGATTTACCACCAGGACAAACACCCCAGCACTGACTCAGGAAGGTTGGGGCCTTTGACCCTTGTGTCTCCAGAGTTTGTGTTTGCTGAGGCCCCACAATGATATGATACCATTACCATAAAGAATAAAGAAATATCAAGGAACTATTTATATATGTGCCCTTTTCTTGCCTTTGATGATAGATGTTCTGCTCATCCTTGAACCAGCCCTCTGCAGTTTATTTAAACAGTATTACAGTACAGTAGAGCTCTATTATAGTGGGAAAATCTCTCAACAACAAACATCAGCCACAAATAAAAGCAATGGTTTATTTCTATTTTATGCTCACTTGTGTGCAAATATAGAAATATTGTGTATTCCCAATGTCATAGTGTAAGTCAAGTGCTGAATCTTGTTATTTTTACTCTAATGTTGTTTATCCAAGTGTTTTTTGTTTGTTTTTTGTTTCATTACTCAGTTACATCAACAGGAGTACATCTTCACAACAGGTTGGACAGGTCCATAAATACAGTTGGCTTTTTCTAGGAAAAGCCAAAGCCGCTATATTTCCTAAGATACAGTCTTTTTAATGATTGAAATATTGACAACCTGAAAAACCCAAACGCAAGGGCTTCAACTGAACATTAGATTAGAGACTGTGGTTGACAATGTACATGCGACAGGATAAATGCTATATTGAACAGCAAGGGCCATCCCCTGCCTTGCACAACAGAGAGCAGCCAGTGGATGTCTGAGATCAGTGAGCTGCTGGACAGAATGCCACAAGAACTCCTTCTGTGGAAGATGAAAAGACACCTAACTGAATTTTCCCTTGGGGATTAATACAGTTATTTTGAACTTTTTTTAAATTAATTTGAATTTAAATAACATATATTTTGGTATTCATGAGTGAAGTGGGACTAGAGAATTGTATGTTAAAGCAGAGAATGTAAACCTTTACATTCAAAATACCCTAGGTAAAAAAATAACAAATAAAACTATGTTTATTCCTATTAGGATTGGAGATGGACAGCATAAGGCTTTCAAATAAATAATAAGACTGTTAATTAATAAAATAAATGGAGTGTGAAAATTACCCACTGCAGCAAAATTGTTTGCTCATGGTGGGAGGACAATTAAGTAAGTCATCTTTACCTTAAGTAAAGCATTCATGCTCAGTCTTGGATCATTATGGGAAACCACTGAACCAAGACAGAGCACAAAACTTGGATGGAATGAAAAGAAATGGAAACTGAATCAGTAGAGGTACAATTGTGGCAGATGTCACAATTAAGCAACAGGGCATTTCTCAAAAAGGACCATAAGACTATGGAGAACAGAGACAGAGACTGATCCCCTTGTCGCTAAAATCCCCCCACTAGCAAAATTTGAAAAAAGGCTGGAAAATGGGCAGAGCCCAATGAAGACAGTGGAGACGAATAGAGGGTCTGAGCAGAAGGCGTTGAACTAAGCCCGACAATGACAGAATGACTGACACATATAATCAAGTGAGTGACATGGGTAGCTCTGCAATGTAGTGGTTCATTGATGTGGAGGACTTTTTTCCCACAGCTTACCTGAGGTGGAGGAGATTTACCAGTGGACACCAGGCCAAATTAATTCAACTCAAAGCCTGCTCTCAGCAAAACCCAAAGCCAGAGCTAATAAGACATTGCAAGAGAAATAGGGCGCCATTTTCTGAGTGATATATCAAATCAAAAACTAATAAACTACCAAATGGCAGTGGCCCTACTAAGAATTATTTAGTTATTGAAAATATATTGCTATTTTTGAGAGCCCATGTAAGATATTACCACAGTGTCTGTGGTAATATGCTGTGTAAAAACAATGTGGAACACAAAGATCCACAAAAGCTACAGGTAACACTGTTGTCTGCATGTAAGTAGACCAGTTGGCAGCAGTGCCATAGAAGCATAAAGACACCTCCTCTTATTCCAGGCAAACCAGACACCATATGTCCCTACAAAGCTTTAATCCGAATACCTGAACTTGCTTTGGAAACTTCCCAACTCCAGGACCCTGATGTATTAATGGTCGCCATTTTAAGAGCTGTCCGAATTCTCTCTCAAGCAGAGGAGCTAAGGAGGAAACTTCAATGCTTCCTCACTTGCCTTATTTACCTTAGCACCCTCTGGACATTCGACTGAATGGAGCTTACTAACATCTCACACTCCATCACCATTTGAGCTTTCCCTGAATATACCCAACAGAGGCTGATCTCCATGTGCTGAGCTGGAAGTTCCTATGTACTGATCATTATTCTATAAATATCTGCATGAAGATGTACTTTGTACTTATTTAGCTGTTCATTATTCATGTGTTTATATTATGTGCCTTATGGTTTATAATTTTGAATGGTTTATAATCAAGTATGGGAAGGTCAAGTTTCCACTAGAAAGAGGGGGGTCTTCCCTCCCCCTGAGGAGCAATCGTAAATTTGTGAACTGTTATGTGAAAACTGTATAAAAAAAAAGTTTGAGTTGCAGACCTTCAGTAGAGCTGGGGATAGTCTACTCAGGTCAGTTCTATGGCATTGAACATTTGTACATTTGAAAAAAAAATGTTGCGCGGCATTTGCTGAATTAACCAACTTCTATGTGTCACTAATAAATTAAAAGGACATGGCTTTGGTGGAGTATGTGGCCGGTTCAGAAAGAAACCGGGATCAGACTGGGACCAGAACAGGACCAGACCAGGATTCGACCAGGACCTAGGATTGGATTGCAGTGCTGTACGAGATGTTGCTATCTGAGAGAATATGTATTGAATACAAATTAAATCTCTGATAGACACATGATGATGTCGATGATGACTCTGTTCTACTCTATTTCTAGCCTTTGGATGTGTAGTTCTTTTTAGGCTGCTGTGTGTCCACATAACTTTCCTAATTTCTGCTACTGAGGTGAGTTGAGACGGACTGTTATAATAACTCTGACTCATTTTATAACTCAATAAGGAAACGTTGCACTGAACGGGATAAAAAGGATCTCTAGTATCTGGATTGAGCAGAGGTGGTGGGCAGGAGGGAGGTGAGAGAGCGCAAGAGAAAAAGAGATTAGTTATTTCTCTCTAATGGTGAGGAGAGCGACTTCATTAGCCAGGCTCTGACTGATGTGCTCATCACACACATGCCTGATAAAAAAGAGCGGGGGTCTGTGGGGAGTGGGGCAGGGGCGACTGAGAAACATGAAGAGGAATGACAGGTGGGTGGGAACAGAGCAGAAGAAAGCGGTAGAGCTGAGGATGTTATGTACAGACATTCATGAGAGCGCTGTGAGGAACTACTGCAACATCTACAAAGCCATAGCTCGGTCACAGCACAAACCTAATTTTTATTGTTCGGCCTCACACGTTTGATGATACATTGTGTAAAGAGAAGTGACTGATTTTGTCTAACTTTCTGCTAGTTTTTGGGGTATTTGTTGCATTTGTCCATTTACCAAAGCACCAATAAAGCACAAAGGGCCATTTACTTCAAACAAGTACAGTCAAACAAAAACACTGTTTTAAAGATACAAGAAAATTTGCAAGGCAACACATCAGACATGTTACACAAATAAAACACAAAACACATGTGATACTATTTTACAGCAATCACTTTTCTGTCTAATTGCTTTGCACATACTGTAACTAGAATCATGGCGCATTAAAGACACTCGCCGAGTGAAATATTGTTAGGATCAATACAGTATTTTTACTGACATACACAACCTCTTCCAATGCTGTGTAGTTTACCACAAACAAAAAAAAAAGACATAATTATAGTCTTAACACGTCTTTGCATAACGATCAAACTGTGTTACCGATTATGTGTACTTTTGTGGTGTTTATGTTGACAATACCATTGTTGTAGGCTTCACCTCTTGAGCTAATGCTAGAACTCAGTGTAAGATCATAAGATATTAAGACCATGAGACTTTAGCAAGCGTTTGTGTCGAGATGGACTTTGCAAGCAACAAACAACAACCGGCCTCTAGTACAGGCCAGACACCGACATTGACCTTTTAAAAAAAAAAAGAAACAAAAGGTTTGATTAAGCAAGGCCCGCATAGGAAAACAGGAGTGTGAAAGACGTCGGAAAGGATTAAACATAGGCAAAGTGAAGAGAGCTGTGGTCTAATTTGGAGATATAAACAGACCCTGAGATTGTTTTTTATAATTGATGTCACAGTCCACAGAGTTTCTTTCAGATCTTCCCTTTCACCACTGTCAGTCACACCTGTCGGCCGAACTGAAACTCATTCACTCATCAGTTTTCTCTGCACTTAAGGTGCCAGCCCACTACTAATCGCTGCCAGATTGTTCTACTGAGTGAATGTCTGGCACTGCTTGTTTCTGGTCCTGTTACTTGGTCCTGCTAACCTTGTTCCGCTACCTAGTCCAGCTACCAGTTTCTGCTACTCGCTTTGGTCCAACAGAGTGCTCATCAGGCCAGCTTGCTCCAGCCCGATCTCCAGGTGGGTACCTACCTATGCTCCAGCTGGTGCCAGTCCCAGCTCGGTCCAACACTCCAGTTCCGGCTCCGGTACTGATTCCCTGCTGTCTGCTATTCACCAGTATTCAACAAAATTTGTCCTGAACCCTCTCTGTGTTGAGCGATGCTGTCCTGTGCTACTTGTAACAATTGAAAAGGTAAGACATCATTAAAGAGCATATATAATATATTCTAGTGTTTTGTTTTCAGTTGTCTAATGCTAAATAATGATGGCTTGTAAAACATGAATGCTAAGCAGCAGAAACGACTACTCAAAATAAGTTACTGTCTTGTGAATTCTGATAAATCTGAGTAAATTATGACCCTGACTACAGAGGCTTATGAATCTGAAACATTTACTGTCTTGGCTTTTCAAATAACTTTTTAAAATGTTTTTTACAAAGCAGCTAATGCTAACTCTGTGGCATTTTGGGGTTACACTTTGCCAGGGACTCTTTTCTTTGTTACTTCCATGGGTCTTTTGTTCAATAACCTTCACCAGAGATAACTTTATAAATGTAGCCAGGATGTAATTTAGGATGTAATTGTTATCACAGCCCATCTAATGCTAACTCTGTCACATTTCTGGCATTGGTTGTCTCGTTATATTTACTGGTCTGTTTATAGTAACAAAACTGTTTGTCTCTCAGGTGTGATCCAGAGTATGACATAAAATGGCACTTGTCTAGACTAAATTCAATATATTTTAGGGTATAGCAGTGCACCACGTAAGCAGCGAGCATGAGTCAGAGCATTGTCAGAGCTTCATCCAGTCCTCTGGATGAAGCTCTGACAAAGAGGTCATTCCCCCCAGGTTCTGCAGCACGAGGCCCTGTCACGGACTGGACTCAACAGGCGTGTCTGAAGGATGTGGACAAGTGTGTCTTTCAGTGAGAGTTTAAAACATTATTTTACTCACTGAAGTATGTTTTGTTAGTATATGAGCTGAATGTGTGAATAAAGAATGTTTATGTAACATTACCAACACAATAAAACAACAACATAATAATATTAATAATAATGTTCTGTTATTATTACAGCACTAACGTGTCAACACAGTAAAGGTTGCCAGACTACAGCTACATCCCTCGGCTGCAGAGCAGAATTTTGGGGAATTGTCTAAAGTCTCCAGGGACACTCCCAAGAGGACAGATGACCCTCGGGGCCCTTGGGCACTGGAGTTGTGCTCCCACCTACAGCTGAACTGGCACAGACACAACTCCAAAGAGGACAGGTGCCAGTCACCCTCGCAGGAACCATTATGTTTAGGGCTCATGCAGCAGTGGAAAAGTCTTTATTTATCAGCTTTACACCAGTTCTCTCTCTCTCTCTCTCTCTCTCTCTCTCTCTCTCTCTCTCTCTCTCTCTCTCTCTCTCTCTCTCTCTCTCTCTCTCTCTCTCTCTCTCTCTCTCTCTCTCTCTCTCTCTCTCTCTCTCTCTCTCTCTCTCTCTCTCTCTCTCTCTCTCTCTCTCTCTCTCTCTCTCTCTCTCGCTATATATATTATATATATATATATATATATATATACATACATATATATATACATACATGACTCGGCCACATAAACAAAGAGCAGCAACAAAAAGACTGATTCAATACATTTCTTTATTATAAATATGTGAAGGAAAGAATCTATAATTTCAGTGTAGTGATCTACAAGTTAAGCGTTAGTAGACATTCACCCAGAAGCGGTCCCTTTAAGGGAGCGGGTATTGAGAGTACAAGGAAGTAGAGAGACGTTAGAAAAGTGCATGGGTTTTACAGTTGTTTTCGCTGTATGATTGTGTGTTTTGTTGGAGTGTTTAGTAAAGAAGACTCGACTCACCTCCGTCTCCAGTCTCATCACTTTACACACTCTACATTGGTGACCCCGACGTGAGTTGGATAAGTGGAATTATGTCAAACAACGGCGGTGGTGAAAATGATGCCATGGCTGCGCCCGCCGCTGCTAGCGGCGCGGTTAACGTCGGCGCAATCTACGCTGCCACCATCAAATTGCCGGACTTTTGGCAGAACAGTCCACAAGCGTGGTTTAAGCACATCGAGGCCCAGTTCCAGCTAAGAGGAATAACACAAGACGTTACTAAGTATTTCTACGTAGTAACGGCTTTGGACGCCTCGACGACAGCCAGAGCTATGGCGCTATTGGAGGCTCCTCCGATGGACAGAATGTACGATGCACTTAAAACTTTCCTGTTGCGCCTTTTTGAACTGTCAGAACTGGAGAAGGCAGACCACCTGCTTTCTCTGAATGGCCTTGGCGTTAACAAGCCGTCAGAGTTAATGGAGAGGAATTCTGACTGTGTTGGGAGCAGCGGATCCAGCTTTCCTATTTGCTCACGTTTTCCTGCGGCAGCTTCCGGCCCCCGTACGCACCGCACTGGCCAGTTCCCCCCTCCTTTCCTCCAAGGACTACAAGGGCGCTGGCTGTGGAGGCAGACAGGATATTTCTTGCCAACCAGCAGCAGTTTGTTCATGCGCTGTTGCCCCCTCAGCCCACGTCTGCCCCAATTCCGCCCCCGGTGAACAAACCGAGTACCGCAGCTGCTGTAACAGCCCGCCGGCAGCAGGAGGACTGCTGGTGTTATTACCATTCAAGGTTTGGGGCCAAGGCCAAACAGTGTCATCAGCCTTGCAGTTTTGGAGCCCAGGGAAAAGCCAGGGCCGGCACTCATTAGCAGTTATGAGTGCTGGCCGTGACTGCAAGCTGTTATTCATCACTGACGCTTTGTCTGGCCGACGGCTGCTAGTTGATTCTGGTGCTCAGCGCAGCATCCTTCCAGCCAAGCTGGTGGATACCATGGCTGGCGGGCATGGCCCTCCGATGGATGCAGCAAACGGCACACCCATTCGTACTTATGGCACTAGGTACATTGAAGTGTGTTTCAGCGGGCAGCGTTTCGGCTGGGATTTTGTCATGGCCGCAGTGTCTACGTCTTTGCTGGGGGAAGATTTCCTCTGCGCTTACAGACTGATCGACACACTTTCTTTTGCTTCGTACCCCTGCACGCTAGGCAGGGCTGGAGCACTTTGTCTAGCAAGTACGCTTGCCACTGGAGACCAGTACCAACGCCTACTGGCTGAGTTCCCCGACATCACCACCCCCACGTTCTCATCGGCGACGGCTAAGCATAGTGTGGAGCACTACATCACCACAGTGGGCCCCCCAGTCTACGCACGGCCCCGACGCCTCGATTCTGCCAAGCTCGCGATCGCCAGGGAGGAGTTCGCCACGATGGAGTGCCTCGGGATTGTGCAGCACTCCAACAGCCCTTGGGCTTCCCCCCTGCACATGGTGACCAAAACTGATGGTAGTTGGCGTCCCTGTGGTGATTTTCGTCGCCTGAACAACACCACGACCGCTGATCGCTACCCGGTGCCGCACCTGGTTCGTTGTTACCACCAGGTGCCGGTCCACCCGCAGGATATCCCCAAGACAGCAGTCATCACACCCTTCAGCCTTTTCGAGTTACTACGGATGCCTTTCGGCCTCAAGGAAGCAGCGCAGACATTTCAGCGCCTTATGGACTCTGTGCTGCGAGACACGCCTTTCTTGTTTGTATATTTGGATGACATTCTGGTGGCCAGTGCGCAGACGACCACCCGGGCGCATCTCCGGCAGTTGTTCGGCCGGCTCAGTGAGCATGGTCTCATTATCAACCCGGCCAAGTGCGAGTTTGGCCGGGCGTCCATCACCTTCCTGGGCCACCATGTCACCCCGCAGGGAGCCATCCCCCTCCCTGCCAAGGTGGACGCCGTGGCCAGTTTCCCACGCCCACGCACGGTGAAGTCCCTGCAGGAGTTTCTGGGAATGGTGAACTTTTACAACCGGTTCCTCCCCCACGCGGCCCAACTCATGTGGCCCTTGTACGACGCCTTGCGGGGTGGAAAACCAGCAAAGGTGTTGGACTGGTCCCCGGAGATGGCTGAGGCTTTTGACGCTGCCAAAACCGCGCTGGCCAATGCTGCTCTGCTGGCGCACCCATCTCCTACCACCCCTGTTACACTTACCAGAGACGCCTCTGATTATGCTGTTGGGGCGGTGTGTGAACAGTGGGTGGGCGGAGCCTGGCAACCGCTAGCCTTTTTCAGCAGGAAGATCCGTGACAACGAGAGGAAATACAGCACCTTCGACAGGGAGCTCCTTGGTTTGTTCCTCGCTACTCGTCATTTCCGTTTTCTGTTGGAGGGCCGGCAGTTTACGGCTTTCGACGACCACAAGCCACTGACTTTCGCCATGGCCAAGTCTTTGGAGCCATGGTTTGGTCGTCAGCAGCGCCAGCTCTCTGCCATCTCCGAATACACCACTGACATTCAGCATGTGGCCGGCAAAGACAATTTCGTCGCTGACTGCCTCTCCCGGGCGGTCACTGGGTCTGTCCGATTGTGTGTTTTGTTGGAGTGTTTAGTAAAGAAGACTCGACTCACCTCCGTCTCCAGTCTCATCACTTTACACACTCTACAACAGTATATATCTGTATAAACCGTGCAATTTAAAACAAACACATCCCTGTGGGCAGCATTTGTTTTCTAGATCTGATTGCAAGACTCTGCAGTTCAGGCAGGTGCACCACGCTGACTAAACCCTGTTTGGTGTGATCATGTCTGTATCTATATGACAAACCTGCCTCTGTTGTCCTGCAGCAGCTGAGCCCCCCCCCCCCAGTCTGTCCTCCTCACTGACAGCTCCAGCTCCTGCTCTGCTCCTTCTTCAGTCGCTGTCAGAGCTCTCCTCCACAGGAGTTTAAAACTCTCCTGAGCTGGAGTCCTGAGATGAAAACAATAAAAATAATAATCATATTGAGCAAAACTTTATGTCGGAGGTATGTCTGAAAGACACTAACAGTGAAATAAACAATGATAAGCTTAAACGATACAGCAAGGTTACATTTATGTTGTCTCGACCTAATGCAAAACTAATTTAGTTGAGTTATGTTTCATAGAAACAAGACAAACTCCTTCACTCAGTCATATTCTTTTCTCTAAGTTTCACTGTGGAGCTTGTAACTGATGTGTTACACAAGGTTTAGGAGCAGTGCCACTGTTGAGACATTAGTTGACATCATATAAAAATGAAGTGCTCCAACATTTGTGCAACGACTTGACAAAATAACAGTAATAAACGCGTGTACAGTATTCTGTCTGATAACTTTAGCCGTTATCCTGCGGAGACTGCTGGCCTTGGTTAAAGCTACATGAGTTGTTGCTGTAGCTGCTCAGCTAAGTGTACATGCAATTGATAATATATCATATAGAGATGCTGTATTCTGTTATACAACCTTTTTTTCAGTAGTCATCCTCTTCTCTCCTATGTCTGAGCAGTTTTCTTTACTGCCGTGTCAGCACTTAAGAGTTAGATATAGTTTACTCTCAATAAAGTCTGTCAAACAAACTTGCAGAGAAACATTTCTTACCTACTCTGTAAATGTTGCGGTCCAGCTGTAGCTGTCTGTCTGTTGCTCCGATACCAAGTCATGCCCATGTGGCAGCCCGAACAGAGCAAAGATGTTTTAGATACATAAGAGTTTGTATAATAATAATAAAAGCCTACAACGCCACCCTAGGAATTTCACACACAGAATACTATGGAGAACAAGGACACGCACAGGTTCGCTCACTGAGAAAGGAGACAAGATTCCAGTATTTACACACAACTAAGATTTATTTATGTTGAGTGGCAGAAAGAAAAGACAAACAAAGACCTTTATAGGATAAGAGAGTTGTTAGCTTGATTACAAGAGTCACATGAATTCAAGGGCTGAGGCTTACCAGTGAGGGGAAGAATGAGAAAGGGGGAGGCCACATCGAGTGAGAAGAACGGCACCCCAAACACACAACACACACAAAAAAGTGGTACACCAAAGAAAAGAAGACAAACAGTCTGGAGCAGCACCACCAGGGGTCAGCCCTGCCACCACGTGGAACCTCAGCAACTGAAACAGCGGTAGTAAAATTATTCGCACGTCTCAGCACTCCATAATAGTTTCATACAAAATCAATAAAATTCATATACACACCCTTTTTACAGGGCAGGGGTTCAGACAAAGTAGAAGAAAAAAAGGTCCACCAGTAATGCCTGGAGAGAACAAGAGTCACGGAACACAGGAAGGAGTTGGCCAGCTAACTCGCCAAGGCTGCAACTGAGTGTAGGGTGATTGCACGTGAAATGGAAAACGTCACTATGTGCAGATCATGCTGTATATCACCTGTATACACCGCACTGTATCTGCCCAGGAGAATGCAGAGAGCCTAAACAGCTACGAAATAAAGATAAATCAGGGTTGAGTTACAATGTATTGGCTATGGTAAACAACAGTGATGCCTTTACTTACGTGCCCAGTTAGACCAAAACACTCCGAACAATGAAAAAAAAGGAGACCTACGTGGCTGTAAAGGAGTCATATTAGTCCAAAAGAGAACACCAAAATAAACGTAACCATACCTGTTGACCTGACACTGGAAGCGGAAGTAGAGGGGAGTGACGTGACAAAGGTAGAGGACAATCTACCGATAAGGTAGCCCTTCTATAGGCGACATGAATAAACGCCTCTTAAAGCCACAGTGCGACTGGTGCTGCCACAAACATACAAGCGCACGCCAGCGAGAGTGAGCAGGACATTGACTGCACGGCAACTGGTGTCAGCAACTGTTTTTCTGAAAGTTACTTATAGTACATTTTAAGATTTTTATTTTATTTTTAAGTCTTGTCTTTATTTGATAGTAGACAATATGTCAACAGGAACCAGAGAGTGAGAGAGAGGAACGACATTAGCCAAACAACTCGAGTGAGACTCGAACTTGGTCTCCTGTGTATTTGCATGTGCTCTACCAACTGAGCCAATGACACCCCCCATTATTAAAGAAGTAATTCAGAGAAAGTTTCTATTCTAGAACTGGTAACATCTGCCTACACAAAGAAAAACTAAAATAGAGAAAAAGGAGACAAAGTGATATGCACATAAATATTAGCAATGCATTCACGCAATATTTAACGAGGCAGAGATGACTGTGTTCTGCTGCTGAACTAAGAGACAGAAGTTAAAGGTTCAGTTATAGTTCTTTAATAAAATAAAAAAATAAAAATAAATTTACATTACTGATGCATATTTGTCCTCTACCTACTCACTGACAGACAAACTCAGTTGTCTTCCATTAGCCACAATCATCTTGTTTTGGCATCCATATTTTTGACAGGAAATGGCATTCTTGTTTTGAACAAACTAAGAAAAGACTATTGAAAAAAGGCATAAGGGAAAATGGATTCTTTTTGTTGAGGAGAAGGGCAGAAGCTGGAGGGGGCTCCAGCTTCTTACAAACTACAGGCCTTAGAGGCCCCTGACGATTGGAAACTGGCTGATCAGCTAAACTCACTTTATGCACGGTTTCAAACTTCACATCCCTTCCCCACCCTGATTACTACAGTGGACAATTCAGCCAGCCCCAACCTGGTCACCCACTCCTCACATGACGTGCGGAAGCAGTTCAGGAGACAAAACACACACAAAGCACCTGGTCCAGACGGTGTCTCCCCTGCCACTCTGAGACACTGTGCTGATGCGCTGATTCCTGTCTTCACAGACATTTTTAACACTTCCTTGGAGTCTTGCCAGGTCCCAGCCTGCATCAAGTCCTCCATTATCGTCCCTGTCCCCAAGAAGCCCCAGATCACTGGACTTAATGACTACAGGCCATTAGTGCTGACCTCTGTAGTCATGAAGTCATTTGAGCGCCTGGTTTCGTCCCACCTCAAGTCCATCACCTCCTCCCTCCTGGACCCACTGCATTTTGTTACAGAGCCAACAGATCTGTAGATGATGCCATCAACCTGGCCCTCCACTTTATCCTGCAGCATTTGGACTCCCCGGGAACCTACACCAGGATCCTGTTTGTGGACTTCAGCTCTGCATTCAACACTATCCTCCCTGCTCTTTTCCAGGACAAGCTCTCCCACCTCAACGTGCCTGACTCCACCTGCAGGTGGATCACTGACTTCCTGACGGACCAGAGGCAGTGCGTGCGGCTGGAGAAGAATGTCTCGGACACTCTCACCATCAGCACAGAAGCTCCACAGGGCTATGTATGTTCTCCTCTACTCTTCTCCCTGTACACAAACTGCTGCACCTCCAACCACAAGTCAGTCAAACTGATTAAGTTTGCGGATGACACTACCCTCATTGGGCTCATCTCAAATGATGATAAGTCAGGATGGAAGTGGTCCGGCTGGTGTCCTGCTGCAGTGGCAACAACTAGGAGCTCAACGTCCAGAAGACAGTGGAGATGATCGTGGACTTCAGGAAAGTCCCCCCCCCGCCCTAAAAGACCTCCCCATCACCACCGTAGACTCCTTCCGCTTCCTCGGTACCACCCTCACTCAGGACCTCAAGTGGGAGCCCTCATCAAGAAGGCCCAGCAGAGGATGTACTTCCTGCGCCAGCTGAGGAAAGCTGCCAGTGCAGATTATGGTGCAGTTTTACACGGCCATTATTTAGTCCATCCTCACCTCCTCCATCACCGTGTGGTACGCTGGAGCCACAGCCAGGGACAGAAAAAGACGGCAGTGCATTGTGCACTCTGCTGAGAAGGCTGCAGCCTTCCATCTCCAAGACCTGTATGTCTCCAGGACTCGGGGACGAGCAGGTCGGATCACAGCCGACCTTTCTCACCCTGGACACGGACTATTTGAGTCACTCCTCTCAGGCAGGAGGCCTCCTGCCATAATACTTGTCACTTTAATAAGCACATAATATCAAAAACTATCTATTGCACTGCAAATTTTGCACCATATCCAAGAACTGTAAATTGTGTGTATATATTCAAGTTTTTAGTCTGTATATTTTATTTATATTGTATTTTATTTAATATTTTATGCATGCCCTTCATGTTGCACCTTATCGCCAAAGCAAGTTCCTAGTTTGTGAATCTTGTTCACCGACAATGGCAATAAACCTTTTCTGATACTAACTCATTACTCAGTAACATTCATGTTTTAATATACAGCTTTTTTTCCTTCTATTTTATCACCAATATCATTCATTCATTCATTTTCTACTGCTTTGTCCCGTTAGGGGTCGCGGGTGGCTGGAGCCTATCCCAGCAGCTTTGGGCCTGAGGCGGGGTACACCCCGGACAGTGGCCAGTTAGTCGCAGGGCTATCACCAATATCACTCAGGTTTAAAACCAGTTAAACCCGTGAGTCCCCATTTTTGGGGACCCTGTGACGTCAAAAACAATGCAGCTTTAAAAACTACATTTACTTTTTCACAATATGGGCATGCCGTATATCAAAACGCTCACGGAAAGCTCCTCTACGCTAACATCAAGCCATTTCCTAGCACAGACCAAACGGGAAGCCAAAAAAAAATATTTAGTCAAGGTGTGAAGAGCGCCACCTAGGCTGACAAGCCGCAACATTTTTAGGAGTAGCTGGCCCCCACCTCACCGGAGACGGCTGAGCGGGGTGTCAAATTACACAGCAGACGCTAACGCGCACAACGGAGCATAGCAAGCTAGGATCATTATCTTTTACAACCACCCAGCAGCAGATAAAGACCAAAAAAAATTGGTTTCTCACAGCTACGAGGGCAAGGTGAACCTTACATTTGCTGTGTAGTGACGAAAGCCAAGTTTTTTTCACAATGTCCGCTGATTTCCGGGTAATTCCGTGGCTGCCTGTTCGAAGGAGCCCATGGACATGCATACAACTCCTTCTCATGGTGTAGAAAACATAAGATGCACTACCCAGCATTCCCTGCTTTGGCCACAGACTGTGATTGGCTCAAGGACCACTTTCTTATGTGTCATCGGAGCAAGGCTCATGTGACCAGGAAATAAACAGTTTCCCTCGATTCTCCCGCGTCTAAGGATTCAAATGAGGTATCACATGTTCAATTTGACCAATGGGCTGCGGAGAACCGTCTCTCACCAGCTGCAGCATCTCTCAGCATCCACAATACACACAGAGTCAGGAGGAAGAATAGAGACAGAAAACACAAATAAATACATAAAAGTCTGGTTTAAATTCTCAAAAATGTATTTAATAAACACCATTAGTGATATAAACATAAAATATATAGTATTTACATGACTAAACTGAAATTTATCAGACTGGATCAAAGTGGGCCAAAGTGGGCTTTTTGAAAGCTCGCCTAATTTATCTGTACTAAAATCTCTTGAGTTTCATTCTGCTTCACATTATCAGTTTAATACTTTGCAGGGATAATGTAAACATGTTTTATTTACATTTTAGGAAGTACATGGTCTTGAATTCAGCATCCTAAAGAGCTCATATCATAAAATACTGGGGTTTTTTTTAGGCGAGGCAAAAATAATACATTTTAGCTGTGTGCCATCTTCATTTTCTCTTTATTAGTAACACATATTCATATGATAACACTTTTTAACAAATCTACAAATGTTCCCTTTATAATGACACCAAAATTATTCAAATACACCTTATGGTTGCTGAAATATAGCCATTTCTTTATGGGAATGCATTTTTCGAGCAGTGGTCTTGAAAATAGGCTTAGGGCTTGCCTGTAGTTTTTTCCTCCTGTTATGATAAGACCTTTACATTACATTTATCAGGTTTATGCTGCTATCTTAAATATAAATTCACAGTGTGTAATCTAGTTTGGTTATAACAATGCTGTTTCTGAGAGCAACAGTAATATTCTCTGCAATCTGCCTAGTGTCACAAATACACATGTTTTTTTATTTGTTATTATTCTTTTTTTTCTTTTTCCCCAGCTAATTGTATATACTAAAATCAGGAAATAAAATGAGGCAGGGTTTTGGAAGCAATGGACACGAAATTACTAAATTTTGCTGATACTGAGGACGTACTGGCTCTGTGGTTAGCGGTAGTGTGCGTGAGCCCCGATTCTGTGAGGAGCCTGCATGTCCTCCCTGTGGGTTATCTCCAGGTCCAGTTTCCTTCCAACGTTATGCATGTGCAGGTGAACTGGTGAATTTAAATTGTTTGTTTGTTAGTGTATGACTAAGAGTTATAAATTAACTGGCAATTGTCCACGCTCCACACCAAAAGCAGCTGCGACATGCTCCAGAATATGGGGCAGAAAAAAAATGACAAAATATGACTAGTTAGATATAAAAACAATAATGCAGGCGATGGTGCTTATACTGATTTGATTATAGGGAAAACAGAGCAGTATGTTAACAGTTCCAGCATTAACTCCAGCTTTATTAAAATCTTCTCTCAATTTTTGGTGGTACTACACTATTAAAAAAAATAAAATGACATTAGTGTGGATGGAACCTGAGTTTGAATGGTGGCAGTGTGTGACATGACTGTAACAAGTCAGTTGCCTGTTTACAGCAGCACCAAATGCACCAAGGTAATGAGTACATGATAGTCTTACAAAACGACAAACATATATCTCCTAAAGGCATTCTTTACACAACGCGGTGCTGAATATTTCTAAACTAGTGGAGCGCATAACTCTGAGAAGTTCTTGGTGCAGCCACAATGCATAGATAAGAGCCAGCCATTAAACCTGGACTGCAAATAAAACGAGTTGCTGTAAACAATATGCAAATCAGAGCTGACCCGGTGCCAGCCAGCCACTTTGACTCTGCCAGTATATTCATGAAGACTCTTATGAGTTCAAATCATGCTGTAGCAACCCCCCACATCCACCCCCACCTGCCCCTCCACCTCATTCCAAAGGCTGCTCCACTCCCGTTGTGATTCATGTTTATGTCCTCTTTAGATATTGCAATTGCTTTGAGGCTGTGAGCATATAAAGACCTCTTAAATGAGTCTGATTTATGTTGAGACTAAATGGTTACATTAAAGTTGTGTGGCTCTACCTTATTTGCAAAACAGCAGATTTTTCAAGTTGTCTTGGGGCCAGACGAATCAAAAGCAGGGGACTACATTTGTATTGTATTTATTACTACTCATTCGCAAATACATTCCAATGTCTAGTGTCTACATTGTTTTTTTATCTATTTATTTTGCAACTTTATATTTAAATTTAAAGTAAAAAAAAAAAAAAAAAAAAAAAAAAAGCTAAGCAGCCAGCATCTCAATTGTTATAAAGAAAAAATACAATTGTGACTTTCGGGCCATTTTTCAGAAGATGTGAATGATAACACAAAAAGTCTGTGGAGGTTATCAGTCATCCAGGGCATCTTGAAGAAAAAAGGTTTGAGTAAAAGCATCTGGACTTCGTTTTCAAGGTGAAGACGTTTCGTCTCTAATCCAAGAGACGTTGTCAATTCTGAGTTCAACTGGTAAGAGAGCTGAGCTTATATCTCTAAAGGGAGGAGTTTCCCCTGAAACCAAGAAGATAGGAAAAGATGATAACACAAAAAAAAAAAAAAACTTTGACAACAGAAACTACCCAAATGACACTGATCAAAAGTTTACCCTGGTGATTTTGGCCTGATAACTTCATCACAAGTTGACACAAATGGGTTGAAAGGCTACTGAAGGTAACCATCTTCACCTGTGATGTTTGCTTGCTCATCCAGTGCTGCACTGATATTTCAGTGTCATTGTTAAAGGATCTGAGGAATTAAGAAAGCCAATCAGAAGTGTTCAAAATGAGGGATTCTGTTGAAACCAAAACAAGGTCAGGTAGACCAACAAATATTTCAGGCACAACTGCAAGAAAAATTGTTTGGAATGCATAGAAAAACCCACAAATACAGGACTCTCTGAAAAAGTGGTGTATGGTCGAGAAAGCCATTACTACACAAATGCCACAAAGCATCCTGCTTACCATACGCCAAACAGCACAGAGACGAGCCTCAAATCTTCTGGAACAACGTCATTTGGTGATGAGACCAAAATTTTACTTTTTGGCCACAACCATAAACGTTAAATTTGGAGAGGAGTCAACAAGGTCTATGATGAAAGGTACACCATTCATATTCTCTTAAAAATGTCCCCCCCCGAAACAATCACATATTTTGCCAAGGTATGTACAATTATGAATGCATATACTTACTGTACATATAATAATTCTTAATTCTCTTCATTTTTTGCATAACAAAGCAGTATTTTATCTTTGTTCAGTCTCTCTGTAATGCTCATACAACATTATAGTTAGAGTCTAAAGAATTCCATATCCTCACTCCATAAACAGAAAGAGACACTGTTTTAATGTGGTGCAAGCAAAAGAAAATTTTAAAACTTTGCTGCCTTCTGTGACAGACTTCTGCAGATTTCACACCATTATTATCACATCCTAAAGCTCATGTGAAAATTAAAAGTAGAGTAAGTATTATTTGTAATCTGCTCTCTTTTAGCTCCAGACCACGGGTGTCAAAGTTACAGGATGTGCTAATATGCTCCACCAGAAAAGCTTTTGTAGACCTTGTATTTTAAAAAAGGATCAAACTGAAGAATACGTCAGAAAAGATGACCTTTAAGCTTGTCTATTATAACAGCACAGATAAATACGTTTGGAATACACAGGAATAAAACCAAGGGATGAAAGCACTCTTTAAAAAAGCACAGGTGGGTTTAAGAGTTACATACAAATCAGTTTTATTTCACCTTGTGGCCATTACTGATGGCTCGTGTGCCCACATTTCTCACATGTCTCAGTCAAAGAAAATGTTTGTATGGATTTAGTTTACTCCAATGAATCTTAATTTTTAAAAGTGATTTTATAAGCCAACTTAGAGCTGTCCATGTAAGTACTGTACTAGACCATTTTAATTAGCTTAGTAAAAAACCTGTGCAAATTCTTCTCTACTGTTGTTGGTAGAGGAACAGCTCACTGATTGATCTGATACATTGTCCCTAGTTGAATCCAGTTAATAAACATGTCAAATGCATGTCACATGACCACCCCCTTTAAATCTGGAGACCTTGCAGTAATGATAATTTGTTTACCTAATTGTTGTGCTAAAATTATGTTCTTAGAGCAATGAGCTGTGAAATGTCCTGTTATTCGTCTCCAAGTCTGTTTTGTTCTAAAGATGGACTTCCAGACGAGTGGAGAGAACAATTAATGTGGAAAAAGTACTGATTTAGCATTCTATTACATTCTTTAAAGCCAATAGAAACCAGGTTTCATTGGCTGGGCAGAATTCCAAACAAGCCATTGACCACAATGGAGCTTTCCAAATTAGTGGACCACAGAAAGGCTCATGGTCTGGTCATATGTTTACAAGGTTATAGTCTCTACTTTGCAGTGGGACAATCTTACGCTTCAACTGTCCCTTCATTGCCCTCAGCTGTTTATAACCTGGTTCAGGGAACACTCTTTGGCAGAACTATTGTCGATCTATTGTTTTCCACTGAGTGAATAGCCAAAGAGACTTTAGGAGAATGTTCTGCTAAAGCTGTCTCTCCCTCCAAGGACATGACAAGGCCTCATGCCCACAGGCCTCCATTCATGCTTCATATAGATTATTCATGAAAGGAGAGAAGTAGAGGAGGAGGTGGGGACAGTTCCGATGTGGCAGAGCCATACTTCATAAACCTACATTAGACATTTGCTGTGACAGCCTGAATCAGCCTGAATTTTTTTAATAATCCATAGTGGTGTCTATTTTACATTTTCACTAACATTTGGGTTTGGAATGCTAAAAGCACAATATTTATTTAAACATGGAGTGAGCACTGTCCATGATGCTGAAGCCAGCAACAGTTAGCTTTAGGATTGGGTTATGGGACTGCGTGCAATAAAAAAAACTATACATCACCAGCCTGGCAAGGCAGACTCCTCGCTGTATCAGCAAGGAGTCTGGAAAAGCTTAATGCCAGCTCGTTTTCCTCAAGGTGGGGCTTGGCGGGGCCTGGCAGTGCGAATGGACTCGGGACCAACCAATTGGAATTGCAACGGACTTGACGTCAGCTAGACGGCAATCTACAGAGTAAACAAACCAACACGGTGTGCGGTGGTAAGGCTGTAAAATCCTGAGAATTATTTCAAACTGATTCAAGAACTAAAGCAAACATTTACATTTATTCATTTAGCTGACGCTTTTATCCAAAGCGACTTACATTGTTCTACAGTAATTACCAGTGTTACAGCCACTGGAGGCAAAGTGGGTTAAGTGTCGTTAATAGTGTCGTTGTGCCCATGGACACAACAACAGTATGAACTGTGGGGAAAGCGGGAATCGAACCACCTACCTTTCTGGTTGAAGAACAACTGCTCTACCCACTGAGCTACTGCCTCCCCCAAACAAACTCTCTTGACTGTTTTGAACAAGGCACTTGGGTCGCCAAAGTGTGACGCAAGGCAACACTCCAGTGGCTTTTGAATGTGATTGGTCGGTATGGAACATATCTGAGTAACTGACTGACTGGCTTATGGAGCTTTACCAGACTGAGTTCCTGTAGACCAGGGGTCTCAAACTCAAGACAATATTTTGTGGCCCGCAGGACGATATGAAAATTTAATGTTAGTGCGCCCTGCAAGATTTATATGAATGGCATGTTACCACGTTGTTTGTGGAAGGTTCCTTTTTGTGCATGCGTGACCTGAACCAACCTACCATCACAGTGGAGTATATGGTACTTGGGGGCGGGCCATCGGCTGGGCTTGATGCAGGCAGAGAAACATTTCACCACTATGGGGGAGCCCGTGTAACATCACATAGCCGTCATAAAATTACTGCTTCTTACTGTGTTTGAAATGAGCATGTTTGACCTTGAGCTGGACAAATTCAATGTTACAGGCATTTGGCATCATGTGGATTGTATTTTGTTTTCCCATCATTTGAAATTAATTGATTTGTTTGAAAGTTGGTGGCAATTTGATCGCCACTATCCATGTGGATTTGTTATCAAGACGAATCTGCAAATTAACGCCAATGTTATGTTGACAATATCACATCCAATGGGAGTAGATGAGCTGGCCACTCAGCAGCTCATTCTTGTTCTTCAATAGTCCTTGTAAGTTCAGGATAGCTCAAGTTCAGAAGAACCCATTGAAGTTAAAGAACTGTTAGTAATGACGTTTGAGAGGATTTAACAAAGCTTTTTTTGTGGAATACCTGATCCGACTCAGCCTCAACCAGACTCTGCCTCCTGCGCTCCCAAGATATTTGATTTTGAGACCCTGGTTTAGACCATGTTTACACAAACATGGCTGGAGCTTACGTTGCAACCTCCCTTCCCCACCTAGGACAGTCCGATTACCTTTCTTTATTTTTCGCCCCCAAATATGCACCCCTCATTAATCGTGTGAAGCCATCAGTAAGGACCATTAAAGTGTGGCCTGCGGGGGCTACATTGATCCCGTTGTGCTGCTTTGTTTTCAAACCAACAAATATGGAAAATTCAACTTCACAGTTGTAGGTGGTTGAAAACGGCATTAACACTTTTAAAGCAGACTCAGCCAGCTCAGCATGTTCAGATTGTACGAGAACCCAGAAGTCTGTCACGCATTTTTCTCTGAATGCCATCCCAAGTGTCCCAAGTGCAATGTCCACAAGACTGTCAACCTTCCATGCGGATAGTTTGGAACTGACACGCTCAATGTGATTTTTGTCTCCGAATGGTTTTCTGATCCACCTAAAGTACATATCTAATTCTGATATAAAGTATCTTCCCAAGTGTGTCTTTAAAAGGCTACAAGGGTGCTACCATCCAGGACCTCTTCTGCGAGGAGAAAATCATCTAGAGTTGGGAAACAGTCAAGTTCCTGGCACACCACAATTGTGAGTGGCTTTAACATTGTCCTGCACAGTAAAGACCGTGGCTGTTTTTCCTCAGTGTGCTAGATTCAGGGTACCTGAGAGTGCAGAACACATCAGCAAAAATTTTGTCACAAGGTTTATCATTTTGATACAGAAACTTGATTTTATTGCACAGTTCAAATAGACGGGTGAGAACTTTACCTTGCCATAATCAACAAACTTCAGTGTGGAAAATAAGTTTTAACGTTTTAAAGACAAGGTAGCGTTTTTTTGTCAGTTGTTCTCTAGCAATACAGTGCGTTGATGCGGTAGAGGGAGCGATAGCAGATAGTCATGTAAGCAGGCCCTTGTGTTTGGATGACAATGCACCATCAGTGCAAATGCCAACACATACGATAAAATAAGAATTGCTTTATTTGTCACATGCACAGTGAAGAACAGGAAGGCTATGGCATAGTCCATGGAACTGTCCGGCCCATATGCAGACTGTAGTGGGCAGTGTGGAGGTGATGAATGTTTTTGTCATGGCTGTTGGCCCAGGTGCAGAAAGACTCCCATGGAAACCCCACACACGGCAGAATGAACGGTAACAACACAAAACAATCCAAACTAAACTTCCAGGAATAAAGCCAGGGTCCGAGCACAGGCAACATTCAAACAGGGCAAGAGAGTTTCAAACAGGGCAAGAGAGAGAACAAACAACTACAGTGACATCAGGAGAAGAGGAAAAAAAAACAAACACAATAAAGATACAGACTTAAGGGGGGCCCGACACACACAAACGACAACGACCTGGCACTGGGCAACAAGACTAACAGGTATATATAGACATAGACAACAAGGGACAGGTGAAACATATTAGGGCGAGGCAGGTAATCACACAGATGGGAAAGACACAAGGCAGGAAGTCAAGCAAAGACACAGACAGGGTAAAGACATTTCAAAATACAAACCAGAAATCAAATACAAACTTGAAACCAAAATCAGATACAATAACTAACTTAAAAAAACTACAAAAGAACATAACATCAGAAACAACAGAGACAGATACACAGAAAGCACTAACTAAACAGACAAACTATATAAACCGACGTGAACCCTGACAGTTTTAATCAGTCTCTCAAAACATTTCATCACCACATAAGTGAGGGCTATGTGCCTATAGTCGTTGGGACTGATGGGGTGTGGTTTCTTTGGGACAGGGACTATCCCAGACTTTTTAAAGCAGGATCCCACACTGTTTGAGGGAGAGGTTAAAGGTGTCAGTGAACAGAGATGCCAGCTGGACACTACAGGCTTTACAGGACACATCTGCTAATGCTGTCTGGTCCAGCTGCTTTCTTGGTGTTTACACTTCTAAACACTCTCCTCACATCGCGCTATCATCCCCTTCTCCTCCCCTCTGACTGGGAACGCATGTTCAGATCTTCAGCCAGAGAAGCATTGACACTCAACGGTGGTGTGCGTTAGGGAATATTTGAGTCGTTGTCAGAGCTGCGAGAGTCACACAAGAAAAAAAGACAGGCTGGAGATGTTACGGATGTCTTAACCCTTTAAGCCCGAGCCTGTTTATTGCTGTGTCCGCCCAAAAAGGACATGTCCACAGTAAATTTACTATATCTCTGAAACTACAAGGTGTATTTTAATAATTCTGGTGTCAAAATGAAGGGAGCATTTGTGATATTTACCAGTAGGGATATTTTGAATGTGCAATGGTACAGTTTCAGAAAAAAACAAGATGGAAAACAGCAAAATAACCCCAAAAACATCTCCGCCTAAAAAAAAACAAAAACAATATTTGGATTATTATCCCTTTAGATGGAGTCTGTTGAAGCTCAAACACTATTTGAAATTACAGCCACACATGTCAACATTATCTGCTCCAAATATAATTGTTCTAATGTTAAACAAACCAAAACTATTAAGATTTTTTTATGAAATGGTCAGGCGGAGTCTCCATTATAACGAATAGGGCAGAATTTTCATATTTTGGTACCACCTGTTTTTGTTTGCTTGCCGTTTGGTTTATGTTTGAAAAAAAAAAATGTAAATGGCTTATTTTAGCTTGTAGCTGAATCCCTAAAGGCCCCCAATTGGGGTTCATAGGAAAACATGTGAAAAAAAGTTAATCAGTGTGCCACTTTCAATAAATCACAATATATAACCGGGTTTATGTGCATCTGGAGAAAGGCTGCATTTTTCACCATTTCAAATGCTTTTGGTTATCTGCACAGAATTTGAACAAGTAGTCATATCAGGTAATTTTAATTTGCATATGGATAATGTTTGTGACAGGAATGCCTTTGGTCTTTGTCAGCATGTTAGAGTCACTGTAATTGATGTTGCTCTATCCGATCATTTTTGTGTCTTCTTCCATCTGTCCATGATTCCAAAACTTGCTGCTGGACCTACAGTTGTTCAGAAGAGGCACATTAATGATAACACCAGGACACAGTTTATGGAGGTAGTCAGGTTTAAAAAAAATGCCTCATCATGTCAAGTTGATTCGTTGTTTAATTTTTTTACTTCAGGTGTTATAAATTATATGGAGACCACTGCTTCTGCTGAGGTTAAAGTGATGAGGAAGCGGCAGAAGGCATCTTGGAGGAATGCTCATTATGTCCGGGCACAGAAAATCGAATGCCGAAAAACAATGCCGTAAATCAAAGCTCTAAATTTATGATGATGTATACAAAGAGAATTTGCATGTTTTCAATCAAGCTTTGCAAAAAGCCGGAAGAAATATTTTTCTAAGAGATCGTCTACAACAGCAGTAACACAAGACAGACTCTGTCTTAGTTCTGTTAGAATTGAGTGCTGTGTTTGATACAGTGGACCATGGAATTCTTCACAACTATTAGAGGAATGGACAGGTATCTCTGGAACCTAGGGGTCGTCATGGACTTACATCCCCTTTCCAAAGTTGAAGGGATGTTGTCTCAACCAGAATTAGAGAGACATATGTTTTGAAAGGATTTGAGATTAGAAGTTGACCTACAGAGAAATTTTAAAACAATGTCAAAGTATATATAAAATAAAACATGGTAAAACTTTAGAAACTTAGACTTACTGTATGACGTACTAGTCACAAAATGTACTAAGGGGGTAGAGAGAGTACTAAGGGGGTACAAATTTGTTCCACTTATTGTATTAAGCTCAGAACTTTGCTTTTCATCTCCAAAGATCTGTACCAGGTTTCTTTGGAAGAGAACCAAGAACTAGTTTTAAAGAAAGACCAAAGCAGTGTTCTGTCACATCTCCACAGACCACCTGGACCATGCTTGCACAAACCAGACTGTCTGAGGAAACGGACCCTGGTTCAATTAAAGTCAGCCATACAAGGCTGGTGTGTAATGCTCTTTAAATACATTTAGTTTTTGATTCTATTAGAGAATACTTTTCAGCTTACGAGCCAGATGTAAGTGTCTTAAGAGCAGTAAGTAATGGCACTGTGCTTCAGAAGTGTCTGCTAATGTTACAGCACAAAGCAATAAGAGAAAACACAAGTGCATTAATGTTTAATCGTAAGACGGTTCAACATCACCAAGTAATGTGCTGCACTGCACAGGCTCCGGCCCAGGATGGTTCTTTCCACATGGCTGCTCCTGCACTTCTGATATTTTTCCTGTAGTTTAGAAGTAATTAATTATCTAAATATGTAAGACTTAGTGGACTAGACTCTGTGGGTTAGAAGCAAACTCCTAATTGGACCTTAAGGAGGGCATAATACATGTAAGCAGCTTGTTCTTTGATGGCATGAACTCCATGTGTTTACACAGGCTGATTGTGGAGGGAGTTATTAAGTCACTAAGTGTTTTCTCAGCCAGAGCGCAACACTGCAGCTCGCCTGTACCACTCATTAAAAATCAAGGGGCCAAATTAATTTGTATGTTTGAAGTATAACATGAGTAAAATCTGCAGCGCCGTGCGGCAACTAAAACTAGAGGAATTTATTGTGAATGTGTAGCAGAATTAATGTGTTTGAATCACAGTTCATGCCTTAAATAGCAGCAAGAAGATGATGTTCAATTAAAGTTGTTTACCAGTCTGGAATGGTGTGAGTTCAGAGAGCGTGTCTGATTTGGCTCAAAATAGAAAAGACTGCACACATTTGGAACTATTTATTTCACATTAATTAATTTCTGCTACACTTCGGCAGTTTTAAACTAGTTTTGGCTCATGGGTGTAATCCTCTAGAAATCTCAACATGTATGTCTTGAACTGTAAGTGCATGTGTTTGTGCCTCCGCAGTGCAGGTTTTGATTGTATTTATTATTTTATTTCCATCAGTAAGACTCGTCTACAGTGTTGGAAGTAACGGCGTTAGAGTATAACGGCGTTACTAACTGCGTAAATTTTTCAGTAATGGAGTAATCTAATTAGTTACTTTTCCTATCGTTGTAACGCCGTTATCGTTACTGAGAATGTAAAGTGTGTTACTATAAATAGGTTTGAATACAGTGCGAGGTGTCATGCTTTGGCTACACATCAGCTGCTGCTGGAGAGAGCAGGGTGGAGATGATGACATTGTTGCAAACGCAATGATGATTGGCTGACGCCGCCTCACTGCGCTCTCTGACTCCCACTAAACACAAGACAGCGTCAGCTGGGGAGCCGGGGAAATTCAAAGGTAGCGTTGTCAAACTGAAAGTACCGCATTACTTCTTGTTTTTTGAAAATAAAGGCAAGAATGTTTCTGTAACATGCTATGCACAGGAAAAAAGACTTTATCCACGTCTGCCTCAAGCAACTCAAACCTTATAAAGCCCCTCATATCAACACGTGCTAACACAACACTTGTTGCTGCAGCTAACAGAACCCCAAAGGCAGCGTCCTTGCAAGCAACGCTCGCTAAAACACCAACACGAGGAGGAGAAAGGGGGGTTGCCCCATGCCGAAACACTTTTGCTAAAGTCATAGACAGTGAATATGAAAAAATGAATATTGAGCTCAAAACATCATTTGAGGAATTAGAGTACATTACAACCACTGATTTAGTTGTTAGATGAAGAGTATTTTAGAATAGATTAATATATTTCTCCATTTTCACTAAGAATGAACAACATGTTAATCTACAGAGAGAGTTGGATTGGATTCTGTTTATTGTGCAATAATTTACAGTCACAGGGATTTGCACTACTTATTGGCCAGACCTTCCTTTGTTTCTTTTTACACAGGTTTACATTTGTGTGACTTAATTTTGCACTTTAATTTGATTTTCAATATTTATTTTTACATGTTTTTATTCCTATGCATATCATATGGCAGGCTGCAATCTACTGAGTTCAAATAACTACCAAATGTTCTAAAATACTGTATATAGTGTTTTTATTCTTCAGTTAATATAAACATCTTTGATATTTAAGCTGTTATAGAACGTAATACCATTATAAAACATAAAAAATAATTTCACTTACTTTGCTGAGTAACCGAGTTACTTTTACAATGTAGTAACTGAGTTACTAACTCAGTTACTTTTTGGGAGGAGTAATTTGTAACTATAACTAATTACTTTTTTGAAGTAAGCTGACCAACACTGCTCGTCTATATGTAGTTTACAGGGGAAAACTTCTGTACTTAGTGTATCTTGATAAGTAATAAACACATCAGGTAGAGCTCATTGATAGTGGGGTTCTTCTTGACTCATATTTATGAAAATAGCACGGATAAATATTTTTAGAGTTAAACAAAAATAGGAAATAATGAATCAAGTTTTTTCTTCTGTCATCAGACTAAGCACTACAGACAGACTTTTGAGACATGATCTTGAGTCAGATCCTCACAACCAAACATGTCTCATTTACTACCTTTTCAAAGCAGCCATGCCTTACTTTTAACCTAAAAATATATCTTCTTAAATTCCTTTTCATTGTTCTTAGACCAATCATAAGATCAGTAGAATCATGCCTATTTACTGACAGCCCCTTAGCTGGACCAAAATCTCAGATATAAATTATAAAAAATTCCATGCCATTGGGACGTGGACTCAATGCCAGAGATTACATCAGTAATGTGCTTCATTGCGCAGAAATAATCTGATAAACTAGATACCACCAGAGGCCTATTTGTAAAAATATACTAAAATTGCCAACCGTTCAAGACGACATTTTTATTTCTTCCAAGCTTGCCGCACCTCCGCTGCATACTTTCTAGGAATTTCTACTGGCGATGAGATCAACTGGACCATTCAGCCTCAATGTAAAGATTAGATTAGATTATTTCTTTAGGACAGCAATCACTAAACATTGAATGCAACATTGAAGCAAACGCAGAGATGCATGTCGCAGATTATAGTTTAACAGCTAATTTCCACCTGTAGTGTACATGTCCTTAGTGGTAGTGGAAACCTATGCAGACACGGGGAGAACATCATTGATGTCAAAGGTGGCAATACACTGGAGTATGTACATTTTTTTTATCATTTGTTCATTTGGGTAGTTTCTGTTTTTATTATAATTTAAAAAGAGTAAACACAATCCAACTATGAGTGGACTGGAGCCTATCCCGGCAGCTTTGGGCCTTAGGCGGGGTACACCCTGGACAATGACCAGTAGGTCAAAGAGCTGACATTTACCCATAGACAGTGACATTCTCACATTCATTTACTAGAGACACTTTAGATTTGTCAATTTACCTATACATACAGGTCTTTGGGCGGTGGGAGGAACCCGATGTACCCAGAGAGAACCCATGGTAACACAGGGACATGAAGATTCCTGACAGAAAGGCAGGAGTTTACCAAGGATGTTTAAGTCGGCCTGGGTGTGTGTGTGTGTGTGTGTGTGTGTGTGTGTGTGTGTGTGTGTGTGTGTGTGTGTGTGTGTGTGTGTGTGTATATATATATAAGTGTATAATTTTTTATATATTTTTTTATTTTTATTTTTCTTGGTCCAGAAAAGTGCAGTAATAGGACCAGCAAAGATATTGCGCAGAACCCTCAAGCTCCCAGGCCTCTGGTAGAGGACCCGAGCTCGAAGGATGAGACCACCCGCGGAGTGTGAAGGACAAAGTATAGATAGAGAGAGAGAGAAAGATGACAGCTTATGGGAAAAAAAAAATTTATCACATGATGTGAGGTAGTGCAATATTTACAATCCAAGGGTTTGTGGGTTAGAGGTTGTAAATATTTAACCATATTTGATATTTCTAATTAACTGATGTTCATTCATCAATATCTACCCATCAAGAGAACTGTTTTTCTTTGTTTTATATTGCTCTTTCCTACTGACAATAATATGGCTTTCTGCACACACTCCAGCTTCTTCTTTGTGATCCAGACTACTTAGCAACACAGCATCCTGTCTGTAATCCTGTCATAATTGCTCCTCAAGGTTTTTTTTAACTGTAACAATTTAATCTAAGAGCAGAAAATAAAATGGGAATGGCATATACAAGTGCTTAAAATTGGAGCAGATTAGAAGTTAGTAGTTCATATGCTCCCACTTTTCTAACACTTTATCATGACCCTTACAACCATTCACCTTTGAATGTCTTTGGAAGGTGAGCGGAAGCCTAGTCCTCAGAGAGAGCTCACAGAAGCACAAGACTGCACACTTCTCACAGAAAGACTTCTGTCAGCCATGCATCGGACCCAATGATAATCAAAGTCTTTATTCTTATCTTATTTAAGACTAGACTATGCAGCCTTAAATCAAAGCACAAAGCCATTACCTGCACACTTATTTTTCAGAAGTACTTTTTTTATCTGGAATGATAAAATTAAATTATATACAGTACAAGAGTATGCTCTGAGGATTTGTCAGAACTGTGGAATGGCTTCTTACAAACACAGTGAAAGGAGAGGTCATTACTTAGCACTGTATACACAACATGATCATTTGATGAAAATGAGGAACATGATCATTTGATGAAAATGAGGATCAGTGCAGTGTGTAGATGAGTGCAGATGAGGGCTGGTGTGTTTCTGATAAGTAAGATTGTGTCCCTGGAGGTTTATGGGTTTGTGCTGCAATGATAGGCCTGCTCTTTAATCTGAGCTGTCGCTATAAAGCTATGGTGCAGATGTAAGGCCAGATACGTGCGACAGGACACTGTAGATTTAGAAGTGAGATTACAAGTGATTTCCCCTCTCTACCCTCTCAAATGGAATATGAGCAAACATACTCAGCTGGCTGAGATTCCAGACTATACATTCTACAGTACCTCCCAAAAATTGACACCTCCTAACAGGAATGTTCATAGCTTTACCGAAATCACTAGTGAGTCCAGATCAAGAGTGTAAAGTCTAGCTAAAATAAAAAAGTAAATGACTCAAAACTGTATGACAGGTGGCTAAAGTTTGTTCAAAAGTTATCCAAAACCTGGATTTAAGTATGGGGTCTTTTAACAAACATTAAACTGAAAATCTTTGTCTTTACATTTGAGAGGTGGTTGAAAGTTGGACAGCAGACTGAGGGCTAGCCCATCCAGCAGGCCTCCAGCCACCTGGGCAGCACCAATATGATCTCCTCAATATCAGCGCGGCTATAAGTACACAAATTTTATGTTTTTTAAAGCAGCACAGCAACGGAAAATTAAAGCTTCCCGTCATGGAAGACAAATAAAGAAAAGGCGGCAGAGGAATGGACAGCGTGGAAGAAAATCCACTCTTCATCTGCGGTGCTCTGGTGAGAGTGAACGCTGTAGCTGCAGGGCACAGTCCGACTCAGCCTCAATAAGAGCACGCTGCCCCGCTCCGTCTGCTCATAAATGTTGTCATTCTTCTTAAGGCCAGAGATTAAAAGGGAGCTCTTGGGCCAAGAAGCGGAGCTCATTTGTAATGTGGCAGAAGAAACGAGCCTGCAGCTCACACACACAGACTGGGAAAGGGAAGCAGATAAAAATATGCAGGGCTCAAGTTAAAGCAGACTCACTTATTGACTCCCAGCAGTGGTTTTTCACTTTACAAACAGTTCTATAGCATCAATAACCTGCTCTTCTAACTCCCCTCAGAGCCCTTTCTATTAGCTCATGTTCTGCTGCTCTTGATGGAGTCTGTTGGTTTTGTACAATTAATCTATCCATGTTATCCATTCCAAAATATATTACATTAAAAGGTGTAGCCTCAAAACTACTTGGAAAGAAGTATACAAAGATGTCTATTTGTAATATATGTAGTATATGACATATTGGGCTTGAAACTGGATTCTGAAAACAAGAGCATTTTGACCTGAGAGGTGATGTTAGTGGATGAGTGATACGGTCCATAGCTTCAGTGCAGCAGAGGGAAGTGTGAGGGCAGTGAGGGCAGTGAGGGGCGCTCAGCGACATGCACTTTAAGAACAGACCTAAGTAATTAGGTTTGGAAAACAATATAGGAGCCGAGCTTAATGTTGTTAGCTTTATAATGTCATTTTCAAACCCTTGCAGACTCTTTCTATATCAAGCAAAATTACATTAAAAAATGCAGTAAGTGTTTCATCTGTAGCAGTTATCAAGAACATGGATTATGTTATTGTATGATTTATATTATTGTAAGATGTAATAAATGTTTGTACAGCACTCTTTTAAGAGCACTGAGCATGTGAAGTCTGCAGTTCATTTTAGTCAGGCTCCGTTTGGAACAGCAGTTTGTGTTTCTATCATATAAAAAAAAAAAAAAAAAATAGATTTGTTTTTGCGTTTTCCCTTTTTGTCTGGGTGAGTTTTGTCTTTCTTGGTGGAGACAGTCTGAATGGTAAAGTGTGAGACACTAGCAGCTGAAGGCTCTGTATGTAATGGACTGGAAGTGACAGTCGTGACAGAAAACTAATGGATAGTAAACAGAATCTGGAATAGTTGAGTTAAACTTTTATTATGCCATATCAATATTTAAAGAATAGCCACTTAAGAAGCTCTAACTCAGGAGTTCCAGATTTAAGGTGATAGAGCTGTTAAAGAACCACTGCAACAGATCTCTACACAAGCACGTGTGTTTGTTTTTGCATTTCAGACACATCTGACTTTTTGTTTAATATAGTTTATTTGTAAAAAGGGACTGAGTACATTTGTTACCATAAATGTTCCCATTTTGTTGTACCAGAGTTAGCCTTAGGCTAATTTACATCTGCAGTCCCCTGGCAGGGTACAATATAGCCCACATGACATTTAACAAACAACAAAAAAAACAGACAACATGGGGTTGAAATACAATAATACCACACAATATTCACACAGCTTTTTGCAGATGATGTTGTCCTGTTGGCTCCATCAAGCCAGGACCTTCAATGTGCACTGGTACAGTTTGCAGCCGAGTGTGAAGCAACTGGGATAATAATCAGCACCTCCAAGTCCAAGGCCATTGTTTTCAGCCTTAAAAGTGTGGGTTGTCCCCTTCAGGTTGGTGGAGAGCTCCTGCCTCAAGTGGAGGAGTTTAAATATCTTGGGGTCTTGTTCACGAGTGAGGGAAGGTTGAAACGAGAGATTAACCAATGAAGTGATGCAGCTTCTGCAGTGATGCAGGCGATGTACTGGTCTGTTGTGGTAATGAAGAAGCAAAGCAAAGCTCTCAATTTACCGGTCCATCTACGTTCCTACTCTTACCTATGGTTATTAGCTGTGGGTCATGACCGAAAAGGCGCGTTCCACCAGTAAGTCCGCTGGAAGAACTATGTCTCTCGGCTGGCCTGAGAACACCTCGGTATTGTCTTGGAAGTGCTTAAAGAAGTGTCTAGAGAGAGAGAAGTCTGGGCGTTTCTGTTTAGACAACCCAGAAGTAGCCACAGCTGCAAATGCTGACTTTTCAACGAATGGGTACAGTGCTGTCGTGTGGAGTCGCTATCCTAGAACAATAACTGACAAAATCCAATAAACAGCCAGGAGCCAAGCCATTATACATTTTGTACACAAAACAGAGATTTGAAAATATACTAAAATGTTTAAAGCTTATGAAGTTTTCCTACAATAGATCAATTACTTTGGCTCACGGTTGAGTTTGGATGTATCCAAACATTAAACAACTATTTTGATTTAAACCTGTACCTGTACATACTGTATAAATGTGTGCATTGTGTAATTTTCAATTCCAAAAATATACATTATGTACTAATTTGTTGATTTTTAGACACTGATTGGTAGAATCCAACCTATTTCACTGACACAGTACCCTCAGATTGTATTTGATTTCATTGTTATTTTATTGTGAAATGTCTTAACCCTGTCTGTGTCTTTGATTGACTTCCTGGCGATCATCTGTTTGGAAGGGAAGTGGACAAATTCTGAGAAGGCTTTTAGAGGAGTAATGTTGTGTCCAAAACTGACTTCTCAGTCTTTGGCACAATTGGATGGAATCGTAGACATTTTCTCTACAGTTCCTCTTTCAGCCTAGACTACATCACATCCTTTTATTGATATCTTAAATATTGATTGATCTTCTAAAAACAGCTATTTAATTTAGATATACATTTTACTTTTTCGCACAGTACTGCTGTTAACTTTGGTTTAAGTGCACAAAACCCCAGTCCTTCTGTCACTTAATGCAACATTAGGAATTGAGTTTTTTTGATCCAAAACCAAGTCTCAAACTAGGTTTAAGAGGAACACCATAGCTTCTTGTCTTTCAAATATATATATATATTTTCTTTTTTGTCTTGTAATTTATTTATTTTTTCATTCACCTGCTTCTTTCCAACTTCTCATAGTCCAAATTATCTTTTTTGTTGAACAATGTAACTGTGTCTTGCGCTCATGTGAAGTTTTAAATAGTCTTTGTATTCTTTTCATTATTTTTTTAGTCCATTTCTGTATTAGTTCTGAATCCTGTGGTCATCTCAGCCAGTACATTACAGATTTAATAGTCCTTTTTCTTCTGTTCTGCTGTTATGTTAACAAGCAGTCTCGCTGGATGCAGCTCCTGCTCACACATCCAGCTCCTCTGGGATCTGATGAAGTTTAATGGGGGTTGGGCAGGACTCACCAGACACTGTTTAGGCCAGTCTCACTCTCCAACACTGTCTTAGACACCTCTTTGTAAGGCAGACTTTCCTCTGTACGGGATCCATTGTGATCTGTTAGAATAAGACTGTTACGGTGACATCGGCTTTGATGAAGAAGACTGTGTCACGCCCCTGGTGTCTGGAACAGGTGAAAAGACTCTCAAGGCAGAACCCCCACAAAGGCATATGGTCTCAGAAGGATTTATTTAGGTTTACAAGTGCAAGGTCCATATTCACAAGCCGAAGTTGACATCAAGACAGGGTCCACTACTACCAGGGGTGACACAAGGAAGGACGAACGAAAGAAAGACAATCTGACACTGAACCTTGGAAACACACGGATTATAAAGGGAACACAATGAGACACAGGTGGAGCACATTAAGGGCGGAGCAGGCAATCACAATGGAGGGAAAAAACACAAGGACAGGAAGTCAATTTGACATACAGAAAGGGGTAAGAAACTTCACATTAAGACAGGAAATGAAATACATTACATCAACAGACTAACTCAATACACTGGACATGACAGACTGGAACATGAATATAGGTTATTCATATTCCGGGTTCTGCAGTTAAACTCTGCTCATCTTTGCGAAGTCCGCTGTTCTTCAGTAACAAACTCCTTTTTATCATTCTTCTCCTTGTGTCTGTTGTTCAGTTTGATCATTTGCAGCAGTATTAGCTTTTTCTTCAAAAACTTTTATTTGCTTCTTCCTCTTCTTTCTTTAGCTTTCTTTAAGCTTTCCCATCATTCTTCATTTCTTTCATGCGTTTTTTCTCCCATTTGCAACTCAGATCTTTAGCCTTGTAAAGTTTTATATTTTCCTCTACTTCACAGCAGCACATTGGGTCAAAGCTGCCCGTAATAGGCCACTGTAAAGCCCCATGAGTTCTTGTATGCCACATTTGCATATAATTTCTGATCCGTTTCTTTTGACTGGGTTTCTGTCTAATAATCACCTTTAATAGAGTCAAAACATTTCCAGATTCAATATTTTTTGTATTTTTCCCTCCCATCTTGAAGGAAAGTGACTTCCTTTTACCTTCTCTCCTCTTACCGTCTTAAATCAAGTTACACTTACGGCTAATTTTAACTCGTTCTATTTGACTAGCACAAACCTCTAAATACTTTTTTTTAGTTTGTTCTTTTATGTTTTACTAACTAGTTCTTTAGTCAACATAGATTCGTTTTACTTTAGTTGTTGTTAGTTTTCCAAATTAGTATTCTAATTTGCCGTTGGCTTCACTTCTTACTCAACTTTTACGGTTCTGTTTTGAACCTATTTTTAAATTTTATTCTATTAATGATAATACTAACCATTTACTAGGCTTTTATTTTCTCAGCCTTAATTGATATTATTTCTTACAGCGCTTTTATTTAATTATTCGTCAACTTTATTCTATTTAGATCTCTTTTTAACACTAGTGTTTTAGTTGTTAAAACCAATTTATTATTACTTACTTATTATTACTTACTTAATACTTACTATCGACTTTTTTCAGGGCTTTAGTTGTACACACACTCACTCACACACTCCCCTCGTCTACAGTCCGCACCGCGGCACCCAGTTGCTCTCTGGCAACTCGCTCAGTTTTTTTTTTCAGAAATTACTGAACACTTTAATGGTCCTTGTGTCGCTTAAACAATCATCTACTAACTTATTTCAGCACCCAGCTGAATGTTTAAGTTTGAATAGGAACAAATAACTATTTGCCTTCCCGCTAAGGTACATTTAAATCTTGTTACTTCAGCAGCCAACCCCGCTTTATGAATCCCGCCGGCGTGGGACAACGTGTTGCTACTTACAAGCAAGCCTTTATCTAAATTTTTCTCCTTTTTATATTATACATATATATATATATATATATATATATATATATATATATATATATATATATATATATATATATATATATATATATATATATATATTATATTTTTTTTGTCTATTACTCCTTTTTATTTTGTTTTTGTCTCTATATTTAAATTCATCCGGAAAATAGCATGAACTTAGTTTTCCCTTTATGAAGATCCCTGTCTTTCACTTGGCCTCGTTCCCTTTCAGACACCTGCGCTCTCAGCCAGGTTTTGTTTAAACGTCTCTCTGTAGACCGTTTCTATTTTTAACTAAATTTCCTCCGAAGGATACAAACAATGTTTTTCTTGACTATAATTTGTGGATAGAAATAGCCTTTTAGTTCCTCGCAATTTTTCCGTTTGCACGCTAAATTCTTCTTAGAGTTAAAGTCTACATCATATTTAGATTATACCTCTGGATAGAAACATTTTTTTTTTATTTCTTCCTTGGAGTATAAGCGACGTTTTTGTGATGTTGTATCCTATTTTCACGTCCTTTTTAGCATATATCCACTGGATAGAAATTTATTTAAATTACCCCTAATAAGATCCTCAACCCCAGACACTTTTATGGCTCTTTAAGCCTTTTACTTCTTAATCTAACTACTCTAGGTTCTTTTGAGGTGAGTTTTTTAAGCGGTCTCTTCCTATCTGTTACCCCCCTAAGCTGCACCCCGACATCTGACCATACCAAATAATAAAAGGTCTGCTCACCCTCTCTGGTCTCTGCGCCTGGGATGCTTCCTCTAGTCTGGGTGGTCAAACAGAAAAAGAACCACTCTTTCTCAGATCCTCTCCTGGCTGGCTCGCCAAATGTTGTGGACAAAAACTGACCTCTCAGTCTTTGGCACAATCAGATGGAATAAGTCATGAACGCACCAACATTTCAATGCCATAGAGTCTGTATGTATTGTTCACAACCAACACAATAAATGACTCAAGTAGACACACCTGCTCTACTGAATATTATACAGTAGACCTAAGCTTTTATACAGTTTTCACATGACAGTTTATTTTTGTCTTATTTCGTTAGGGCTTTGAGGACCCCTCCTCGTCGGCATCTTCTTCCTTTGAAACCTGGTTTCTCCAGACAAAGACTCTCTGTCATGTCCAGTAAATTTTCCCTGAGTGTGTTTGCACAACCACCTTATCATGATTTAAACCATACATTTTTGACATCATATTTTCTCTTTTACCTTCCCATGGTCCTAGCTGTGTTATCATATTCCCATCCATGCATAACTAAAATTCTAAGATAAGTAACATAAACCCCCCAGAAGTGAATAATAACCTAAGTACACAAAAACAAACATCACATAGAAATATTAGACAACAGTAAAAAAGTAAAAACAAGGGACTAATCCTTTAGCTTCAACAAAAATTGGTCTTGAGACAGGGCATCCCTGAAGCGCTAAAATGTCTGTCTTAATGTGCTCTAATGGTGTTTGCTCTCAGTGCTTAGGCTGTTTGGCTCATGAGAAACTGTGGCTCGTTGGGGAGGAGCTGAAGACTTGAGTCAACCCAGATACTGCACTGTCCCTCTTACATAACACAAACCTGTTCAGACAGAAATTACTGAAAGCCTCTTTGTGTAACACAAGGCATTGGATTAGTGTGGTGAATTTTAACACTGGAGTTATTACTAAACACTGCAGTCAGTTTCCAGTGTGGCTGACAGTAGAGTTTACAATTGGCAGTATGAAGCTTAAAATCAGAATCTGTCTACAGAAAACCCACATACAATAACTAAAGAGCTCATACTCCCCACAGCCATCATTATGGTATCATCTGTGATAAATGAGAAAGGCACTCTAAAATTTAAGTTCCCGTCTAATGACACTTTTGGCATGAACATACATGCAAATCAAATGATGCTATAAGTTGAAGTTTGAAGTTTTTAGTTTGCACTGTTTTATTTTTATGTCACTTTACATTTAGTCATTTAGCAGACACTTTTATCCAATGCGACTTAAATTAACTTCTATTCACCAGTGTTACAGCTGGAATACCACTGGAGGTAAGGTGGGTTAAATGTCTTGCCCAAGGACACAACAACAGTATGAACTGTGGGGAGAGCAGGAATCGAATCGCCAATCTTCCAGGTTATAGGATGACCGCTCTACCACTGAGCAATTCTGCATACACTTTAATGCTATTACATTTATCAATTCATCCATCTTCTACCGGCCGGGTTGCAGGGTCAGCTGTCTAACAAGAGACGCCCAAACTTCCACTCCCCAGACACTTCCTTCAGCTCTTTGGTGTAGTTACCGAGAAGTTCCCAGGCCAACCGTGAGACATAGTCCCTCCAGCGTGTCCTAGGTCTTTCCCAGGGTCTCCTCCCGGTGGGACATACCTGGAACACCTACCTATGGAGGCGTCCAGGAGGCATCCAAAACAGATGCCCAAGCCACCTCAGCTGGCTCCTCTCAATGTGGATGAGCAGCGGCTCTACTTTGAGCTCCTCCCAAATGACACCTTTTCCAACTGAAAACCATGGTCTCAGATTTAGAGGCGCTGATTGTCATTCCAGCCGCTTCACATACAGGTGCAAACTTTCCTGGGAAACATAGGACATAGGACAACATCATCTCGTTTGCACATGGCAAAGTGGTTAGCACTACTGCCTCACAGCAAGAAGGTCGTGAGTTCAAAACCCGGCCGACTCAAACATTCTCGGCCAACTCTGGTCTTTCTGTGAGGACTCTGCATGTCCTCCACGTGTTACCGTGGGTTCTCTCCGGTACTCCGGCTTCCTCCCACCGTCCAAAGACATGTATGTATAGGATATTTGGCAACTCTAAATTGTCCCTAGGGAATGAATGTGAGTAAGAGGACCCTCAAAAACGAGATGATTCATCTCAAGGGATTAATCCTCACAAAAATGTAAATAAATAAATAAATTTGCAAAAAACAGAGATGAGATCCTGCTGTTCCCAAACCAGACTCCCTCCGGCCCCTCTGTGCCTAGAAATCCTGTCAATAAAGACAATAAACAGGACCGGTGACAAAGGGCAGCCCTGCCGGAGTCCAACATGCACCGGGAACAGGTCTGACTTACTGCCGGCAATGCGAACCAAACTTCTGCTCCAGTTGTACAGGGACAGGACAGCTCTTAGCAAAGAGTCCCGGACCCCATACTCCCAGAGCAACCCCCCCCCCCCCTTCCCCCACCAGGGCACCTCGAGGAATACAGTTGAATTCCCTCTCCAGATCCACGAAGCACATGTGGACTTGTTGGGCAAACTCCCATAAACCCTCCAGCACTCTGGAGAGGGTATAGATCTCTGGTCAGTGATTAGTGTTCAACAACCGGGATGAAAACCGCATTGTTATCGGCTGCATTTTCCTCTCCAGTACCCTATAACAAACTACTCATTAACAAAACTAAATCATACTTCATGCTGCTTCAGAGAAAATATAAATCAGCTTCTAGCACTAACCTAAACCTGAGTTTCTTAGATAAGTCCCTCCTTGAGTCTGTTGAGACATTTAAATACCTCGGAGTCTGGATTGACTCTGATCTTTCATTTAAAACACGTGCATTCCATCACAAATAAACTCAATTACAGGTTAAAAATCTTATATCAGTCAATTAGTTGTTTTCTTTTTCATGTTAGGAAGAGAATAGTTTCTCAGTTGTTACTTCCCATCTTAGATTATGCAGACATTGTATATCAAAACTCTACAGCCTCTTGCCTTCACTCACTTGATGTTGGCTACAATAGCTTATGCTGGTTCATTCTCCGTTGCCCTTATAAAACACATTACTGTGAAATATATGCACAGCTGTCCTGGCATAAACTTTAAGCCAGAAGGCAATAACACTGGCTCCAATTCATTTTTAAAAGTATTAATTTTTGTTACCCTGTGTATGTTAAACTGTATCTTGTACCTTTTAGCTCTTCATATAATTTACGCCACACAGAATATCTTTTTTTTACAGTTCCCAGAGTAAAAAAAGAACTTGGGAAATTTGCTTTTCACTTTAAGGCCCCCAATGATTGGAATAGCCTTCCTGCCTTTTTCCGATCCATTACTTCTTTTCAAATATATCAAATTGCTCTTCTATCTCATTATCTCATTTGCAAAATGTTTGTTTCTGCACTTGATTATTTGTATTATTTGTAAATAATGTTTATTATATTTACTCTTATTTTTGTAACTGAATTTTGATAGAGGGGGGTTATGAGAGCCTGTGAGTGTAGTGTTGTGTGTGATTTGAAATGTTAATTTTTATGTTGTATACTGTATACTTTATAATGGCACTGCTGTTTGCCGTTAACTGTTCAAACAGAGGACCCCCTCGAAAACGAGATTATCCTCACGAAAATGTGAATAAATAAATAAATTAATGTTTACACTGAGTGTAGCTGTAGGTACATGTGCAACCTCTCATATTATTATTATTATTATTATTATTTTTATTATTATTTTTTTTTTTTTTATTAATTTAATTTTTTATTATTATTTTTTTTTTTTTTGCAGTAATCTTTACCACTTTTTTTTCTCTATCTCCTCCTAGGGTACACACAAACATCTGACCTGCTGGGTGACGTGTACCTTACCCTGATGGAGGATCTAAGGACCGAGGTTGTTTAGTGCAGTCTGCTAAGCCCTTTGAGGTGGCTGTTGTTTTAATATTGGGCTATACAAAAATAAATGTCTTGTCTTGTCAAAGCTGCCTACGGCCAAGGAGAACGCTGAGACTCAACAGGTGTTTCGCCTGCATGGGTTGCCTTAAGATATTGTTTCAGACCGTGGTCCAAAGTTTCTATCTAGGTTCTGGTGGGAGTTTTGTTGACTGTTGGGTATCTTGGTCAGCCTTTCATCCGGGTTTCAACCAACAGACAGTGTGAATGGGCCAATCACGAATTGGAGACTAGGATTCAGTGCCAGTGTTTGAAAATCTGGTTACCTGGGTCAGGACTCCGGTGTGGGTTGAACATGCCCAATATTTTCTAACTTTTTCGTCAGCCACAGAACTATCCCCTTTTTATGTGAACCATGGGCATCAACCTCCCATCTTTTCTGTGCAGGATTGGGACGTCCGGTTCCTCTCAGCCATATGTTGGCTCCTTGCTCAGGACTCTCTGTCCTACATGAAGTGGGCCAACCACCTTCGTACCTCTGCTCTGGGATATACGGTGGGCCGGAAGGTTTGGCTGTCTACCTCTAATCTGCCTTTGCAGGGGCGTTGTTTCATACTTACAAGGTAAAACCATTGAAGTACAGCTCACTCTTGCCTGCCCCCAACTAAATTTGTTTTACCCCATATTGTGAACTTGTGTTTGTACTTCTTCTTCACACTCCTCATTTCCTTTTGAGTGCTTTCACCTGTGGCTCATCACCTGCTACCTCATATAATCAGCTCTGCCTTTCTCCTCAGTGCCATTTTGTATTTTTGCCATGTGAGTACTCTTCAGCCGCTTTCTGAAGACCTGAACCTTGATCGCCGTTTACCAATCCTGGATCTGTCACTGCCGGCTCTCTGTCGGCCCTTTAAGTCTCTGCTTGTGTTTTTGACCTTGGAATGGAGATGTGGATTTTGGACATTGCTACTTTAGTTATTGGGACGGAGATTGGACCCCGGATTGGAAAGAACCACAGAACCTCTTATTTTGTGTTTAGAACTGCATGCTTTTGTTCTGCCCTTGCTCCCAGCCCACCTCGTCTGTTTCTGTTGCCTGCTTGCTCCAGGTTGGGTACCGGGCTTGTCGGCCCGCTCTACCTGCTGGTCTTTCCTATGCTATGTTGAGCTTGACCCATCAGCGACCTACCCGTCCAGTCACCTGCAAACCCTTTTAATCAAATTGTCAAATTTCCCTCTGTCTCTCTGATTTGTGCTTTTGGGTCCAAAGTACTATTCTGACACCATCCTCTACACACCACAATAACACCAAGAAAAGACAGCTTCTAAAATAAAACTTTGTTCATGTTTACTCCTGGCCCGGGCATGAGTGTGCTGACAGTTGAAAAGGAATGCGATCCATAATTCTGGGGTTTTTGGCACAGGTGGTAACACACAAATGAAATGTCTGAGATGGCTGGGCAGACATGTTGGCAAACAGGCAGTGGGACTGGCACAAGGTGGCTCTGATTGTCTTCGTCCTTGTCTGTGGATCTATCGGCTACATTTGCTTCAGAACAGACCTGAAACACACTCTGCTTTTGCTCTTCGTTATTTAATTTGCTTCTTTTTTCCAAATACTTCTGCAGTATTTCTTCAAAGATGTTCCATTTTTATGCTTTGGTTCAAAATAATGTGAAATATTTGAATTAATCGGGTGCATTTTCTATACTGCTTCCACAACTAAAACATTTAGCCCTGGAGCTGAAGCTTATCATTCCAAAAAAAAGACGGCACAATTTTTGTCTGTGCAGCTTGTGGCAAATGGGTCAAATTTCCATTAATTATTTTATAGATAAATTTATTAATCTAAAAAGGAAATTAAGATTATGCATAGAAATAAAAGTCAAGGTTTTCAGCTCAAGATTCTACATTTCAACTCAAATCTCTTTATAAGAACCTTATATTGAACAATTTTTCTTGTTTAGCTTCTTTTATAATGTATAATGTTTTTAATAAACACCAAATAGTTTTTTTATTCAATTTAGTGCTGTTAAACAATTAATATATTTTATAGCAATAAATTGCATAATTGTCCATATTTCATTTACGTTTAATCTCAAATTAATCTGATATTTTTTGTTATAAAAGTACTTTTTAAAAGCATATTTTGATGTTTTTACATTGCTTATTACACAAGAGGTCAGAAATGTACTGTTTTATACAAAGCTCAAGGTTAAAGCAAAAGCATCCGGACTCAGTTTTTAAACTGAAGACACTTCATCTCTAATTTCAAGAGACTTTATCAAGTCTGAGATCAACTGGTAAGAGAGTTGAGCTTATTTCTCTAGAGGGAGGGGTTTGACCTGAAACTAAACCTGATGGGACCAGGCTGTTCTGGTCTCATAGCAGATAATCTCAGAATTGATAAAGTCTCTTGGAATTAGACGCAAAACATCTTCACCTTGATTTATTCTATTCATTTATTTATTTCAGGGCCAGTGCATATTGATATAAAAAAATCTGTAAATATGCCAGATTTAGCCAACAGGCTATTATTCATCTGTAGTCCCATGACAGATGTTAAAAGGCAGGCTAAACAGAAGAAATATAAATGTTTAGTTACATAACATTACAAAAAAATATTACATTACATTATTAAATTAATTGCGCATGGTTGTATTTAGTTTTATAAGCTATTTTTAGGGCATGAGCTTGTTCTTTCATGAGTGTTAAAATAATATCAAAATGTATTCAGGGGATAGAGAAGTTTAAGATTTTGATCAGATAAACCTGTCAACATATTAAAACATTTCACATTTTGTTCTGATTTATTGATAAATATGAGGTCAATTTGTGTCCTGGTGGTCTTAGTTATTCTGGTTAGTCCACAAACAATTTATGTTAGGTCAAACTTATCTGTGATCTGTTTGAGCTTTTTTCTAGAAGCTGCATCCTCCTAATTGATGTTCATATCCCCATTGTAAAAACTTCTTTATTGAAGTCACATTATTTTAACATATTCACAAAATGTTCATAAAAGCTTATATCAGAAGAGGGGGGCCTATAAATTACAATGACATAAAAAGACATCTGTGGCGACAGCGAGATGTTCGGACCTAAACATCCTAATTGCTTACAATTTGAACCCTGGATTGTAGTAATAATAATAATAATCTTTATTTTTATATAACGCTTTTCCACTTCCCAAGGACACAACAACAGTATGCGGGGGAGAGCGGGATGTTACGATGGAGCTCAAAAGGCCCAATGGAGGAGACAGAAAGAGGAGACAGAGGAGGCACAGGAAGTGGAGGAAGAAAGGAGGAATGGGAAAGAAAGCAAGGATGGAAAGAATGGAGGCAAGATGGAAACCAAGCCGGGAGGATTCCGCGAGCGATCCGAGCCCAGTAAACCTGAAAGTGTGACTGGTCGGTCGAGGAACGAAGAGCTGAGGTGGAAGCCTGGGGCGACCCGAGACCAGAGAGCCATAAGCGAGAGACTGGTACGGTCGAGGAACTACGGCAGGGGAAGAGCGGACTGGTGACGGGGCGGAAAAGAAAGAGGAAAGATGAAAAAAGGAAAGAGGGAGAAGCCAAGATAAGCCGAAGAAGCCAGGATAAGCCGAGGAAGCCGGGACCAGAGAGATCCTGCCACGCTGTGCTCCCGCGGACCCGAGGTTGGAAGGAAGAGACCGTGTACAACGCTGCAAAACCTGATAAGTAGAGGGATGTGTCCCATCTAACCGCTGCATGCTGTGTGGTTTTATATATTTTGTGCGGTTAGCTGAGCCAGGGTTTTGTATGTGTGTGGGTTCCTAGCTCGTTCCTGCAGCTGACTACCAGGGCTCGAGGACAGCCGTGGTCGCGGGTGGACAATGCTGGCCTGCCTGATAAGTCTTCGCTGACTTGGCCTATGGACAGGAGGAATCAACTGTGTTTACTTTTATTAGACTGTTTTAGACCCATGCAGTCTGCCTTTTTAACAATAACTTGTTAAAAAAACTTTTTTTTTAGCTAAGACTTTTTAACTTAGTTTTAAGAAATCTAATCATTTTTTATAAACCTCGCCAGCATCTGTTCTCTGTGGTACATTTAGTGATCAAAAAGAACCTCAGGGTGATGACATAACTATGCGCTGGTCATTTAGCCTGTAACACGGCGCTGTATCCGCCCAGGAGAACTCAGACAGCGGGGGCCTAAACAGATGCTCGGTTAGACCAAAACACTCCCAGCGACACAATCTGACCAATGGAAATACAAGGAGGCCTAGATGGCTGTTTACCTGACACCGGAAGCGTAGTAAAGGAGATTGAGGCGACAAAGGCAAAGAGCAAACTACGTGAAAGGTAGCGCTTTAATAGGGGACATGAATAAGCGCCTCTTATAGCCAGTCACCAGTCATGTCCACAGTGTGTGGCCATGACTGGTACTGCCACACATAGGTGGGGAGACCTCACCCAAGTGCCTAGCTCAACCACCAGGAGAGCTCCCAGCGTCACTAGAAAATATAATAACAAGTTAACCAAACGGCGAACCCAGTTGCAACACAACTACAATAGAAACAGCACAGTAACAAAATGAAGCAAATAAGACAAACTGCAACCAACCAAACAGTCTATGCCAAGTTAGGATAAAATAAAAAACAAATAAGATGACAAAACAGACAGGAACTAACAGAAACAGACAAACAAACAACCAGAAAACAGCGGCAGGCTAGCCATCCTATAAGAAATAAATCATTACTTTAAAAGAAAGGCTTGCTTTTGTAAAGGTTTGTTAAACCACACAAAATAACCTGACAGTTAATAGGAACCCCAACCTGCAGAAAACCCAGCAGCAGCAGAGAGAGGCCATTTTAAAACAGGTGCTTTGAATAGTTCCCTAATCAGAATCAGAATTACTTTTATTCATCCCCAAGGGGAAATTCGTTTTGTTAAAAACATCCAACCGACCAGTGCAGGAAATAGAAATTTAATTTAAAGTAGATATAACTCTAAACTATGTTATTCCTAATAAACAATAAACAGTTTATTTACATATTTACATGATACATATTCACATATATTCACATGATATACAATTTAAAAGTTTACAAGTTTACAAGTGCACTTAATGAAATACTTAGTGAAATACTTTTTTGTAAAACATTTAGAGGTGTGTATTTATACTTGCAGAAAAATGGAAGTGCAGGATGAAAAACATACAAATTCAATATACTCGAAAAAATCACAAATTTTATTGAACAAATCTTAATGAGCTTGGCAAATTAATTTCTACTATGATAGGGTAACTGAAAAGTAATTCAATTATATATTCTAGGAAACAGAATGTAACAGAAATAGCACAGCAGTGTAATAGACACTTGTTTAACTTGGGTACAGAGGATGCTCATGAATAGACATCCTTTCCTCACTGTTGGTGCACGCAGAGATACACGGCAATATGTCAGATGGGCAGATAGAGTGGACAGTTGTTTTGACTAGGAGCACCAGAACTGTGTAAACTGTGTGAGGCCAACCACATGTTCATTTCACAGTTACACAAAAGAACAAGGCAGCTGTGATGGCCCAACAGAGCTGCTAGACTTGTACCTCTGTTTGGAGCTTTTTGTCTCACATACCTCTATGTCTGTGTGATCTGTTTCAAAAGAACAATCAAAGCAAAAACAACTGCCCAGAATGTAAAAAGTTTAGAATCATTTAAAAAGAGTAACCAGTGATTTTTACTGTCAAAGTGCAGGTACATCAAAAATGAGCAGAAACAGATTTTTTTTTTAATGTTGGCTTTAAAAAAGAAGAAGTGCAGAGAAGATTACTTTCCACAAACACTGGGAAAAAAGAAACACATTTAATATTTTAAAAACATTTGACTCTTTAGTCAAAAGGCTGGGTTGTTAAAAATAATAATATAAAAATATTTATATATATATATATATATATATATTACAGAATCGAAAAATTAAATAATAAACATTTGTTAATTTATTTCTTCATTTAGTTATTTACTTCACTTTAGAGATTAGATTTGTAAAATATTTGGGCGCATCACTTTCTTGTTTCTCTGTATTTTATTTATTTATTTAATTTTTCATATCTATACTGCACTTTAAAGGACACTTTTAGTAGATTTTTTTTGTATTCCAAACATTTGATTGAGTGTATCACAATCTACAAAACAGGTACTGTATATCGTAATCTACAGCATTATCACACTTAAAAGATGAAACAAACATTGATCTCAAATAGAACTTATACTCCATTTCTCCTTCATCTTTGTGTTTGGCTGTTCTCCCTGTGTGGATGTGCTAATATTCCTGTTAGTGAGTTGGCTGAGTTGGCAGACACTATGAAACGATTCTTCTAAACATCTGAATCTTTTGATATCTGTCGCAGTTTGTCTTTGGTCGTTGATGGTTCTATCTTTAACTTTTGTCTCTACCTCACTGTATGACATACAACCACTGTTTTTAGGCTTCAATGGTCATTTTTTTTCACGGTTGCACGTCTTTTGTCTGACACGGTCGAAATATTACGTTGTAGACCTGGCTTTAGAGCATCTTGTTTCTGCAAACCTTACATAGATACATTTGATTGGGAGACTGGGTTGAGTGGAGCTGTAAAGTTAGGCCTCAGTGGTACCTGTGAACAGAGGAGATTTGCAGCCGGCACTCTTTTGCGAGACACACGGTGGAGCTGGCACACACACACACACACATACAATGGCTGGATCCTTAGTCAGACCTTCCGTCCAGCTGTAACAATGATTAATGTGCAGGGCAGCAGCTCCAGATTGCTTAGCCAGACATCAAAGCACAAAGGCTAAATAAAAACAGATTTTTCATCATCAACTTGTTGTTTGTGAAAGTACCATCAGTGCCTGACCCCACACACACACAGTCAGTGAAGAAGTCCTTCACTGTTCCTCTCACTTTCTAAGTCAGTCAAACACTGACCTGTGAATTAGGACCCATCCTCAGAGCTTTATATATAATATCAGACGATCAATACTGACCATGCTCCTGATGGCCCCCAGGGGTTTACTATCGTCATGGAAACACTGAGGCTATACTTGTGTAGTGACATGTATTATGGCCGGAACTTCAGTCTGCTCAATTGCTCAGAAGCACATAAAGAATGAGGCTTGTGGTCGCTGTGGGAGGAAGCTTCATGGAGACACTATTCTTTTCTTAAATCTGTATTTCCTCTTTAAACTGAAAAAATATGCGTGCTGGGTAAAAAACTAAAATAATAATTTCAGGTGATTTCTAAAGTTTCAGTATCTTTTGAGGAGTTTAAGTCATATGAACATGTAAATGAGTCTAGACAAGATAAAAACCTGCACTGTTTAAAGTGATTACGTAAATGCACAATTTAAAATTAGTCTTGGCTAATTTAGTGATCTGAAATGAAGGACATCTACAGAAGACATCTTTATGACTCTGAATGTGAACACTTTAGACCAGTATTGAAAACACTCTTGAAGAGCTCGGTTTCATCATTTGATCATTAAAAAGAACTCCTTCTTAAAGCTCTTGCTAACCCCTCAAGAGTTTCTCATTGTTCTGAAACCTAAATTTAAGACTATAATGTGCTTCAAACTGGTTCTTGTGTTGTCCAAGCCTATAGTTTCTAGTTGTTAGGTCTTTGGACCTACATGAAATGTTATGCTTCCAGCATATTTTATTCAGATTGAAAGCTTTTCTGAATAGTGTTACAAAAACAAACTTTGTGTTGAAGTTCTCAGTCATCCAGGTCATCTGGGTGACACAGTGATGTGGGGGCAAAATGGTGGTCGCATGTAGCACAGGTGTGCTGCTTTCTAACTGTAGACCTTGTTTGTTCATCTTGGAATTTCTAAAGTGGATTTAAACTGTAAATATATTGATAATGTAGTGGTGTACAGTCCCAGGGCACCTGAGGGGCTCCTCCTAGCTCAAACCTTATCCAGCCCCTCTCATTATGCATCTGCGCACATGTGTCAACCTGTGTGCCGCCAGTTACAAACGCTCCGACTAGCTTTGTCACTTTTTCTTAATAAATTTGGACTTTTTTTGTGGATTACCTCCAGACCACAGTATGTGCGGCTGCAGAGCTGTGTGTCTGACACTGTCATCAGCAACACCATGGTGCCTCTCTCCTTTCCTCTTTACCCTCTACACCACAGACTTCAACTACTGCACAGAGTCCTGCCACCTTCAGAAGTTCTCTGACGACTCTGCAGTGGTTGGATGCATCAGTGGTGGTGACGAAAAGGAGTACAGGACAGTTGTGGATAACTTTGTCACCTGGAGCGAGAGGAACCACCTCCTGCTCAAGACTAAGAAGATAAAGGCTAAGGAACTGGTGGTGGAACTGAGGAGGACTAAAGCCGCTGTGACCCCAATCTCTATTCAGGGGGTTAGTGTGGACGTGGTGTAGTAATACAAATACCTGGGTGTGTATTTGGACAATAAACTGGACTGGGGCAAGAACGTGGACACTGTCTACAAAAAGGGCCAGAGCCGTCTCTACTTTCTGAGGCGGCTGAGGTCTTTTGACATCTGCAGGATTATGCTCAGGATGTTCTACGAGTCTATGGTGGCAAGTGCCATCATGTAGGCTATGATCTGCTGGGGGAGCAGTGTGCGCGTGAGGGAGATAATCAAGAAGATCATCAAGAAGGCTGGACATGTTGTAGGGGAGGAGCTGGACTCTGACTGTTGTGTCGAAGAGGAGGATGTTGTCCAAAATCAGGACTATTCTGGACTTTCCCTTCCACCCGCTCCACAAAGTACTGGTCAGCTGCAAGAGCTCGTTTAGCAATAGACTGTTACTGCCACGCTGCTCCACCGAGAGACACAGGAAATCATTCCTGCCAGTCTCCATCAAACTTCTCAACTCTGTACACAGTAAAATCTCTAGTGTAAAAAAAGCAGTGGTAAATAACATTAACTCTTTCAAAGTTGATGTAACAATGGCAAGAGTTACTCAAATTTAATAAGAGTAAAATCCAACCAAAGTGTTGGTGAAAATATTCAGTTAAAATATACGGTGCAAAATTAACAATGTAGTAATAGGAGGACACTTTAAGAGTACCTATCACAATGGCAAGAGTAAACGAAGCCCTGAAACCTTCAAGGTTTCAACAGATTCAAACCTGTTCAAACCAATTGGCTTAACGAACGTTTTGCATTTGATGGAGGATGTTTGGTAAGTAATCTTCTGCTTGTCAAGCTTAGAATTTACTATATGTATTCTTCTGTGTGTTCCTTCTATTCTGCCTGTTTTTATGTTTGGTCATAACGTAGTAGAGAAGGAATTAGACAAACCATGCCAAGACCTCGATTTATTAGCATTTGCTTAGTGCTACAAATTAAGCTAAACAAATTAGGCTAGCCCTCACACGTGCGCGGCACTCTTGGTATACCACAGAACTTGTAAATTCTGCCATGCATTTATGCTTCTACCATGCTGTTAGCATATTTTCTACCATTATAAAGTGGCACTACAACAGCAACCTTCATAAGAAATTAGGCAAAGAAATGTAATTTGACATTCCATCAGATACAGGCTAACGCTTGCGAAGCTAACATGTAATGTCAAGTTGTTCCAACTGTGGCGCTACCAAATTTACCTTTTACTTTTCGAAGGGGAAATTTTAAATCTACAGTTCACTGGGGTTCCGTTGCTTTATTTAAATTTATTGTGCGGTACAATTATTTAAATAATAATATTATATTATTATTAAATAATAAAATGGAAAAAATGCTATAAAGATTTGACAGACGTGTTTTGTGTTATTCCACTGCGTTGATTCGCTTCCATTAATCGGTGCATGCCATTGCTGCCTTCCTCTTTGCTGTGTTGCCACGACTGGCGCTGATGTGCGGTTACGGCCTCCGGCTGGAGCTATGTGGGAGCAGAGCGAGAGAAAAGCGGCGACGCCATGTTAGGTTTGCGATATCGCAAAATATTCAGCCATGTGTCTACACTTTTACTATTTTACAAGATGAATTAGCATCGAGATAACCGCAAGCTATTTTTATGTTTTTTGTCAAAGTTTTTCTCACACGACCCCTTTGAGCGAATAAACTTTGGGTCTATGAGAGAAATTTAAATTCGATTAGCAATGTTATTAAAAGACAATTCAAACCAGTGGATTTGTTATACCTTCGCACTTTTCACATTTCCTTACCCACGTATTTTTGTAGTTTTTATTGTTGATACAAACGTACTGCCTGCTGTAGTTCCAATTATTGTAAGTTTTTGGATGAATTATTAGGATGGTACATGTATGTCTTTGTATGCACTTATAGCACATTCAGTGATGCATTGTACTCCTGTTACAGATATAGCCATGCTGATGAAAACGAAAATAAATAATGAACAGAAATATGTCAAGATTAGTGAACCAAGCATGGAACAGTTTTTAAATGCTGGTAAGCCACAGTAACACACTTGCGCCTCGTTGTACACAGCTATAGATTTTTACTTAAATTAAAACAGCTTGCTTTAAAACCTTGATTTTTATTTTTATTGTCGTTTCTCATTGCCTATTTTTTCTCATTGCCTAAGTTTTCCATCCCACTGGTCACTGAAGGCATCAGCGTATTCGATGAGACGGGGACTGAGGTGGATTCAGATGTCTTTGAAGAAATTGTACAGCAGCCGAATGTTGGTGTGTTTACTGACTGGGCACATGTAAAACTTTCATTCCTTCTTTTCAGTGTATTCCATAATATTCTATTTCTGTGTTTTTCACTGTTTTTTTGACCCAAACTAGATAAATTTTCCATGGGAAGTCCATCTACCTCTATAAATAGGACTTCACCTCCCCATCCACAAATTGATGAAAGCATTTCAGGCACCAGCCAGGATGAGACAATTATCCTTGAACTATTATCCAGTGGCTCTAATGACACAGTAATCCTGGAAGAGGATGACAGCCCTTCTTGTAAACGACACAAAGAAGAGCAAGATGCCAAACAAGTATGTCTAAAAAGTATGTGTTTTTAACCTATTTTGAGATGTTAATGTGCTGTATTTAATTTACAGGTGGCAGACCGCATTATCAAAAAATCCAACCGAACTAAATGTCTCACGGACATTTCTCGTCATCAGATGGTTAACATTCTTGCAGCAGACATGACTGAATGTCATGGGTAATGCCCTTTTATTTTTTTAAACCACAAAAAAACACATTATATGTCCCCTTGCATTTGTGAGTTTTACTACATAGAACATTTTAGGTGAATTTACCTGCTGTGTAAATGTTTGTGAAAGCACTGGCATAAGATTAATTCTGTTAATATTATGCCTTATCAGGACGGCCCCACCACACCATGTGCGGGAGATGTATGCAAAAGGCATTGTTGCACTATTCCCTTACTTGATAGATCCATATTCCAAAAATGGATATGTGAGTCATTCCGCATTTTGATGACTTTTAAGTCAGTTGTCATAAGTCTTAATTGATGCATCTATAAAAATGATTAGTGCCTTACAATTTTTAACTATACGGTTGCTTACATTTAAGGAACATTTCTACGATGGTGAAAGCGGAACTGGTTACTTGGCATGGCGGCTTAAAACTATCCAAAGGAGGACTGCCTCACCAAGGATCCCAGGATCCTCTCACCAGCTTGGTGGTGCAGGTCCGACAGCTCACCGTGATGTTTCCTTTACGCCTGAGTAAAGAACAGTGTAAGGAGGCCTTGTCCTTCATGAAATATGCTTCAGATGAGACAAGTGTCAAGCAGAAGATGAAGATGACATTTGAATACCGACGTAATATGGTCCTTGATGAAGATAAATCTGGAGATGTCTTGGCTGAATTCCCTCGCTTCAAAGATGCCAAAGGCTTGGTAAGTTGATATTCTAGAGAAAATATTGTACTGGCTTAAGGCCGATTCATACTTCATCAGAAGTAAGAAGTTTGTTTGCGCCGCTCAGGCTGTGAGAACAAGAACAAAGTTTGTTTCGGCTCTGGCATTCAGACTTCAACTGAAGCGCTGCAGCCAAACTCCTAAGGACTCCACCCCTGTGATCCCCCCAAAAAACGTTTCCTGCTGTTGCTATGGAGATTTACCCCACATACTCTGAAAAACTAGCCAATCGTAGCGTAGTTGACGCACAGCCCTGCTGAACCTGCCGAACAAAGTTCTGCTCAGCTGATGTGGCAAGAACAAGCTCCTCAAACTCCCGAACAAAGGCCGCACAAACAAAATTGTAATTTTGTTCGTACGACCTGAGTGGCATGAACAAACTTCTTACTTCTGATGAAGTATGAATCAGCCTTTAATCTGCAATGTCTCCTTAATAAAACTGATGTTGAATTCTGCAGAATTATAGTATGTTAATGTTAAAGAAATAAGGTTCTAAATGAAGTCATCCTTCTGAAAACTAATTGTGATAAGCACATTTTTTGTTGGTTTACATGCATCTTATGTAGATTTTTATTGTTCTCAAAATTGTCTTTTCAAAAGGGAGTTTACATAGTCATTTCTGCTTGTATTGGTAGATGTTTGAATGTATAACCCCACCTTAGTTCATCACATGGCAAAACATAACTTTTTCAAATGTCCGCTTAAAAACTTCAAAAACATCACAATGGGAAATACTGGGCCTGCATTTACTTGGTATCAATATCAAATATTTTTAGTATTGCCTACACCTAATGCGAACTTCCAAATCTGAATATGCGTACACAACTCTCTGCACGGATTTACAATAACAATAATAGCCCCATAAAGCAGCTGTTGTCTTACTGTCTGTTTGTCTCTTGCGTGTGGTGGTAAAATTCTCCAAAACTGACCCCTCAGCCTTCAGATACACCATCGTATGGAATAATTCACAAGTGCACAACCATCTCCATGCCATAGAGTCCTTTATTGTTCATAATCCCAACAACAAAACGACCCAGATAGACCATCCCAAATTCTACCAAAGATTGTTCCTTCAAACTAGACTTTGATACTTTATCCACATGACAGTTTTAACAATTTACAACCTCTTCACTGGGCAAAGGACCCCTCCTTTCTAATGGCCCCCACCTTACTGCTGTAACCTATGTCCCAGTTACTTTCTGACCTCCTCTGGTGCCAGGCACATGTCTCTTATCTGTAACTTAGATCTTCCCTGTGTGTTTGTGTGTGTGTGCGTGTGCGTGTGCGTGTGCGTGTGTGTGTGTGTGTGTGTGTGTTTATTAAACTTATCATGTAAAAACCATACACTGAGACATTATGTTTTTTCTTTTCTATTAATATGTTTCTAGATGTATTACATATAACATCTTATTTGAATATAAACCATGCATAAGTATAAACCATAAAACACATAACATAAACTCATTATGCATAAATGAATGACTAATTAGGTATACAAAAATAAAACACATAAAATCAAAAATATTACACAACATGCGACACAGTGCTAGCTTGGCTTTTGCTTAAATTTCCTTATGCAAACAGCTTGTTAAGCTCCAGCCACTTTCATTGATTACTTCTGCCCTCCGTCAGTCTGGCTGAGTTCGGAACTATAGTCCTTTACTGGCTTTCCATGTCCAACATTTACATAAGCTGTAAACATGTCAGCTTTATTTTAGCCCAACGGTGTATGAAGTTGACAAAGGGAAGCCCCATTGCACTTCTAGACACCAGACTGTTTGTGGGGTTTGTGTAGTTATGGAATGAGTGAAATCTTGGCAAAATGGTCAAATGGCAATATGCCCAACTACAACTGCACAGTAAAATTAACCTCAACATGGAAAAATTACAGTCTTGCCACAGCACAGAAACATCCTTCCAAACATCCAAAACAAAAACTGTTGACTCCAGTGACCCAGCTGTACATGTGATTTTACATTTGACAATAGCATTCAACACTGTTGACCACATAGTAGCAGAGAGGGGGCTTTAAATATAGACATATTAGTGATAATTGTTTTTTGACGGGCATGTAAGGAAGGACCGGTGAGAGGCAAAGGGTACCCCCCTAGTCTATAAATCTTTGCTGTAGCGCCATTTGTCCTGTAAATAGTTTAATCAAGCTGGCTTAACTACAATGTGTGCATATAAACTTTTGATTTTTTTTCTCATAATTATTATATTATCTAGTGATTATCTAGCTTTGAGATTATTTTTTGTGGTCACACTAAATGTTGCTCCTCATTGTTTCCTCTTCTGCCTCTTACCCATAACAATCCAGACTGCAGGGTTTGGGTAAACAGAAATGGGATGTCACTGTCAGAGCCCTGTTTGAAGTCTGACAGGGAGTAAATGGAAGCTCGGATGAATTGCAGATACAATAAAGTTGAAAGGGGAGCAGGGTCCTATGTCACAAAGCAGCAGATATGACTCGACATGTATCTCAGTTCACACATTGTCAACTGTCACAACTGGGGTGGAGTGGCTCAGTGGTAGAGTGGTCGTCCTTTAACCGGTCTACAGTTCATATTGTTGTTGTGTCCTTGGGCAAGACACATAACCCACCTTGCCTCCATTGGCTGTAACACTGGTAATTAGAAGCTCAATGTAAGTCGCTTTGGATAAAAGCATCTGCTAAATGAATAAATGTAAAATGTAAATGTAACAGTCGGCTTTGGAAAGCTCCAAATAGTGTGGACGCTGGACAATAATGGTTATACATTTGACACAGACCAGAGTTCAGTTTCAAATACAAGCCTGCCTTGCTTGATTTTGTTGGGAAATTATTCATAATGTCCTTAACCCAGTTTAAGATTTGTACGTTAATCTAACTATCTTTTCCACTGCCATTTTGAATATTGAATGATTGTGCTCAATAAAGACATAAAAGATTTCAGACACGTTTGTCAATACCCTTGACTTAGATGAAAATCACATTTAAGATTTTTTTTTCCAGAAAACCATAATATTCCAAAAAGGTTCCAAAATGCTTTCTATGAAAGCCCTTCAGATGGTTCTGTGGAACACAGACCCTCTGGCAACTAGTAGATTACACTTAGATTCCACTTAATAATCCATGATTGTTCTTGCATGTTCTGGACAGACAAAACAATCCCACTGGAAACAGGTGAATGTACTCACATATGGCCCAGAGAAAGACCAGGTTAGGATTCACTTTGGGGTGAAGTTTTGTCTATTCTGTCAGATGTTTTGCCAAAATCTCAACTATCTGAGTTAGGCAATAGCAGAAAATTATGAAACATCTTCTGTTTTTATTTATCAACCTTTCACTGTAGTTATTGTTTTTTAGCTTTAGTAAGACTTTACTAAGAACCTCCTCTATATAAAGCACAAAATGGATGAATCCACTGCAGGGAATGTGGTTTAGTGTCTGTAATCTATCATGGGCTGTAAGTGCTTCTCAGAAACTCACACCAGGACAGTAACACATGCTGAGCTATGCACCACACTCACCCAATCACAGTGGTATTCTGTTAAACCTATGCACATCTATTTTTCTCCACAAGCTATGCAGACAAAATTATATTTCAATACAATTTGTTAGAGAACATTTCCTTCTCACACACTGATGTATTAAACTGCTTATTGAGTTTGAGACACTTTTTAGGGCTGCTAAAAGGAAAGAATGCATGCTGACCATGAAACACTTATTACAAGATTGAAAAGTTAGCAGGGACTGGTGAAAGAAAAATGAGAGATTACATTATCGTTCAGCCCTGAAACACACATATTACTATTTAATACATGCTCTGTATTTCCATCAGAGATTAAAGTGTGGTTTTATTAGCATTTAATTTAACTTTGATATAAATAAACAGGTCTAACTGTATTTGTCTTATTCATCAAAATAGTATGGTGTAAAGCTTTACAGACAGTACAGACTGCAGTGTGATGTCTGGTAATAATGAGAGATACTAATTTTACGTGTAATATAATAAAAATATAATTTCTTAGTGTAATTATTATTTATCTCGGGGCTAATAGAGACAGTACAAAAATTACTTTTTTACGTCTTTACAACAGACTGACAATAGGTCAGTGTTTAAAACATTTTCAAATGAATAAAGCTAAATGCTGACTGTGACAAATACATTCCTCTATATCTATTAACAAGTCTAACTCCACAAACTATCAAATAATACGAGCTAGTGATAAATGCTCTTTTCCGAAGTAAAGTATTTGTACAAAAAGAACATTATACTTAGGTTTTAGTCTTAGCCTACAACACATGCATTCAGAGAAAAAACTTATTATCATATGTTACTGTACCATGTCGGTCCCACAGGTCAGTCCCACATCACTTTTCTTCTTTCTTTGGGGATATAGTGAATAAAGCATGTCACTGTGGCCACCTTGTTGTAAAGCTTAAATTGCAAAAAAACTACAAATTTTAGAGACCCCCCGTGTGGCCAAAAAAGTTATGAAAAGGGCCTTCAAGGTGTTGAAGGGCACCTCGAGCCCATCTGCCCTGCCGAAAAGAAAGGATTGCTCTCTCACTAAAAAAGAGGCACTTCTAAAAGAAACATTTGTCACCTATAGCCTATTATCTGTTCCTCAGTATCCTAACACTTCTCACAAAAGTCATTCAGAGTCTTCAGTGCTTTTACTTGGCACGCAAAGAGCTTGTGAGCACTGGCCTATCACACTTTGATAACTGTCCATAATCCTACAGAACATGGAAGTCCTCTTTCTTTAACATAATTAATGACCTGGATCTCTGTTGGATTTGCTCTTGAAATGCCTTGGTAAAGAATCATCTAGATGCGTCAGACTGTTGAGAGCAGTTTACATAGATAATCCACAAGCCACACTAAAAATTACCTGGGACAGGCTTAATGAATGCTTCATCGATACAGAAGTTATAAAAAGTTCTCTTCTCAAGAATCTGCACTTCTTTTCTAAAATTTTGAGTAAGGACAATTATAAGTTTAGAGAACTAGCAGATGGCTACTAAGCAGACTTGCCATACTTGCACACTCCCATGGCATCAAATGGAGAAAAACAAAGAAATGGGTTTCTCAAGGATCAAAATATAAAGAGGAAAATCAGGTCTCTTATCCCCCTTTTCCTTTTTACTTCCTTCATCTGCTACCAAACTAAAACAAAAAACGATTGCAAGTTTGCCCTTTTGGAAAACCTCCACGCATGACAAACAAAAAGAGGACAAAGGACAGAGATAGGGTTTGGGTTAAAAACATGCTGTCTCCTGCTGGACAATTAAAAGTCATCTATTAGCAATGTAGATCTGTTTAGTCTGTGGTATGCTCTGTTTTTAGACCACACTCGGCAATCAAACAAATTGGAACATTTATGCTGTCTAATATATTGTCTGGACTTAGTTTTAGAAGTGAAGACATTTTTTCTATTGTACCAAGAGTCTTTTAATATTCTGAGATAATAATAATCTTTATATAGCGCTTTTCCACCTACTCAAAGCGCTTTACATACATTAAGCTATTTAGTCTTACAGAACATCACTGGAGGCAATGTAGATTAAGTGTCTTGCCAAAGGACACAATGTGGGGGAGAGCGGGATGTTATGATGTTTTGGGATGTTTCGATTATGTTTCGGGGGGGGGGGGGGGGGGGGTCCTCTCTCCTTGGGGTACTACCGCGTCGCTACACTCACCCAAAGGATTATTAGGAACATCTGTTCAATTGTTCATTAATGCAAAAATCTAATCAACTAATCACATGGCAGTTGCTGCAGTGCATTTAGGGGTGTGGTCCTGGTCAAGACAATCTCCTGAACGCCAAACTGAACGTCAGAATGGTAAAGCAAGGTGATTTAAGCAATTTTGAGCGTGGCATGGTTATTGGTGCCAGACGGGCAGGTCTGAGTATTTCACAATCTGCTCAGTTACTGGGATTTTCCTGCACAACCATTTCTAGGGTTTACAAAAAATGATGTGAAAAGGGAAAAACATCCAGTATGCGGCAGTCCTGTGGACAAAAAAACCTTGATGCTAGAGGTCAGAGGAGAATGGGCTGACTGATTCAAGCTGATAGAAGAGCAACTTTGACTGAAATAACCTCTTGTTACAACCGAGGTATTCAGCAAAGCATTTGTGAAGCCACAACACACACAACCTTGAGGCGGATGGGCTACAACAGCAGAAGACCCCACCGGGTACCACTCATCTCCACTACAACTAGAAAAAAGAGGCTACAATTTGAACGAGTTCACCAAAATTGGACAGTTGAAGAATGAAAAAATGTTGCCTGGTCTGATAAGTCTCAAATTCTGTTGAGACATTCAGATGGTAGAGTCAAAATTTGGCGTAAACAGAATAAGAACATGGATCCATCATGCCTTGTTACCACTGTGCAGGCTGCTGGTGGTGGTGTAATGGTGTGGGGGATGTTTTCTTGGCACACTTTAGGCCCCTTAGTGCCAATTGGGCATTGTTTAAATGCCACGGCCTGCCTGAGCATTGTTTCTGACCATGTCCATCCCTTTATGACCACCATGTACCCATCCTCTGATGGCTACTTCCAGCAGGATAATGCACCATGTCAGAAAGCTCGAATCATTTCAAATTGGCTTCTTGACCGTGACAATAAGTTTACTGTACTAAAATGGCCCCCAGAGTCACCAGATCTCAACCCAATAGAGCATCTTTGGGATGTGGGGGAACGAGAGCTTCGTGCCCTCGATGTGCCTCCCACAAATCTCCAAATGCAAGATGCTATCCTATCAATATGGGTCAACATTTCTAAAGAATGCTTTTAGCACCTTGTTTAATCAATGCCACGTAGAATTAAGGCAGTTCTAAAGGCGAAAGGGGGTCAATCACAGTATTAGTATGGTGTTCCTAATAATCCTTTAGGTGAGTGTATAAGCTTTTATTAACCCATGGAAAAGCGTCTGTATAACTGAGATCAGCGTGTTACCTAAATATGCTTACTGGAGGCAATTAGGTGGTTGGCACTGTCGGACTGAATGCCTGACAGTAAAGTCAGATTCATCTGAATCATTGATAACACAAGGTGAGTCCACCAAATTAACAAGTGGCTAAGAGGTACTGAGCAAAGACTTAGCTTGGCTAGGGGATGTCTCTTAGCCTGGCCAAAGAGCTCAGGCTCTTCTTCAGGTAAGTTCTTCTCCCCAATCGGGATTCTAGATGGTGTGCCTTAGGGCTCGAGCAACTCACCATCAACATCAGATCAGGTTCAACATCAGAATCAATGGTGTTGGACACAGCAGCAGAATCCCCATCATCAGGTAAGTGGGCATGCAGTGGTTGAAGCAGAAGTTTCAGCAGGATACACATACTCAATCGTTGGTTGGACATGGACATGCGGTAAGTCCCAATCATACTCATCATCCTCCAGCTCTCCCTTTGAATGTGGGCCCCTGGTTTCGAGTTCAAATTCGAAGGGGTGGAGTGGCTGTCAAAGGAACTTGGACTTCATTGCAGCTTGAAGGTGTATGTAGAAAGGACAGCAAGCCATCTGTGACTGGCAGCATTTTTCCATCGTCGATGGAATGTGCTCGGTGCATTCGTTACCCCCTGTGGCCTTCGATTGAACTCCCAGAATCCAACTGGAGTTACGAAAGCAGTTTTGGGTTTGTCACTCTCCTCCATTTTAATCTGGTAGTATCCAGATCAATAATAATTAATAATATCCAGAGAGCCAGTGAGTGCCGAAAATGAATCCTCCAGGTTTGGAAGAGCATAGGCATCTTTGACAGTGAGCAGGTTAAGCTTCCGAAAATCAATACACAGGCGTATGTCACCATTCTTCTTTCGTACCACAACAATGGGGGCCGAAAAGGGAGACTCTGATTTGCGAATAACCCTAGCTTCAACAAAATCCCGCAGATGTTGAGGAACCGCCTCAATGTCATGAGACTGAATGGGTTTGGGTCGGTGCTGGAATGTAGTCTTGTCACTCAGTTTTACATGTTGTTTTATCTTTTCTGTGTGTCCATAGTCCAATTCATGATTGGAAAACACATCTGAAATCTCATTTAACTTATGAATGATTCTGTCCTTCCATTCTGGAGGAAACTCTGCAAAATCATACTTCCGAGTGTCTGAAGAACTTTGTTGTTGAATGACATGTGGACACAGGTTAATCTGAGGTGACATGGAAAGCTCTGCAATAGTACTGAGAGGTTGAATGGTTACCTCATGATTAGTCTCATTGGAGAGAACACCTGGAACTTTAGACTGACTTGAAACCATGACTAAGCAGTTTTTTATACACAGACCACCCGGCAACGAGGACGCTGGCTGCTCTACCATAGCCCATTGACCGGAGTGTGAGATAGAAAAATGGATGGAGCCTTCGACAATAGTGGTGTGACCCACTGGTATGGAAACAGGGCCCTTGGTAGCCAACCTCACCTGGGGGGGAACCTAACTGATGTTGATTATGCCTTATTCATGGGCAGATGGCTGAAAGCTCGACAACTTCATTGTCTATATACTGGCTATACAAGGGCTCCAGAGCATTCATTCCTATTAGCACTGGAGACTGTAGCTCTTGGCGGACATCTGGAACAACCAGTGCTAATTTGGCAATATCAAAATCGGCACTCAAAAACTCCCTTGCGAATTTCACAGTCATCTCATTGTACCCGAGATAGGGAACAGCTTGGCCAGCGGCTCCCTCAACTTGCAACAAGTCGCAGAATGATCTGAAAAATACAAATTGTAAACAGAGACAGGTAACTTGCAATCTTGTATCAAGGAGACAATTGAAATCCAGGCCAGAAATCTTCACATTTGCTGTGCACCTTGAAACGACAAAACTCTTGGGTAATTGTGATGGTACTGTGGTTGTGGATTGGTTCTGTTGCTTACAGTCAACCGGTTTTGTCTTTTTGGGACATTGTGGGTCCTCAGTTGTTCCAGTTGAATTTGGTGCATTGTCACAGTGGAGTTTAATATGACCATCCTCTCCACATCGGAAGCAATAGCCAGGCTTGGGTGCAAAGCCTGATATACATTGTGAGGATCAACCAACTAACTTCTCAACTCTTCGAACTTTGCTCGCTTTACCATGTCTGCCAGATGTTTAGCCAGTTGCTGAGTGATGGTCGTGAGTGTCAAACATACTTCTTTCTCTTTACCCTCCACATAAGCACATTGCGCATGGTTAAAATCCTTGGACCGTGAGAATCCCAGATGTTGCTTCATGCGTAGTGTTTTTGCAGCTTCACGACTCTCCTCCGTCCAAAGCAGAAGTAAGAAATCGGGTAAAGAAGGTGAATTCTGTTTACGTTGTTTAAGATGAAGTTCACCAATAAAGTTATCATTCCAACAGCCTCGGCAGAACTGGGTAAGCAGGTGTCGATCTATGTCTTTTTTTGAAACTCCTCCTTGTTTAACAGCCTGATTCAATGCAACCTGCAGGTGTTGCAGATATATAGATGGCTTCTCTCCTGCATCTTGTAATGTGTCCATGAATTTAGCATATAATTTATAGCTATCCTGCACCGCACCATATGCTGACTCCAGTATCTGTAGATATTTAGTCGGAGAAGTATTGAGTCACAGATGCTTCACCATATCAGCAGCTGGAGGCAGCAGGCTTTCAAAAATCCGACGTGATCACAGCACATCTGGCACTGAAGGATCTGTTAGCAACAGTTCTACTGAAGAACATGATATGTTCCACAACATATCGTTGTACTTCAGAGGGATTGAGATCAGAATGGGACATGGCTGACAGTGGAGGTCTTGTTGAATGAGAGGCTGTAGGCTCTGGCTCAACCTTGAGCAGGGTTCCAAGGGTAGCAGTTGATTCCATTGACAACCCAGAGGTAGCAGCAGAGGGGAGTGATGAGAGAGCTTTCCTGGAAGAAGTAGCAATTGTTGGCTTACTCTGGCTGTCCCCTAGAACACCCTCCTCAGCCTGGTCTGCCGTAGCAATAAAGTAGACCTCGGTGACAGACTGGCCAAGCAGAGACAGAAAGAAGAAAAATGGACAATGTCATATGTAACTTTCTAATTTTCACAGATGTCTGTATAAGTCAACATCTCACGCAACATACCTACTCCAGGACAAACTCTCTCCAATGTGCATTCCTAAGAAGCGGAATTCTGCCACCCTCTCCACACAGTCCCTGCTGATAAGTAATGGTGGAACATCTGTCTTTTTCCTCCTGAAGTCTATTATTAGTACTTTGATTTTTGAAGTGTTGGTTGAACACCATGTCGATATTTGCTCCACCTCTTCTCTGTAGGCAGACTCGTCCCCGTCCAAGATGAGCCCCACCACTGTAGTGTCATCTGCAAACTTTACTATGGTGTTGCAGTGATGGACAGGGATACAGTCATGTGTATAAAGAGAGTAAAGAAGCGGACTCGGCACACAGCCCTGGGGGAAACCGATGCTGAGGCTTAGGGCCGTTGATGTGTGTTGGCCTACTCTGACTCTCTGTCTGCGACCAGAGAGGAAGCTACTGATCCACATGCAGGTTGAAGGGGGGAGCCCCAGGTTCTCCAGCCACCAGCTTGTGTGGGAGGATGGTATTGAAAGCCGAGCTGTAATCCACAAAGAGCACGTAGCTCCCCTGCTGCTCCAGGTGTGACAGTGCAGCATGTAGCGCTGTTGTTATGGCGTCCTCTGTGGATCGGTTTGCTCTGTAAGCAAACTGGTGTGGGTCGAGTCTTGAGGGCAGGCTTGCTGTGATTTGTCTGCGGACCAGCTTTTCACAGTAGTCTCACGTCAGAACAGGAACCAACGGGATTATTTACTCTGCGTATATAACCCATGAAATTAATGAAGGACTAGATTCCAGATTTATCACCTGGGTTACACCAGGTCTCGGTGAAAATCAGAGCGCAGCACTCTCTGAATTCCCGTTGAGTTGTGGTCCTGGCTCGTAGCTCGTCCAGTTTGTTTTCCAGAGACCGTTAATTTGCTAACAGGACGCTAGGTAGCGGTGACCGGCTAGCGCAAGCTTTTAGCCTAGCATGAAGCCCTCCCCTCTTGCCTTGCTTGCGTCGCCGTCTTCGAAGCGCTCTCCTGGGATCAGATAACTCACTCGGTAGGTGGTTTTGGCGGTGACTCTGGGGGCAAACAATGAGTTGACGCTCTGGCGGAAGCTCTGGTTTATTTGAAAAACTTAAAAAGATTTTATACAAACACAACATTCCAGTCCACTTTAAACCAGGGAATACTGGTCCATTATAAGGCCAAGATCCCCACATACAAGTAATAATCAGTGAAGAGTGCAGTGACAGTTATGTTGGAAAAACAAAACAACAGCTTCACAAGAGGCTGAATCAGCACACTCCTGGGGGACCTGAGTCTGCAGTCCACCTCCACCTCAAAGAGAAAGGACATTACTTTGACGACAGCAATGTTTTGCCAGAGAGGCCAGATGGTTTGAGAGAGGTGTTAACGAAATCTCTCAACAGGGGAGGTAGCCTCAAGTTTATGTTACCTAGTATTTATGACAGTGTGTTATAACCTAAATCAAAACAGTTTCACTGTAGAAGATCTGATTGGAACAGTGACACTAACAACTCACCTGACCTTTTAACAACTCTCACATCAGGAGTCACACTGCCCTTTTATAGCTAACAACTAAAAGACCAGGACAGTCTTGTCCAATCAGAGTTAGTTTCAGGTCAGAAATAAAGTTCAGGTCTAGAAATAAAATTCAGCTCTCTTACCAGTTGAACTCAGAATTGAAAAAGTCTCTTGGGATAATAGCCAATAAGAGTCTTCACTTTTAAAACCCAGATATGGATGGTCGAGACAAATGGATTAGACATGTGTAACCTGACCCGTGCTTTTATCACATTTCCTGTGCGGTCCCTGAATGCTCCCATATTTCTGTTTCTTATGAGCACCCATTCTGCACACAGCCGTGTCCCTGTGCACTGCTCTAACCTGGTCCCAATTTTTATCAGGCCTCATTTCAACCCAATATATTACAAATAAGTGTGATTTAAGTATATGCACTACTCCAACTGGCAGTGTAGTTTTATCCATTTCTGTCACATCTTATTACTTTCCCTATAAAATCCATAAAATGGGTACTCAAACAAACAATTTAGTGCAATTTGCCGGCGGAATTTGTCATCATTATAGAATAAAGCTTAACTCTATTGATCCCTCTGGGATATTGGGTTTATAGCAGGAGACAATGACAGGATACAGCAAAAATTGCAATAGTCCCCAAGCAAGAAGAATGTAAAACATACCACAGGAGCCACAAGCTCCACAATATGATGTGACATACTGTATTAGCTTATAAAGATTGTTTCACAGAACAATGCAAGAAATGAAATTTTCTTTACAAGCACTTATGTGTTCATTTAACCGAGTCTCAGGAAGGAACAGATTAAATGTAATTTAATAGTATTATATATTCACAGTGTTGCTTCTTAACTGTTTAACTCTGGGGCTGTCCACACAAGTAGAAGCAGATTGACACTTGGTGACTCAGAGGGAGCTAGATAGCTTGCCTGTGACTTTATCATTACAGTCCTGCTGAATGTTGTCCATGATTAGAATTACGTTTTAAGGAACAGTGCTGTAGCCTGGTATGTCCTTTTCTCACAGCAAATCCCTAACTCTCAAATTTTGCGGACGGCTCAATCACAAGCTGTTTGTCTGCATCAGGGTGTTGTTTGCTGGCCACATTGTGCACAAGTGACTTGGCTCGCGCGGCTAGTCCAAAACATGCAACATTACAAACGCTGCTACCAAGAGGTTAATTTCTGGTCTTGCGGTTTTGAATAACCAGTATAAAAACAATGAAACCACTCATGCCACATGTTAACTTGTGGCACTTACTTGGCTTTTGTTGTTGAAAACCTGCTGTGTAGTGACGCCTGCTTTTGCGTCACATCCAGAATTATTCTGATTGGTCAACATTCACTCTTGTAAACCCCTCCCTTGAAACGGAATGCAAGCAACAGGGTACCAGACTAACTTTTTTGTATAAAATAAGAATAGAGACAGTCAAGAGTGGCCAGTCTAGTGCTGTAGACCAATTTGAATTTTGTTATATATTCTCAATAGGAATAGACTTGAAAGAATCATTTAGAATCACCAGGTGGGCTGTGTTAGCGCCCTACTCACTTTGATTATCTCGTCCAGTTGTGCTCTGTAAAGGGCACTGTGGCTTATACAGAAAATTTGAATTTTATTTAATTTAATAATTTTTTAAGGCAGAATAAGATGAAGCCTTTATTCATTTATTTTTTTTATCTACTGAGAACTTTAGAGATTCCATTTACATTATTACAGGATATGAACGTATCATGCTATTACAAGATAAATGCTTACCTTGGTATAACAAGTTTTTTTTTAAGTTTTTTACAAAATAAAGTTTCATACTATTAGCTCAACCAATGGTGTTATGTGGAGTTCTGATGTTTTGATAAAAAGCAGCCCAATGTAACCTTTGGCCCAAAATACATATTGTCATTCATTTAATGGTTCTTAGACATGAATTATCACTGACACGTACCCTCAGTTTTTTTTCTTTAGTTCCAAGAGACTTCCAAGATCAATTCTGAGATCAACTGGTTAGAGAGCTGAGATTTATCTCTAGAGGGAGGGTTTTGACATGAAACTAAACCTGATGGGACCAGGCTGTTCTAGTCTCATAGTCGTTAGCTATGAAAGAACAGTGTGTCTCCTGATGTGAGAGTTGTTCACCATTCATATGTTGTTTTGTCTTCTTTTGTTTTTGGTTTCAGAACACTTTTATATGCAACATAAATCTGAGGCCACCTTCCCTGTTTAGAGAGGATTTTTTCCATTTTCTAAAAAATGGCTTCCTTCACACCTCTCTCAAACCATCTGGCCTCTCTGGCCAAAGACATTGCTGTCCTCAAAGGAATGTCCTTTCTCTTTGAGGTGGACTGCAGACTCAGGTCCTCCAGGATTGTCTCTTCTGTGCTGATACATCCTCTTGTGAAGCTGTTGTTTAGTTTCACCGACATAACTGTCACTGCACTCTTCACTAAACTGCATAAACTACAATACTCTGTGATGGGGATCTTGTCTTTAGAATGGACCAGTTTTTGACACAGTGTGCTCCCTGGTTTAAAGTGGACTGGAATGTTGTGTTTGTAGAAAATCCTTTTAAGTTTTTCAGATAAACCAGCTTTACCCTTCCCTTTCGTCGCTGGTTCCTATCTGTTTGGTTTCTGTGTCTTCTTGGTCCAGTCTTTCAGGGCTTTATGAATGTGTTCTGTTCCGGCAGTAGCTCAGTGAATGGTCGTCTTTCAACCGGAAGGTAGGGGGTTTGATTACCACTCTCCCCACAGTTCATACTGTCGTTGTGTCCTTGGGCAAGACACTTACTCCCACCTTTCCTCCAGTGGCTGTAACACTGGTAATTAGAACAATGTAAGTCGCTCTGGATAAAAGCGTCAGCTAAATGAATAAACGTAAATGTAAATGTTTGCCTTCTGAGGTAGTGGGCACCTCTTGTGCTCTGTGCTGAAGAGTCCTGATGACTCCCAGTTTGTGGTGCAGAGGGTGGTGGGAATCAAACAGCAAATATTGATCTGTGTGTGGGATTCCTATAAACTTCTACTTGGAGAGTCCTGTCCTCACAAAAAAACACTGCACAGTCTAAGAAAGCCAGGCATCTTCACTGGTGAACTTAATTTTCTTGTCCACTGCATTAATGTTCTCTGTAAAAGCTTTTATTTCCTGGGTTCTGATATTTTTCCACGTACCACCAACATATCTGAACCAGTGACTGAGCACTGTACCTGGGCAAGAGACTGACGCTCTGTTCTCCACTTCCTCCATCTACAGGAGATACTGAGCTTCAGTGCCGCACACTGGGAATGTCCGGACTACTCCTCGGCCTCTGTCCACATCATTGTAGTTTTCTTCACTACACAGCTTCTGCTCCAGAGTTTGTCCTCTGTCTGAGCAGCCCACTCTGTCAGAAACTGAACCAGCTGTATTGATGGAACTGAGGAATCTGCTCTAAAGTAATGTGCTGGTCAACTCTGTGTGCTGTGGCAGAAGCTCCTTAATCTGAGTCATTATTTAAGTAGGTTCCCTATTCTGTTATCCTGTACAGTACAAGTCACTAAAGTAAAAATGGGCGCAGAGTTGAACCCAATCTAGACAAACCAGTAGCTCTTCTCATTTTATAAACACATTTTAAAAGGTTGCTTATCAGAATCTTATGACCTCAGACTAAACATGCTCCAAATCCTTTAAATTTCTCTACAACAAACATATCGGAGACCTGTCACATTCCTAAATAGTGACAACATAGCAATAGTGACAAAAAATTGGTCAGGAAGAGGAATACAGGAACCTCATAGAAAGCTTTTATAGATGAGATCCAAGAAAACTGTCTCATTCTAAACACCACCAAAGTTAAACAGATGGTCCTTAGACCATACACCCCCAGTTCAAAGTATTAACATCAGAGGAGAAGACAGTGACTCAATGACTAACACTGATCCTGGAGCAGGGCAGACAAAAAGAGTTGAAGCACATTCACTGGACAGAATTAAACTTTAACATCGTAAAAAAAGTTTTTTGGACTACTCTGTATTTTGTTAAATCTGCAATTTAGCCACAAGGCAACTCCCAAACTCACACATGCCTGACTTATGTGATGTTTCTATGATTCAATTCAACCTGTTTTCATCAGAAACGACAGATATGACTAAAGTTCAGGTATAAGCTGAAGTGAAATGAGAGAAAACTTAGTCCAAACAAGTACAACAACAAAACATAGCCACAGCCACAGCCTTTGCCAAGTTACACAAACACCTGAGATTAAAACTGTAGCCCACACTGTGAATAAGCAACACATACAGCAATCTAAAAACCACCAAAGTCCTGTTAGGATCTCCATCAACATAACTGCGTATGATTACTCACCCAAACGTTGCAATGAAATCCATTTTGATTTGTGTCTTTTTCTGAAGAAACGTCCTGTATTTCTACGTAAAGAGTTTTTCCTGAACCGCTCTCCTGAGACTGAGCTGAAGTTAAAGTGTTTAAATGAGCCTTTATTATATGCTTTACAGTGTATTGCAGATTATTGCTGTTCAGCACATTGGTCTGTTCAGCCCACCCGTTTTGGGGTTAAGCAAGGGGATGTATTATACCCGACTTTAATTTCACTTTATATAAATGATCTGGTACGTGACCAATTTAAGTATTTTGCTATATGCTGATGATATTGTTTTGCTGGCAGAGATGGAGACAAATTTGCAAAGAAATTTAGATATTTAGATATTTAGAGACTTTCTCTTAACAGTGAAAAATCCATGTAGTTCATTTTAGATGGAGGAATGAACAGAGATCCACACACAACTTTAACTGTGGTCAGGCAACTTTAGCCTTTACAAATTCATATAAATACCACGGATTTTTGTTTAATGAGTTTGTGTGCTTCACAGAAGGAACTAAACTCCTCTCAGAGTCAGCAGGAACAGCTCTGGAGTCTATTGACCATTCTGACGTGACCTCATGGTCTGTTCAATGGTGATGAAGTTCTTGGTTGGCAAAATATGGTTGTCACTATCATAGAAAAGCATTGGGTTCATTTTCAATTTTCACATTTTGTGCCTCTAGCCTCAACAAATGAATTTGAATATACTTACTTTCACCACAGAGCAGTGCATTCGTTAAACTAATGTGGATAATAGTTCCACTATTCTGTGTTTTTTTTTCAGTTTTCAAATTATTAACCTGAACACATGCAACTGGGCTTTATACAAATATTTGATTGCATCATAAAATCTACCAGTCATAGTTCTGCTTTTGATGTTGCTGACCCTGACTCTTTTTTAGCGACAGCCATTACTCTAGCCGTTTAATTCATACTTTGCATGTACTTGTATGAAAATCATTTTGCTAAACTTTACAAAAAATGGTTTGACATTATCATCCTTTGTAAAAACGTAAAATGCTGGGGGGCCCCTACCCAGACATTTCAGGTAGGTATCGCTGAACAAAGGAAAAGGTAAGTAACATAAGAAATACCAAACATAGTTATAAACTTAAACCTTTTAAACATAGATATAGTTCCTCCTCTCTAGAAGTGTCCTTCATTTATATTAATAATCATCTGTGTGTTGATTTGTCACATGTTATGCTTCACTTTTATGCTGATGACACATGAAGGCCTACTTTACTGTAGCTCACCATCATTGACTCAAGCTTTGAATTTTTTCTAGTCTGCTTTCACAACAGTTCAGGCTCACTTGCAGTGTCTGAAGATGGTGTTAAACCCAGATAAAACGAAAGATATGGTACTCTCAGATACACGTGAGGATCAGTCTTTTAAGTCACATATAGCAAATTTGTCCCACTAATTGAAAATAAAGCTTAGTTTTTATTTCTGTAACAAATCTTGTTTCCTCCTCAGAGCTCGTAAATTTCTTTTATCTCTTATCTTTATTGGACAATAGAGATGTCCTATACATAAATATATCTTCTAAATGTCTCCATTCTCTCAATTTATTGCATCATAGTGCACTTAGATTTGTCACTGGTTGTTGTCTCCTTACACTTCAGTTTGAACTGTTGGCTAGGGTGAGGTGGCCTTCCTTTAGTGCAAGAAGGTTAATTCATTAGTTGAGTAATGATTTATAAGTTCATTTGTGGACTTCGTGGAAATCTTATTTACGCACTCTTTCATTTGTCTGTTCCTTAGGTTTGGACTGATCTTGGGAAACATGCTTCAGCCTGAAATACACTCCAAGTTAAAACTTTCTCAAATGATACATCTGAGGTGCTTTCAACCAGTTTAAAAGAATGAAAAAAGAGTCCTGTACAATGTCTTTGTTTCTGAGTTGCCACAAAAAAATCACAAACACTTTAGTAATATAAGTATTAGTATGTGTTTTATTCAACAACTCTTGTTCAATAAACAAAACTGACTAGATTATTGCACCTCTTTAATGAATCAAGAGGGAATCTCTCATTTGTCCATCTAGAGGATATAAGAAAAGCCAATGTTAGTAATTTTACATCGTAGGTTTTATGGTTTATTGAGTAACATTTACAATGGATTACGTTTCCACAGAAAGTCAAACTTGTGCCTCTCACTTGTTTCATTCAAACTTGTTATGTTAAGTTAAAAGATATGTCACAATCGTGCTGCTCCTCTCTGACAATTTGCAAAGCATTATTGTCTATTTTGGCTGTCTAGCAACTATTGGCGTTCACTACTTACTAATGCATTGTAGGAAACTTTGAGTGCAGTACATTTCAGTCTCTGGACATTCGGACACCACTACAAAATTGCGTAATAACTATAGATTGCACTATTTAGTGTTTAGTGTGTTGATTCAGACACAGAAACAAAAGGGAGGGGAAAACAAAAACACAAAAGGGAGGAGGCACTAGACTCCTCACATATTTTTAGCGCACTTTTGTTTTACTGTATAATTTGTCATTTTAATTATTACGTGCACTGCCGACCTCTTAGCCAGGTCACCTTTGTAAATGAGTTTATGATCTCCAAGAGTCTTATCTGGTTAAATAAAGGTTAGTAAATAAATAAATAAATTTTAATTAATTTTTTTAAATTAGTGCTGAGCAAGTTAACGCATTATTTTTGCGTTAACATTAATGAATTAACGCCGACAATAATTTTATTGCGCGTTAACGTCGGCCAATTAATATTGTGATAGATGTTGGTCTGAAGAACATTCTTAGGATTGCAACGAATGACTCCACGTATGAGCCGTCCTCATGACGCACCATCACAAGAAGAATACACGAGTTGTATGAAAAGGAGAGGACTACAAAAGCTACACCGTTACAACGTGCACCAACTATTGCCCTCACCGAAGACTACTGGACATCGCTAGGCAACAATTATTATTTTGCGACATTACAGTGCATTATATTGATGAACAGCATGAACTGCACTCACATGTTATGACTGTAATGATAACACAAAACAGATTGTAGGAAACAGAACATGGGTGCACTGTGTGTGTGTTTGTGTGTGCGTGTTGGTCTAGTTATGAGGGGGCGGAGCTCACGGGAGCGCAGGCACGTGCAGGTAGGTCCATAAAGGTGTGCACTATCTGGAGGCCAGGTGGTTGAGAGTCAGGTACGGGTAGCCGCAATTTTTGTTGACCGCAAAGCCAACAGCAAAGCAACGCAAAGCATACTGAACGGCTGAGATTATATATTTATCTGTTTATGCATTCTGGTTCATGTCCATCATCTGTCTGCTGAGCTGTATTATTTAATCTGCAATAAATCTACCAAACGCACATCAGATCTGAGATTGTTTGTTAATTATAGTCTCTAAGCACAACTTTTAGCACCACCAGGACCCAACTCTGACCCTCACCGCGGCTACAAGGTTCTACACAAACATTTATATTGTTTACATTGTTATAATGTTATGATCGGGGCTCTGGACATAACTTGTTTTTCTATAACAAACTAAACAAAATATTAATGCCCTGGTAGGTGCAAATATTTTTGGTTTAATATTTAATTTGATTACATCAATGCTTAAGTTCCCCTCCTTGAACCGCCACCTTATCGTGGTGGAGGGGTTTGAGTGCCCGGATGATCCTAGGAGCTATGATGTCAGGGGCTATATGCCCCTGTTAGGGTCTCCCAAGGCAAACAGGTCCTAGGTGACGGGGCAGACAAAGTGCGGTTCAGAACCCTTTATGGACAGTTTAAAATCAAGGAACGTTACGTCACCCGGTATGACGCAACCGGGGCCACACCCTGGAGCCAGGCCAGGGGTTGGGGCTCATATGCGAGCGCCTGGTGGCCGGGTCTTTCCCCACGGGGCCCGGCCAGGCTCAGCCCGAAAGAGCGACGTGGAACCGACCTCCTGTGGGCCCACCACCTGCAGGAGGAACGGTAAGGGGCCGGTGCAATGTGGATTGGGTGGCAGTCGAAGGCGGGAGCCTCGACGACCCAATCCCCGGACACAGAATCTGGCTCTACGGACATGGAATTACACCTTGATGGCGGGGAAGAAGCCTAAGCTTGTGCGGGAGGTTTAGAGATACCGACAAGAGATAGTCGGGCTCACCTCCACGCACAGCTTGGGCTCTGGAACCCAAATCCTTGAGAGAGGCTGGACTCTCCGCTACTCTGTAATTGCCTGCGATGAGAGGCGGCAGGCCGGTGTGGGCTTGCTTATAGTCCCCCAGCTCAGCCGCCATGTGTTGGAGTTCACCCCGGTGAACGAGAGGGTCGCTTCCCTGCGCCTTCAGGTCGGGGATAGGTCCCTCACTGTTGTTTGTGCTTACAGGCCAAATGGCAGTGCAGAGTACCCGGCCTTCTTGGAGTCTCTGGGAGGGGTGCTGGAAAGTGCTTCGACCGGGGACTCCGTCGTTTTACTGGGGGACTTCAACGCTCACGTGCGTAGCGACAGTGACACCTGGAGGGGCGTGATTGGGAGGAACGGCCCCCCTGATCTGAACCCGAGTGGTGTTCTGTTATTGGACTTCTGTGCTAGAAACAGTTTGTCCATAACGAACACCATGTTCAAGCATAAGGGTGTCCATCAGTGCATGTGGCACCAGGACACCCTAGGCCGGAGGTCGATGATCGACTTTGTAGTTGTTTTATCTGACCTTCGACCGTATGTCTTGGACACTCGGGTGAAGAGAGGGGTGGAGCTGTCAACTGATCACCACCTGGTGGTGAGTTGGATCCGATGGCGGGGGAGAAGGCGGGACAGACTTGGCCAAACGTTCCGAACAGACCCTCACAGTACGTTTGGGTCTGTTCGGAACGTTTGGCCGAGTCCCCTGTCAGAGAGATCTTCAACTCCCACCTCCGACAGAGCTTCGACCAGATTCCGAGGGAGACTGGAGACATTGAGTCCGAGTGGATCATGTTCCCCAACTCCATTGTCGATGCGGCCACTCAAAGCTGTGGCCGTAAAGTCTCCGGTGCCTGTCGTGGCGGCAACCCCCGAACCCGGTGGTGGACACTGGAAGTAAGGGATGCCGTCAAGCTGAAAAAGGAGACCTATCGAGCCTGGTTGGCTTGTGGCACTCCTGAGGCAGCTGATAATTACCAACAGGCCACGCGCGCTGCAGCACGGGTGGTTGTGGAGGCTAAAACTCAGGTCTGGGAGGAGTTCGGTGAGGCCATGGAAAAAGACTATCGGTCGGCCTTGAAGAAATTCTGGCAAACCGTCCGGCGCCTCAGGAGGGGGAAGCAGTGCCCTGCCAACACTGTTTACAGTGGAGGTGGAAATCTGCTGACCTCAAATGGGGATATTGTTGGACGGTGGAAGGAATACTTCGAGGATCTCCTCAACCCCACCGACACGTCTTCCACTGAGGAAGCAGAGGCCGAGGGCTCGGAGGCGGACTCGTCCGTCACTCAGGCTGAAGTCACTGAGGTAGTTGGGAAGCTCCTCGGTGGCAAGGCACCGGGGGTGGATGAGAGTATCTCAAGTCTCTGGATGTTGTAGGGCTGTCTTGGCTGACACGCCTCTGCAACATCGCGTGGCGTTTGAGGACAGTACCTTGGACTGGCAGACCAGGGTGGTGGTCCCTCTTTTTAAGAAGGGGGACCACACCCTCCAACCACACTCCTCAGCCTCCCCGGGAAAGTCTATGCCAGGGTACTGGAGAGGAGAATGCGTCGAACCTCAGATCCAGGAGGAACAATGCGGTTTTTGTCCCGGTCGTGGAACACTGGACCAGCTCTATATCCTCTCCAGGGTGCTGGAGGGTTTATGGGAGTTTGCCCAAGTAGTCCACATGTGTTTTGTGGATCTGGAGAAGGCATTCGAATGTGTCCCTCGTGGTGTTCTGTCGGGGGTGCTCTGGGAGTATGGGGTCCGGGGCCCTTTGCTAAGGGCTATCCGGTCCCTGTACGACCGGAGCAGGAGCTTGGTTCGCATTGCCGGCAGTAAGTAAGACCTGTTCCTGGTGAATGTTGGACTCCGGCAGGGATGCCCTTTGTCACCGGTCCTGTTCATTATCTTTATGGACAGGATTTCTAGGCGCAGCCAGGGGCCGGAGGGAGTCTGGTTTGGGGACCACAGGATTTCGTCACTGCTTTTTGCAGATGATGTTGTCCTGTTGGCTCCATCAAGCCAGGACCTTCAATGTTCACTGGGGCGGTTTGCAGCAGAGTGTGAAGCGGCTGGGATGAGGATCAGCACCTCCAAGTCTGAGACCATGGTTCTCAGTTGGAAAATGGTGGCTTGTCCCCTCCAGGTTTGTGGAGAGCGCCTGCCTCAAGTGGAGGAGTTTAAGTATCTCGGCGTCTTGTTCACGAGTGAGGGAAGGAAGGAGCGTGAGATTGACAGAGGAATCGGTGCAGCTTCTGCAGTAATGCGGTCGATGTACCGGTGTGTCGTGGTGAAGAAGGAGCTGAGCTGTAAGGCAAAGCTCTCGATTTACCAGTCGATCTACGTTCCTACTGTCACCTATGGTCATGAGCTTTGGGTCATGACGAATAGAACAAGATCCCAGATACAGGCGGCCAAAATGAGCTTTCTCCGCAGAGTGGCGGGGCGCTCCCTTAGAGATAGGGTGAGGAGCTCGGTCACTCGGGAGGAGCTCAAAGTAGCGCCGCTGCTCTTTCACATCGAGAGGAGCCAGCTGAGGTGGCTCGGGCATCTGTTTCGGATGCCTCCCGGACGCCTCCCTGGGGAGGTGTTCCGGGCATGTCCCACCGGGAGGAGACCTCGGGGAAGACCTAGGACACGCTGGAGGGACTATGTCTCTCGGCTGGCCTGGGAACGCCTCAGTATCCCCCCGGAAGAGCTGGAGGAAGTGTCTGGGGAGGGGGAAGTCTGGGAAGTCTGGGCTTCTCTGCTTAGACTGCTGCGACCCGGCCCCGGATAAGCGGTAGAAGATGGATGGATGGATAATGCTTAAGTTGAGATTTACAAGAAATATTTCAACTGCTTTTTAACTTTTAACTGCTGTAAAAAGCACCTCATTTGTTTAAAGTGTTTGCAAACCAAATGTTATTGAACTTTTGTTTATATAGCAGTCAGTGTTGGGAAAGTTCACTTTCTACAAGAACTAGTTCAAAGTTCAGTTCACACATTTTAAAATGAACTAGTTCAGTTCATAGTTCAAACTTCAAAATTTTGAACTAAGTTCACAGTTCCAAAAATGAACTATTTCTTAGTTCTTTTTTTCCATATGTTGCTGCGAGCTATTATTTTTCAAAATTATTGCCACAGCCCATATACAGTAGAATCACAGACAGCAATTATTTTATCAGTTTTAACAATGAAGCTATGTGTCAGATTTCATCTTCATATCTAATTTTGAATCCTTATCAAATCCAGGGTTTACATTAGCATTGAGGGGTCAGCATTTCCCCATTGTTGCTTTAATGCTTTGTTGCTGTCCATTCACTCCACTCTAGTAGCACCTGCAGCTTTTAACCCTACAGTACATTCTCAAAAACATGAGGAAAAACGTGCTGCTTGAATGGTCTTTTTTAATAAATTGTTAAAAGAAAAGCAGGACAGTAATCATTAAGGTGCAATCATACAATTCTTTTAAATGATCATACGTCTTGTTACGTGCTGCTGTTGCCTCCATGTTTTTTTTTTTTTTTGGTGACGCGTCACGCATGCGGCGGACGGCGGTGCGACACTTGTGGCTGGTGTTGCCAGATTTTGTGTTTTTCTGCTACATATTGAGACCCGTTTGTGGTGTGTTTTAGCCAGGTTTTCGTCTGGAAGGCTCTATAGAAATCTGGCACCCTATTGAATAAAGTTAACCTGAGAGAGCGTGCCGTTCACCAGAATGTGTCACAGTTACGTTCATCAGGCAGTAATACAGCACGTTCAGTTCACGTTCGCCCAAAATATGAACGCGTTCATGAACTATCGTTCAATGAACGCATTCAGGCACAACACTGATAGCAGTACGTTCAAAATAAAAAAAAAGTATGCAATACACACATTTTGTATTCATGTATAATGCAATTAATCGCGATTAATTACAGAACTTTGTGAAATTAATTGCGATGAAATTCTTTAATTGTTGCCCAGCACTAAAATAAATAAATGTGTGTGTGTGTGTGTGTATGTGTGTGTGTGTGTGTGTGTGTGTGTGTGTGTGTGTGTGTGTGTGTGTGTGTGTGTGTGTGTGTGTGTGTGTGTGTGTGTGTGTGTGTATGTATGTTAAAACTAACAAGCAAACACAAACAAACCCAGGATAGCATGTGCAGCTTTTTTATTTTTCTGACCTGGACTTGTATATTTAGGTATACTGAACAAAAATTTGAACGCTTTTGTTTTTGCCACCATTTTTCATGAGTTGAACTCAAAGATCTAAGACTTTTTCTATCTATACTAAAGGCCTTTTTCTCTCAAATATTGTTTACAAATCTGTTCTAATCTGTGTTAGTGAGCACTTCTCCTTTACCAAGGTAATCCATTCACCTCACAGGTGTTGCATATTTTAAGATCCTGATTAGAGAGCATGATTTTTGCAAAGGTGTGCCTTAAGCTGGCCACAATTAAAGGCCACTCTAAAATTTGCAGTTTTATACACAGCACAATGCCACAGATGTCACAGGTTTTGAGGGAGCATGCAATTAGCATGCAGACTGCAGGAATGTCCACCAGAGCTGTTGCACATGAATTGAATGTTCATTTTTCTACCATAAGGCATTTCATAGAATTTGGCAGTACATCCAACCGGCCTCACAACCGCAGACCACATGTAACCACACCAGCCCTGGACCTCCACATCCAGCAACTTTCCCTCTAAGATCTTATGAGACCAGGTGCAACAATTGGTTTGAATGACCAAAGAATTTCTGCACCAACTGTCTGAAACCATCTCTGGGAAGCTCATCTGAATTCTTGTTGTCCTATAAAGTGCAAATTAACCTGATTCCTTATACAGTAAAATATGATTCCAGCTGGTCCTACAGCGCAGGAGCCTGTCACTACGGTTGCTCCTCTGAGCTGACAGAGAGCCATGCAGGGGATGCCTGCCGTTGTTGAGGGTGGCCTACATCATGCTTCTCATTCTCTCAAAGCTCCAACAAGTCCATCCGCCTCCCCATCACAGATACCTGAACTTATGTTATGTTCACACAGTTGAATTTTACTGATGACATTTTGAGTTACTGTGACAAGATCCTGAGGCCCATTGTGAGCCATTCATCCACGACCATCACCACCATTTTATCATCCATCCCATTTAAGTCCATTTATAGAATATAACATGCGCTTGTACTTTGCATGCTAATTCTTCTCCACTATTCTCAGTTACCACCCCAGGACGACACTCAGAAGCTGTAGGAAGCATATTGTCTCAGAGGCAAACTGGAAAAAATTTCTGTCCTGAACGTACAGATAAAAAGGGAATGTGCTCCAGCTCAAGGGCCAGAGAATGTCAAACGTAAAATGTACATGTGTTTCAAATATCATGCAGATCACAGCAGTAAAAACATTTAGGTCTCAAGAGTCCTCTGCTGTTTTCTAGTCTAAGACTTTATCTGTAACCACAGAAGCAGCACTAAGAGCACAGAATAAAATTAAAATGAGAAACACCACAGATTGTATGTAGGATACTGCCATCAGCGAGCGGAGGAGGACGAGAAGGACTCAATCCAGATGAATAATTACAAACAGGATAAAAATACACCAAATTTTACCAATCTCACACTGATTATTTAATAATAAAGTCATTTTGACCATTAAAATCAAAAAGATGTTGTTTTCTGGTAATAAAAATAGTGGTCACATAATAGTGGTATGTATATGGAGGCAGCCAAAAGAACAAGATTCAGAGCCATCTGTGTGTAGGTGAATTGGTGACTTTAACTTGTCCAAGCCTTATCCCTGTACTTGAATGCATCTACACTCTAAATGCATTCAAGTGCATTTAAAGTACATTGGGTGGGCGTTGTGTGTCCGGGGCTTCTTGCCTGGGACCCCTGCCCTGGACTGCTGTGGGACTTGGCCACGGTACCTTCGAGTTGTCCCCTCCTTCTTCAGCTACTCGTAAGCACACACTACTGACAGGCGCTGTTCGGTCCATTTCCCGCTTGGAAGACAACGTTGTTTTGTCTGGAGTTCTGTTCATCATTGTTCTATTGCGTCCAGTTGTTCCGGCTTCATGCCTAGGTTCTGGTTGGCTGGTTGCGGCTGGTCTGCTTCTGTCTCGACGGCACTGAACTAATGATGATTCATCTCAAGTGATTTATCCTCACAAAAAAATGTGAATAAATAAATAAATAAATAATGTTCTGTTTAGACACTGTCTCTAATCAGCGTCCCAATTACTTGGTACCTCTGACAGTTAATTTTCACAGTAATCCCTGTCCTCTTATAATCGTTATTTTGTTTTGTGTGCATTCTTTTTAGTAATTGGGTGTTCTGTTTATTCTTTTACAATGCATGTTTAATGTGCTGCTTGTTTTTTTGCTTTTTATGGCTTGTGTGAATTTGTCATGTGTTTAACCCCTTTTTTGCCTTTGAATTTCTGTTCTATTTTTTAATTTTTTCATGTCTATTGTTGATGATATAGGCAAAGTTGTGCCTTTTTGCATGCTCTGAATGTTTTTTTATGGATTTTAATTTTTAGCTTATCGTGAACAACATGGCGTGAAATACTTGCATTAACACACCTTTGTACATAAATGTGCACATTGAAACCCATTCAAACCACAACTTTTGATCCTGCTCAAAAAGAAAGTATAAAACATGCATCTTCTCATGTCTCCACTTTTTTTGAGGCCTGGGTCTTTAAATGTGTGCCCTGAGGAATTTCCTTTATATATATATATAATTTATACCATAGATGGCAAATGGATAAAATACCAGCTTTTTCCTAAAGAGGGTACTCTCACTATATAATTTGACTTTTATATTTTTATGCAAATGTTCAAAGCACACATTTTTTATTATAAACAACATATAAGCCCCTGCACAGCTTTGAAAAAAAAATACAAAAAAAACAGACCTTTCCCAGCTTATCAAAGTTACAGTACATGGGTTGTTAAGTCAAAAAATAATTGAATGTAGAAGTAAATAAGGACTAACAAACTAGCTACTGATTATCTGTGTGTTTTTGCTATTTTGTACTCTGTTGAGTGCAATCATATTGTTCCTTACCAACCTACTTGTTTATGTCTGTGATAAACAAATAAACTTAGTAATACACATTACTCTTATGACTGTCTATACCTTCAGAGACCCTCTACAGTATAGGCTTCTTTGACCAACAGTAATTGTTAGTAGTCAATTTTGGCTGCAGTTCTAGATGGAGAGAAACACAAGGTTATCAAATATGCAACTTGTGCAGTCTAAAAATTTGCATATTTCCAAAGCTTTTTTGGCATCAAAGCAGAACCTTATATTTGACAAACATTGCAAGAAAAATCATAGCATGAACATAGAGTGTATTATACTTTGTCTCTCACCACTGACTTCTCAAGAATAACATTAGATAATTGATCATCTTTGATTACTCATTTCCTCTTGTATATTCAGAAATGACCTCCATTGCCACAGCTCATCGGGCCTCACATTTGTACCATATTTGAGTAAAGTTAGAGGGTTTTGTGGTTGTGTTTTCTTTAAGCCTTGTTCTCAGAGTAGGAGGCGTTCCGGGGAAGGAGAGAGGAAGGACAAGAACGAATCGAATCTTAAAAAGCCTCTGTGTTTCAAGGACCCTCAGTGCTCTTGTCAGGAGTTTAAAATGGCTCCTCACACCCACTCCTCCTCCACATTCAAAAGTACTCCAGCAGAAATTTATGGAAAAATGCATTTATCCTTAAATACTGGAAACCCTGGAAATAAAGTAGTGATATAAAACTCTAATTTTACTTTCTTGTTGAATGTAAAAGAGCCTTTCACTGATTTCACTTTCAGATTGTTATTATTTAGTTATTAATTAATTATAATAACTAATAATTAATAAAATACTGTATGTGTCCAACCTAAAACTAATTTAAATGTGTTAATATCTGTTAAAAAAGACCCCTAGTTGTTATTCAAAGGTTTCATATTTATCACCTTACAGCTTACTGATCTAGCCTGTGAAAAGTATGTTTTAGTATAATGGCTTATGGAAAATATGATGTCATCCCATTAGTTCCTTATTAAAATCTCCCTTAAAACTCTAACTTACATACACAAAACCTTTTATACATATTCCCACAAGAGACATAAGTTCATGTAGTGAATAATGTGCGTAATTTGAACTTTTGTTTTTTTTCCTTTAAATGACTTTACAAAATATGCATAGATCATGTCATTGTGTTGACCCTTATTTTTCCTCTAAATGACCTGTTTTATTCTGTTTACTGTAGTCATCTGTATCAGTGGAGCAAGAAGCACTCAAAGGGACACAGTCTGATTTCTAAAGGAAAATGCTTCATTTCCTTCAGAGGATTTTAAAAGCTGTCTAACACTAACAAAAGGTTGTGGATTTGATTTCTGGGTCAGTGTCCAGGAGAATTCATCCAGGTTTTTCCAGCACCACTGTGTTCTCAGTATGTCCAGTATATTCAGTCAGTACATTACCAAAGTACGGTTAACATCTAGCCAGTCTTTTTATACTTATATACGCATGCATGTTACATTTGTACAGTATGTTTCTAACAGGGCAGTGAAGAGGGATTTGCTCATAAGCTTATAGAATTACCCACTTATTATCACTACTTTTTATGTAATTTCATTCCTTCCAGTTCTGTTTGATGCTCCTATTCATTTGTTTCAATAATGGAGACTTTAGTAGTCTGACCTTTAGTAGTCTATTTGCAAATGTACAACCTAAACCTGTTCTCTTCACAAACGGCATTGGCATTTCAATCACAACTCACTCACTTTTTCCTTTTGCATTGATATTTTTAAAATCTATTGAGTCTTTGAAATATGGATGAAATGAATCTCTCTCATTGCTACTTTGATCTAGTTTTTCTGTAGTATTGACAATTGTTGTCCTCCATAGCCCATGTATGTGAGTCGCAGCCTCGATGTGATGGGAGGGATTGTCAGGTAAATACCTGCACACAGAGCTCTACAAAAAGGCTACATACTTGACCAGTTTCAGATGCCGACATAATTCATTCATTCATTCATTCATTTCCATTTGGTCCCGTTAGGGGTCGCAGGTGACTGGAGCCTATCCCAGGAGCTTTGGGTCCGAATGGTTCAAAATGCTGTAGCTGAAGTGCAGTGTTCTTACTCCAGGAGAGATATTTTTTGAAACCTTTGGAGAAAAGCAAAAATGGAAGCCAATTTGTAATCAACAGTTCTGCGGAGAGACCAGGAGCCACAGGTGTGCCTCATTGCTGCTGACACTGACCATCATCATCATCATCATCACCACTCTGGCCAGACTAAGGGTGAGAGCACTGCGCCTGCAGCTATCACACCCTTCCTGAGGCCACAGGCAAAACATGAACATTTTAATTTTACAGAAAGAAAAATAAGAATTTTATTCACAGTCACCTCAGGAATTTGTAGCGTTTGTATTACAACAGACTGTGGATGTGTACATTGTACAGTAAGGCAAGACAAGGCAAGTTTATTTATAGAAAACAATTCAATTTTACAGAGATTTTAAGCGTTTTGCAAAAAGAAGAGAGACAGGTGTAAAACACAATATTTTTATACAATTATCAATAAAATAAAATATTTTTTTAATAAAATTATTAATTTAAGACTTTGTACATTTTTTTTAACGCACTAAACTGAAAAAAAAAAAAAGAAAAAGGTTAAAGAGCTAATTTTACCAGCAATCTTTAATTTGATGCATTGTTTATGCAATGATTCATTTCCACTCAGAAGGATAGGTAGATAGGCAGGTATTGAACCCAGGGGTGTTACACTGATGAAAAAAAGGAAAAGAAGCACAGCTCCCAAAAGAAAGCAGTGAAGGGAGGGGCTGGGACTGTAGCATACAGTGATATAAAACTTTGTGCACAGATGATTTTTGGGGCAGGAGAAGCACTCACAACACTGGCTTACATCAATATCATCTAGGCTGCTAGTTAAGTATGTTTTGGTCAACATTTTTTTTATTAACATGTACAAGTAGCCAAACCCTTCTGACCAGTCAGAGCATGCTACGTTTACCAAAAGCAGATAGAGATATCTTTTTTCTGTTATTGTAGTAATCTGTTGTTTAATGTTTCAATTATAGACGCATTGAAAAACATTAATACTTTATATACAGACTGCTCGAGCATATCATTCATGAATACTGTATACCCACCTCTCACAACTGAAAACCAGCTTGGACTGCGAAAGGCTATTTAGAAATCTTTTCTTTGAAGGAGTCGGGTAAAGTCCGTAAGAAAATAACTTCTAGTCACTTCATTCGGTTAACCAAGGCTAATAAATAAAATTTTAACATTCAATCCTAATTGTAAGTATTTTTTATATGTTGTAGATCTCTCTACATAAAATAAATAAAAAATATGAATAAGCAAATGTAATAGATCTGAACATACTTCATGATGACTCCCCCCCCTCAGCAGTTATACAAGTTATTAACCCTAACCTACTTATGTCAACTGTAGAACTACAAATATGGTGCTTTTTTATATGTATGGTGCAATAATAGGAAAATGTAGTCATTTAGAAAATTTTACTATTTTCTCTGAATGGTAATAATAATAATAATAATCTTTATATAGCGCTTTTCCACCTTCTGTAGTAGGCACTCAAAGCACTTTACATACATTAAACTATTACCAGTGTTACAGAACTTCAGTGGAGGCAACGTAGGTTAAGTGTCTTGCCCAAGGACACAACGACAGTATGTGGGGGAGAGCGGGATGTTATGATGTTTTGGGATGTTTCGAGCGGGATTCGATCCGCCCACCCACCGGTTGAGCTATAATGGCAGAATACCGTGACAGTTAAAATGTTAATAAAACACATATGTAATTTGGACCTAAATATATGTTAATCTGTGAAAACAAATGTTCAGTATATTTTACCCATAATCCATAGAGCCCTCTGGAGTTGACTATATCCATATTATTCCTTAGGGCAAAGGCTTTTAATCACACTTTACCCTGTGACTCTAGCTTCTTTTGTTCCTGAGACATAAGCTTCCATAGATAAAGATTTTTAACTCTTTAGTTCCTAAGTTTGTTCCTAAGGTAAAAACATTTTGTGAACCCAGCCCGTGGGACTTACTGCCAGGTGTACTTTCTGACAGCCTTTTACTCTCCGGTCTGAATGAAAGGAGCAAGTTGGAAACGTCATGTTTTTTATATATTTAGTTAATGTAGAATTACTTTAAGAGTATTTGATTCAACGTATTATTTACATTTTCAGCAATGTCTGCTTATATATTCATGAAAGCATAAAGGGTTAAATGAGCTGTTTGTTAAACCCCTTCCCCACATCACCTGGATGTGCTGCTCAGGATTATAAACCTCTGTAGTCCCAACACACTTCTGTTTACAGGATTAATTTCAGACCGATAGCTATGAAAATTATATTGTAATGAACTTAAATGTCACTGTCTCACAGCTGGTTTATGGGATTATGGTTGGCTCATATTTAGTAATAGGCTTCCATAGAAGTTGTAGTTGTATAAATTATTTTGAATCACAATGTAGCAGCTTAGGGTGGACACCAGGAAGTGTGAGTGTATGACCACTCACCTGAGGAAAAGTGAAGTGAACATCATTTTAGCAATAGTAGTCAGTCAAGAGCCCAAGAAAGGTAGTTGCTGAGCTTTTCTCACCAGGCATTCTGTGCACCTCATGTAAGATCCTGAGACGTGTAGGGCCACTTCTCCAATTTTCTTTAGTAATGCACCTTGTTTTCTTACCTACAGGCTGTTTCCAGTGAGAACATTGGCACATTCTTTTAGTTACCTCCTCACATAAACTTTGAAAAGTGTGTAATGTACCATCTTCTCCACTTAGATAGTGTAGCGTACTGTGTGACTATTTTTGCATAAACAGATTAATTTTAATTAATAAACATTAGATTAATTTTAATAATTACATTTTTTATATTAATTTATTAAAAAACATTTCTAATTTATAAGGGGCACCACTCTAGTTTTAGACAGATCTAGAGAAACTGTTTAGTCTAGTCTCATTAATCTAAAGGAAGCAAATTTTTCTCGTTTTCGAACATTTCTTGATATAAACAGGGAAACATTAATGTCTTTATGGGATTTTATTAAAGATTATACAATGGTGAATAATATGACGGGAACATGGTAAAGCATTAAAACACAATAAGGGTTGAACACAATGGGGATACACAGGGATAAACAGTTGCATGGAGGATATGATGAAACCAGGAATGTTTTAAACAGGTTAATCTAGATTAGGGAAATTTAAAGGGACTTTTAACGGGAAAAGGAGATGGAGGCTTCGGGGCTAGAGTTTGGACTTTGTAATGACGCCAAGGCAGTTGTGTCACGTGCGGACTTACTCTGTCGTCAGAGGGTGCTGGCCCGGTTCGGTGTGGTCGATATCAGTGGTCTGAGACGAGCGTCCTGAATGTTCGTCACTTACTGATGAAGTGCTCCACACACCAGGGGTGCCGTCACATGCAGATCTCTTCCAGGGGTGGGGGTCGCCGTGCACCCGGGGGAAGAGAACATAAGCGTCTAGTTGCTGTCCAAACCAGCACGGCCTCTCCTCGGTTGTACCGTGTTGAAATTTGTGTAAGTTATTTTACGGTCTATGAAAGAGTTCTCAGCTGTTTCTTTGTTGGTTAAAACTTGCTTCTGCGCGCGCTCTTTTGGAGAAGAGCAGACGCTTTAGCAGGCACGGTCTTTAGAACAAAGGAAAGTTTACTCGTTTCCACGAGGCCCAAGGGTTGCGGCGGCGAGGCAGTCCTACTGGACCATCCGCCAGAAGGCCGCAGGCTCACTGCCAAGAGAGCGGAAGCGAAGGGAAGAAGGGGTGAAGGGCGAAGGGGAGATTCTCTGGCAGTGTGCCAATTTTATTATTTAGAATGGGGCGTGTCTTATGGAGAAAGGCGTCGCTTTGCGAAGTTTAACTAAAGTTTAAATGTTTAAACTAAGTTTCAAAACATTCCTTGCTTCGCAATTTCTCTTGGTTTTTCATAAACACGCAGAACACTTGTACTGCAAAGACATACAGAGAATGCATTTGTCAGGATATTATGGAAACATTCATTACATTTCCTTAAAACAGAACACAACCTGCAAATAAAACTATGATGCGGAGTTCTCGTTACGACTCCGCGACCTGGAAAAGAAACAGCAGTACATTCCCACAATAACTCTTATTAAAACGAAATGTCCTTTAGGAAAAAGTCATAGTTCTTTGTCCAGTCAACCACAAGGGGACAGTGCCTGATCATCAGAAGTTCAGGGGTTTCTGGTGTGATCAAACAAACTTTGATCTCCAGAGTTATGACCTGTTTGACAGCGGCGCCAGGGGCCTGTGGCCTGTTGGTGTTGAATGGCCTGAGATGTGTCCTTAGGATGGCTAAAGAAAGTTCTGGTTAAAGCTGAATCAACAACTTTAGCTCCCAAAATTTATGATCCTTTGACATGGTGCCAGGATGTGATAGTGGTCCTGAGTCACCTTTGACCTGGGATGCATCCCTGGCCAGGTTTTTTCCTGGTCATGTCAACAACGCAGAATAGTTAATCACAGTTTACTGAAGGTTCCTGAGTCCTTAGTAAAACAATTTGGAGTTCTGTAAATGATAAAAGAAAGATGTTATAATCCGTGTGTTTTGTGCAAACTCTTGTTTGCTGGGGGAATCTCTGGAAGTGATAAGTGTGGAATTCTGGAGACTGATCTGCTACAATATGAACAGGCACACACTCAGGTAACCCCTCGGCTAACAGACCATAACATATAGCTACAGCTATTCATAAATGATGTAGGCAAATTATTTGCATGATCTTTACATTCAGACGATGTTGCTGATTTAATGTTATACACATGGGTCGTATGAGTAATTTGGCATAAGCTGCAATAATTGGGCGGCAGTAGCTCAGTGGTAGAGTGGCCGTCCTTCAACCGGTGGGTGCATGGTTTAATCAACTCTCGAAAAATCCCAAAACATCATAACGTCCCACTCTCCGCCACAGTTTATACTGTTGTTGTGTCCTTGGGCAAGACACGTAACCCACCTTGCATCCAGTGGTCAGCTGCAACACAAAGCACTTTGAGTGCCTACTAGGTGGAAAAGTGCTATAAAATAACCAAATAGGGGTTTCTGTTTAAAATGTGTGTGTGTTAAGTAAATACACTATTAAGTAATAGTTTACTTTAACATTTTTTATTAACAACAGAGGGGATGAGGTTGAGAGGGTTGATTGGACCAGAGAGAATGGTTTTAGTTGATCAGATTGATGTATCCATGGATCAGGAGAGCCAAGCTGCAATAGCTGACAAACCCACTTTGCTACACGATAAAACCACTGGAGAGAAACCTGAGAAAGAAACACACAGAAAACACGGCACGTTTAGAAGTTTGTTCCTTTTTTTTGCGGTTTGCCAGCTTACCAGTCCTGTCCTACGTGGCCAGCAAAAGTGAGAGCCATTATATAACTGAAACTATACAGAAGTGTTAAAACAAAATAAAATACAATTTACTTTTTTTATAAAGATTAAGCTGACACTTTAATACAGGATTGTCTTATTCTTACCTTCTCCTAAAGTCTGCTCTTACACCTCTTCATCGGGAGGAACTACTTATGATGTATTCTTTCCCCAAGTCCACCCGCAGAGAGTCTTTGAGCATTCAAAGTAGCCCCTCAAGTCCATTCTCTGTCAACAACACTAAACGGCCTGTGAACATTTAGAGCTGCATCTTCATTACAAATTGAATCTAATACAAATACATGTTAATGTACAATTAATGTACTGTATTTAATATTGCTTTATCGGTCCATTTTTCCTTCAGAAGAAAATCCTCACATATTGGCAATGCTGTGTGATTTCTTGAAAAACTTAAACTTCTTTAATGCGGTGCAGAAGCAAAACTTTTTTCTTCTAGATGATTTTTCCATGACCAGCAATTCATTGCATTAAAGGAGTCAAATGATTTATAGAAATTCCATATCATATTTAGTAAGAAACTATACTATTTAGTATTTATTTGTCCACTTGCATTCCCATGGCCATTTACAGTTGCCTTCAGCCAAGAGCTCAATGGGAGAAGGGTAGCATTATAGTGACATATGAAATCTTGTAAGGATTTCCATTCTGCAAAAATTATATTCCTCATCTGATGTTGCCTCTTATTGGCATTATTGGTATCAAGAATGTGAAGAGTGCACACTTGCAGATATAGGGGAAAACAATAAAATAAATTGTCTGGGGTAACTACATATCTATTTAAATAACTAATTAAAATAACTACCAGTTTTAAAATGTTACAATAAAAATGGTTAAGATAAACTAGATTTAGTAGTGTAGCGCCCCACTTTGGATAAATTAATACAAAACTATATAATCTATTAAACTACTACCTGCTATGGCAGCATGCGAGTGAAGCCGTTAACCTCCTCCCCAAAAGTTGTACCGTCTGGAACACAGCTTTGATGTTACTTTATGAGAAGGACAGTAATCGAACATAAGTATCTCACACATCCATGAATGTGCTTTAGTCTTGCAATTCAGAACAGTGAACTTCTTAAAATATGGCCAGTATAAATAAAACGTGTAAAAGACAGAAAATAATATATTTTCATTATTCCATTTACTATGAATAAATTCATGCACAAATGTATGAGTTCATGCATGACTCATGCATGAGTACATGCATAAGGTTATGGCTAGGGTTAGGATAAAAATATGATGAAAACATAATGAATCCTGCTGATTCATTAGAGTTTAATGCATGTCCTAATGCATTGTTGTACGAACAACAAAAAACAACCGGCCTCTAGTACAGTCCAGACACCAACACTGACCATTTAATAAATGCTTTACCCAGCAAGGCCCGCAGAGAAAAACAGGAGTGTGAACAACGTTGGGGGAAGAGTAAACAAGAGCCAACTCTATTTTCTCTAAGTTATAGCAGAATTTGGAATCATTTTAATGATGTAGACAAAATCTCATATAAACCTGTTCTACGCACAATCTACATCGGCATATTTGAACTGTGCACCCAAATGTGAAGCTAGCGGAGCTTTGAGAAACTAGTGGTCCCGCTAATGAAGGTGGTGGAGCGACTGGAGCCAGCACCTCCACAGTTACCACAAGAAGACCTACTCCACAACCCACAGCAACGCAGACTTCTATAATAGACTAGTTTTTGAAAAAGCCAATGTCTGTAGCAGTGTTGGTAGCATTACTTCTCATTAATTGAAAACAAAGGCAAGAATGTTTCTGTAACATGCTATGCCCAGGAAAAAAGACTTTATCCACGTCTGCCTCAAGCAACTCAAATCCTATGAAGCACCTCACATTAACAACCCAACCCCAAAGTCAGCTAGCGTGAGCTCCAGCGAAGGAGACAGAGCCACTGTTAAAACAACCAACGCTCAATTTTTCTGCTCAGCAACAGGTGACCAAGCCTGAACTGAACACATTGATTGCAAGGTATGTTGTAATCAATGTTAGTTGTTAGATGAGAGAAGTATTTTATTATAGATTAATGTGTGACGTGTGTAGTAAATGAATAATTGATATGTAAAGCGCTATATAAAATGTATGTAATAATAATAATAATAATAATAATAATAATAAATAATAACTAAAATTTTCACTTCCCATTGACTTTTTCCACATATTTGGGGCGTTGCTATGGCAACACATTTATAGATAGGGGGTGGTTGTGATTGGCTTTTATGTTCGTCATGACATAAGTGATGTGTGTACCAAATGTCATGTCCTTATGACAAACTAAATTCTTGGGTCCCATTATAAGTTTGTAGGGGGCTCTAGAGGGCCATTTCTAAAGCTAACCCTTTTATTTGCATATCTTTGTGTTCAGGTCATGAATGTGCATAAACGCCTTTTTTGGCCCAATTTGATCCGAGAAGGCGTTTGAGAGTTAAGGGATAATTTATTACCACAAAAATGGCCTCCTCATTACAGGCTTGCCACACCCACACCCGATAAGATATCAAAAACAAAATGACTACTTTTGTTGGCACACGTGTCTAGATGATACTCCCCAATTTTGGGGCCATTTAGACAAAAACAAAATGAGTTGAATCTTTTGGCGTAAGGGCGGTGATTTAGGTGGCCGCGCGTTCCACCCCACATGGCGGACTTCCTGTTGAGTTTAGGCTGTGGCTGTCATAGACTTTTCTGTTTGCCCTGAGGTGTCCTATGGATGTACCAAGTTTTGTATTTCTACATTGGAAAAAAAATACTTTCACTTTCCTTAGGCCCAATGTATTTTGACTTTTCAAGGGGTCGCCACTGAGTCATTTTTCATATATTTTTTTCGGGGACTTCAAATACATAAATTTTTCGCCGACCTTGAACTTTGGGCCCAATAAAAATTACTTTTCGCGTATGTTTACTGGGTCAAATTGAGGATCATTTTGAAGAAAAAAATAAATAAAAAAATAACTCGAGCAAAAACAATAGGCCCTCCCGGCTATCACCGGCTTGGGCCAAATAATAATGTATTGTTCCTTTTCATTGAAAATGAACAAGTTAATATATAGAGATAGATGGATTGTGTTCTGTTTATTGTGCAATCATTTACAGGTTCAGAGAGTTGCACTACGTATTGCCAGATCATCCTTTGTTTCTTTTTACCCATGTTTACATTTGTGTGTCTTAATTTTGCACTTGAATTTTTTTTTTTTTTTCAATATTTAGATTTTATGTTTTTATTCCTATGCATATCATATAGACTGCAATCTATTGAGTTCAAATAAATAACAACTGTTATAAAATACTGTATATAATGTTTTTAATTCTTTAATCAGTTAATATAAACACCTTTGATATTAAGATATTATAAAACGTAATAGCATTACAGAACATAAAAAATTTAATGTCATTTACTGAGGAACTAATTATTTTACAATGTGATAACTGAGTTACTAACTCAATAACTTTTTGGTAGAAGTAATGTGTAACTGTGACTAATTAATTAAGTTAGTTAAGTAAGATGACTTACACTGGTCTGTAGCAAATCAAGGCCAAATTTACATTGCATTGGCTAAAATGTTTGCCACCAATTTTCAGCCATTTTTGATAGTGGAGGATAGAGGTTTTAAAACTTATAGCAGTAGTCCAAATCCAATGTACACAATTACGAGCAGGAAAGTAATTTCAAAATCACATTTTCCACAACTGTATGAGAGCACAAGGGCTTCAGTGCAGGAAAGAGTTGAAAAAGCTACTGCAATTTGCCTTACCTGGACATCAAGAATAACCACTAATTACATGTCAGTTACATGTCAATTCATTGAAGATTTGTTAATGTCTAGCTGTCTTCTAGACTGCTTTGAGTTCAGCGACAGACACACCTCAGAGAATTTAGCAGTGGAACTGTTGAAAGTGGCAAAAGTCTGTTGTGTTACTGACAAAGCAGCAAACAAACCAAAGCTGTGAAATTTTTAAAGTGGACACATCATCCATGTCTTGCCCACACAGTCACAAAGTGAAAGCAGCTGTGGAATACTTCCACAAGAGCAAAGTAGGTGCTGAAAAACTAAGGTCTACACAATGCCAGATGGGAATGCCGAAGTTGGAATTGAACATTTTATATGTTAAAACAGTTTCCTGAATCAAAGTTTCAACATCAATGTTTATTTTTTTTATGTTCTGTAATGTGCTATTACACCAGGATCTACAGCTCTGACATTGGGATGTCATTCGGGTTTGAGAAGTGTAGTCGAATGGTGACAAAAAGAGGGAAGGTAGTCCACACAGAAGGGGTCTCACTAGCAGAACGAACAATAGCAGATATTGAGGATGGTTACAAGTACCTTGGAATATTACAGGCAAATGGCAACCTTGAAGAGGTAACAAGGAAAACAGCAACTCCCAAATAATTCCAACGAGTAAGGCAAGTCCTAAGAAGTCAGCTCAATGTCAAGAACAAGGCACAAGCAATAAACAGCTATTCCCTGACAGTGATCAGATACCCTTCGGGAATAATAAGGTGGCCAAAGGAAGAGATACAGACCACAGACGTTAAGACACGAAAGCTCCTCACCATGCATGGAGGGTTCCATCCCAAATCCAGAACCCTGAGACTGTACACTAGCCGTAAGGAAGGCGGCCGTGGACTAGTGAGTGTGAGAGCCACTATCCAGGATGAAACATCCAAGATCCACAAGTACATCAAAGATAAGGCCCCAACAGATGACGTGCTTAGTGAATGTCTCAGGCAATGGGGAACAGAGGAAGAGGAGCTGGAGGAGGGACCATCATGGGAGGACAAACCCCTTCATGAGATGTACCACCGGAACATAACTGAAGTGGCTGATATCACGAAATCCTACCAATGGCTGGAGCGGGCCGGACTGAAGGACAGCACAGAGGCACTCATCATGGCTGCACAGGAACAAGCCCTGAGCACCAGAGCAATAGAGGCCCAGATCTACCACACCAGACAAGACCCAAGGTGTAGGCTGTGCAAACAGGCCCCTGAGACAATCCAACACTTAACTGCAGGGTGTAAGATGCTGGCAGGGAAAGCATACATGGAACGCCATAACCAAGTGGCTTGCATAGTGTACAGGAACATCTGCACAGAGTACGGACTGGAAACCCTGAGGTCAAAGTGGTAAACACCTCCAAAGGTGGTAGAGAATGACTGAGCCAAGATCCTGTGGGACTTCCAGATTCAGACTGACAGAATGGTAATGGCGAACCAACCAGACAAACAGCAGAGGAAAGCCGTTGTGGTTGATGTGGCAATACCAAGTGATTGCAACATCAGGAAAAAGGAACATGAGAAACTAGAGAAATACCAAGGGCTCAGGGAAGAGCTGGAAAAGACTTGGAAGGTGAAGGCAACAGTGGTGCTCGTGGTCATCGGAGCACTCGGCAGTGACCCCCAAACTGGAAGAGTGGCTACAGCAGATCCCTGGAAGAACACCAGACATCTCGGTCAAGAAAAGTGCAGTACTAGGAACAGCCAAGATACAGCGCAGAACCCTCAAGCTCCCAGGCCTCTGGTAGAGGACCTGAGTTCGAAGAATGAGACCACCCACGGAGGGTGAAGGACAAAGTTTTTTTATTTATTTTTTTATATGATCTCTCTTTTTAGCTATGTGACAGCGTCAAAAAGGGATATTAGGGTCTGCAGTGAATCACAGCCAACCACCAAAGAGAAAAAGAGAAGCAAATGTAACAACAAGTCAAGTGATAAAGTTGATTGACATCCTTTGTTCATCAATGGACAGAAAGTTCCATAGAATGAAATATAATCATGTGCTATCAGAAACCACTGCACTTTGACCCCAAGTTTAAGAAGTTAGCTTTGAGTAATGCCAGAGAGATTGATGAGTCTCTTCAAAGAATCACCTCAGCAGTAGGGAGGGACAGTCCCAGCACTCAGCTGGCTCTGACACCAGGGCAACAGGAAGCAGAAGGAGCAGAAGCACCAGCAGTATTGCTTCAAATGTCTGCTGTTTGGGTGCTGTTTAATGACGAGATATAACGAGATAATAACGAGAGCAACTGGGATATGCAGCGAGAAGGAAACCCTCAGCAGATGCCATAATGGAGGTCCGGTCATATTTGGAGGAGCCCCTCCTCCAAAGATCTGCAGATCCTCTGAGCTGGTGGAAGAACAAGGCCTCTATCTACCCACAACTTACTAAAGTCATGAAAGGGAGATTCTGCATAGTGGCCAGATTCGTTCCCTCTGAAAGGATCTAATCAAAAACAGATCACCATACCCTTAAATACATTGAATTTAGTCTAAGTGCTATTGTATGTCGTACTTCGGATCACAACTGAGAGACAAAGTAATGTGATTTTGTTACTATACACTAAACAGACCAGTAAATATAAATAAGACAACCAATGCCAGAAATGTGACAGAGTTAGCATTAGATGGGCTGTGATAACAATTACATCCTATATTTATAAAGTGTCCCTGGCAAAGTGTAACCCCATAATGCCACAGAGTTAGCATTAGCTGCTTTGTAAAGACATTTTAATTATTTTTCTTTGAAAAGCCAAAACAGCAAATATATTAGATTCATAAGCCTCGGACGTTATAGTCATAATTCACATTGATTTCGCAGAATTCACAAGCAAGTAAATTATAATTAGTTGTTTTTCCTGTTAGTTGCTTAGCATCGATGTTTTACAAGCACGCTATCGGTATTTAGCAATGGACAATTGAAAACACAACCACAATATATTAAATATGGTCTGTAACGATGTCTTACCTTTTCAATAAAAAAGCAAGCTCATGGTCTGTTTTTTTCCCCAAATTAACAAGGTAGCAGCAGTACCGCATTTCTCTCCACTCTGCCTATGTTCACTCCTCCCCTAAAGTCAGTCACACTCCTGTTTTCCTTTGCGGGCCTTGCTGGATAAAACATTTTGTTTGTTTTTTCAAGTTGGTGTCTGGGCTGTGCTAGAGGCAAGTAATTTTTTTGTTGCTCACAAATACTATCTCGATACAAATGCTTGCTGTTATGGCGGCTATACTTGGAAGTCAGAGCTGTACACGGGAGCGTGCACTACGTCATATTCGGTTTGATTTCCAGGCAATACCGGTCTGAATTCCTCACAGTAAAATGAGCTTACAGGCTCAACAGTTTTTAATAATGACGGTCTCAGTTGTCTCATCTAATTATGGTCCGATCATTTCTGAACAAATAAAAATGTTATTTGAGCTTAAAAAGTTATATATAGTCCCTTTAAAATGAACATAAATTAAACTTAGATTAAAAAGATTTTAGATTTTTGTGTTTGCGCTGTAGTTACTACACATGCTTTTTTAGGGCAGTATGAGAGGCAGACGACGGGCACCCTTCATAATTATTAATAATAAATAATACTCACTGGTACTGTGCACACTCTGCAGAAGGTGTGAAGTAATCAAAACTGTACCACTCAGAAAAGTTCTCACTTCAGACAGAATCCTGGAGCGATGTTCAGAACTGACTGATGCAGCCATGTCCACTTTCACGACACACATGCCCACACATTCACACTCCATCCACACAACCCAAAAATCTCACATGGTACAGCCTGTGATCACACACATCTGTTCAGCGCCGGCCCCAATCCTTGTCCATATCTGCCCCATTCAAACCTGCTGTCAGAGCGCTCTCATTTGTGAAGCAAATGGCCTTTTAAGAAGCTGATGAGCTGTGTGATGAATGCGATTGTCCTCCAAAATTGCTGAGTGATAAAATATGCTGGGTGTGTGGAGGTTTATGGAGGAGGCAGGGGGTGGCTGTCAGCTCTGTGCAAAGCCAAGTCCTGTTAAACAAATGAACCATAGCACTTCATGTTCTTATAATTCAGGTTTGAGCAAGATGTCTTTAATCACAGAATAACGATGACTTATCAAAGATTTGTGTATTAGATTTATTAAAATACTATCTATATGGATAGAATGTGTGTTTTAGGTGCCGAAAGTAAGCATATATCAGTCAATGAGGTGCTATTTCCTAATGAGACCAATACTGATTGATTACATTTCTATGCAGACATTAATCAGAGGCAAATGTGTTGTGTTGTCAGAGTATCTTTAAATACAGTAATGGGATTAGATATTAAAGTATGCATGTATACACATTTAATAAGCCAGTGAATATGATTTTTTTGTAATTGGATAAAGACAGTGTTATGCAGGCACTAGGTGAGCCACCAAGGCACACCACTTATTCGTACTCCAATGTTCAGCTCAAGGCTGGAACTCTTACTCGTTTTTTCTACACATTCTATGATTTACTTTTGCACAAACTCTTCAGTGTTGGACAGTAGCATGCTTTTATTTATTAATTAGTGCAAGCCCAAGGTTGTCCTATAACCAAAAGGTTGGCGGTTTGATTCTTGCTCTCCCCAGTTCATACTGTTGTTGTGTCCTTGGGCAAGACAGTTAACCCACCTTTCCTCCAGTGCCACAGCTCTGGTGTATGAATGTGTGTGAGTGTAGAGGTGTGTTTGGTGGTGGAGGGTGGTATGACTGCCACCCTCTCTGTCTGCCAGGTGTTAATGTGTGTGAATGGGGTGAACGGAAGCATCATTTAAGGCACTTTGGGTGCCCAAGAAAGGTACAGAAAAGCACTATATAAATGCACACCATTTACCATTTACTAAGCTATGTTTTAAAAAATGTTTTTCCTGTGGAACATACATCACCGTGAAGTTCCTAGTGCCACAGCGTCTTATACCTGATGTTTATTGTTCTCTGTTGATGCTGGTGCAGTAAAACACAGCTTTGCACACATTTGTTTACATTTGTGATAAAGAAAACTTAAGCCTCGTGGCTCATTTGCATAATTCTACAATGTCATTTAACATGTGTCATTTAATGCCCAATATTGAATGGAGAGGATATGTCTTTGGTGGATATTTTGGCCAGACCATGTCCAGACCAGGACCTACTGTAGGAATTGGTTTCAAAAGTTTTATGTTGTGTTTTTTTTACTCTTGAGTAATGTTTTGGTGACTAGTTTTTACTTTTATAATTTTGAAGTAACGCTACTCTTACTTGAGTACAATTTTGGGCCACTCTACCACCTCTGCCAATTCCAGACTGTTCTTGTAGAAATAAAATACATATAGATACGTTTACGTATAGAACATGTCAGAAATAACAATGGTAAAAACCTGCTCATGGTTCAGATAGTTGATACACTCTGCTTTATAAAGAAATCCCCTGGCAGCCAGCTGTTAATCACTCCACTACGTGATCACATGTGAGGTCATGTGACAGTTGACATTGGTTTATTATATATATAAAAAAAAATTCAGAGCAACAAAAATCATCTGGTTGCAAGAATAACAAAGATTTTCTCTAAACAAATAAAAACACATTTGAAAGCACACATTTGAAAGCGCACAATGCTGTTACTGTTGATTTGGGAAGCTTAGTGATGAGAAATAATTGGTGTACCTGCAGGTAACTTCAGTAAACATTTTGTCTTTGTATGAAAGGAATGCACCTTGTCACACAATAATGATGCAGCTTTAATCAGGCACCACAGAAATAGTAGGTGAGCTTTTATGTAGCTCTTAGTCAACCTCATTAAACAAACGACAACAAAAATATAGTACTGTTCAGACTGCACCTACCTGCTCTCAGTCTTTAAAATGGTCTTATTCCTCGCCTCAAACCGTTTGTAAAGCATTTATCTACTCGAAACAAAGTGCAAACCTATGCTCTATAGGTTTAATTTACGTGAAATGTATTTTGTAAGTGTCACTGCGTGTTCTGTAGCACAGAGCAGAACAGTTGAACCTCACAGAGACTGGTTCATTTTCTGGTTATATTCTCCTCTAGACTCTCCAAAAACTCTTTAACTGAGGGTCTAGTCTCTGTCCGCTCTGTCTTTGTTTTCAAATGCAAATAATTTAAATTTATTTCCTCAGCAGACACAAGTAGCCATGAGTAATCAACAATCAGGGCAGCCCCTTTAAACAGAGTGATTCTATCTTAAGTGGCCATATATATACAAGGTGTGAACTCACTAAATGTGTTGTATGTGTCTTAAAAGTCTGGACACATGGACACATGACTCATGACAGGATCTTTTCAGGACCATTGTAATGCGCACAGTAAAAGATAATCGTAAAGAGGTGTGTGGTTCTGCAGATTAGGTGGAAACAAGATATGTTTCATGGATTTGAGAAGAGCACATGTACAGTTGTGCTCATAAATTTACATATCCTAGCAGAATTTGTAATTAGTTTTTTGCCATTTTTAAGAAAATGTGAATGATAACACAAAAACCTTTCTTTCACTCACAGTTAGTGGTCGAGTGAAGCCATTTATTCTCAAACAAATGTGTTTACTCTTTTTAAATCATAATGACAACAGAAACTACTCAAATGACCCTGATCAAAGGTTTACATACCATAGTAATTTTGGCTTTGATTAACATGCACACAAGTTGACACAAACAAGTTTGAATGGCTGCTAAAGGTAACTATCCTCACCAGTGATCTTTATATACACACTGATTACAAGCAGTGTGTGTGTATAAAAGGTCAGTGAGTTTCTGGGCTCCTGACAGACCCTTGCATCTTTCATCCATTTCTGTATTCTGAGATACGGGGAAAGCAAAACAATTGACAAAAGAGCTGCAGGAAAAGGCAATTCAACTGTACAAAACAGGAAAGGGATATAAAAACATATTGAATTGAGAATGCCAATCAGCAGTGTTCAAACTCTAAAAGAAGTGGAAAATGAAAAGGTCATGTAAGCTAGACCAACAAAAAATTCAACCACATCTGACAGGGATGCAAAGAAAACCCCACAAATAACTTATTTGAAATACAGGACTCTCTGAAAAAAGTGGTGTGTCTCTTTTAAGATGCACAATAAAGGAGGCACTTGAAGAAAAATGGGCTGCATGGTCGAGTCCCAAAAACAAAGTCATAACTACACAAATGCCACAAAGCATCCCACTTACAATACACCAAACAGCATAGAGACAAGCCTCAAAACTTCTGGAACAAAGTCATTTGAAGTAATGAGACCAAAACTTTATTTTTGGCCACAACCATAAACGTTACATTTGGTGAGGAGTCAACAAGGTCTATGATGAAAGATACACCATTCCTTCTGTGAAACATGGAGGTGGATCACTGATGTTTTGGGGATTTGTGAGCTACAAAGGGACAGGAAACTTGGTCAAAATTGATTAGCAAGTTTTTGCAAAAAAAATTGCAAGTTGAATGCAGCATGTTATTGGAAAAAACTGGAGGAAGATTTGCAACTCATCAGCCCGGAAGTATGGGACGTACTTGGAATTTTCAACATGACAACATTTCATTGTGTAGTTTCTGTTGTCATTATTATTTAAAAGAGTAAACACAGCTGTATGAAAGTTAATGGCTTCAACCAACCAATATGTAAACTATGAGCAAAAATCTGTAAATATATATATATATATATATATATATATATATATATATATATATATATATATATATATATATATATATATATATATATAGATATATAGATAAATAGATATATAGATATATAGATATATTAAGGCTGGTACATATTTTTTGGGGTTTGTGCGTAAAAAAAAATAATTTGATGTAACGCGCTCTCATCACCACTGCACCTCATTTCTGTTTTGTGTGGCTAATGCGGCTGCACACTCAGCTAGCAATGGAAAACAAATAAGACACGCTGATAAATAGGCAATTCTGCTTAAAGAGATTACTGGATGGGTCCCTGGAAAAGTGTAAAGTAATATGCATGTTTGACATGCTTGCACAGCTATCAAATACGGGCACATGTTTTCTCTAAATAAGTTTTACTTCATAAGTTTTACTTCTGCTCAGAAGGCAAGGTAAATAGGCAGGTATCGTACCCAGGTGTGAAAAAGAAGTACTCAACTGCACAAATGATTTTTGGTTGGTTATTCATTATTGTCGCAATGTACTGACATGTGCTGTAGACCTCTTGGCCAGGTCACCCTCGTAAAAGAGATCTTGATCTAAATGTTTTTTTAGCTGGTTCAATAAAGGTTAAAAAAAGAAAAAGGAAAAACCTGGGGAGTGAAATAAACATAATTCCATCACAAAGTAAATGTATTGGTAATGCACTTTAAGTGAATGTATTTTATAAAGTTTTCTTATTTATTTCACCACAGCTCTTGGTGTATGAATGTTTGTGACTGTAGAAGTGTGTTTGGTGGTGGTCGTAGAAGGCTCTGATTCACAGCCCTAAAATATATACAGTATATATTTATAAATCTTAGGGATGCAAAAATTTTCAATACAGTATTGAACAGTTCGGTATGTTCTTTACAGCTCAATTAGCATTGATAAATTAGTTTGTTATTGTGTAAAATTAATAGTCCCCATGTTTTTATGCAGCGTATTTCTCTTCAGTTGGGGACATTGACCATCAATGGTTGGCCATGTGTGTGTGGCTTTAAAACATTTGGGACTAGGAAACACCTATGTGGGTGAACAACCAATCACATCTGTCTATGGGCTGATGATGACAAACAATATGAACGACGGTGTTTTATGGTTTAGGCAGCAGGGCTGCACAGCAGAACTAACAGATTAATACTTCTTCAGTGAATAAATGCAGTTATGTAGGCATTTGGAAATTCATGTATTTTGCTTTATCTACCTTAAGTGTAAACTGAAGCTGGCTGGAAAATTGTGTGGTGGTTTTAAATGGCCTATATGTGTGACATTTACCTTCATCGCTCTATTACAGAATTTCCTGTCTTTATCCCTATACATCTAGTGTATGTACGTGGAATAACATAGTCTTTCTAAAAAATTAAGCCAATCTAATGAGGGGTTTGCTGAGTCAGATTAAAACAACTCTCATGAACCCTATTTCTTACACTGTTCATCCAATCTCCTGCATCACCTAGGTTTTCCTAATTATAAACCAGGCCATCACTGTTGACCTTATCAAAAAGGTGTCTGCCTCAAACACCCCGCAGTGAGTTTTCATCTGAAGTTATTGGTCATACTAGTAATGCTGCAGCTGATTCTATTTTTTTCTCTATGATTTATTGCACTTTGATTTGACAAGGGTATGAGTGATAAGCAGGTTTACCGTCTCTACCCTTTGAATTTTCTATCCATACACTGCTTGAATGTCTTGTTTGGTGTTGTTTTTTCAGTATATGTTGCAACCATGCTGCCGGAATATTGTAACAATACAATAGGATTTAGGATTCAGGACCCTTTTAGGCAGCCTAGTGTGAAAGAACTAAATTAATCCTCAAAGTGACCTGATTGCACAGATTTGAGAATATATTAGGGGCCACTTGAGTTCAAATCCTCTGACATCGTAACAATCATGTTTAGGCACATGAAGGCATCTGCTCAACTAATGAAAAATAATAACACCAACAACTGATTTTAATGAACTACATACACATATGACAAGCTTACTGCATATAGCAGTTGTAAGAGGGAATTTCCAGCAGTTAACTCCCAACATGTCTGATTTTTGAAAAGTGGCACACACAAGTGAAGGCAAAGCCAAGGCAATTTTATTTATATAGCACAATTCCTACACTGGGTAACCCACAGTGCTTTACAGGAATAAAAGACAATTTACAAGATTTAGATTAAGAAACAAAAGAAAAAATTAAACCATTTAAAAAGAAGAATGCAGATAAAAAACACTTTAAATTGTAGTGTAGGCGGAGCTAAAAAGGAAGGTTTTTAACCTCCTCATGAACATTGTTAAAGTTGAGGTTGTTCCAGGTTTTTGCTGTCAAAAACTTAAACGCTGCTTCACCCTGTTTAGTTCTAACTCTGGGCACGAGTAGAAGACCTGTCCCAGATGTTCTCAGAGTCCGAGAACGTTCATAAGCTACTAGCATTTCAGAAATATATTCTGGTGCTAAACCATTTAGAGACTTGTAAACCAGCAGTGCTGTTTTAAAGTCTATTCTCTGAGCAACATGAAGCCAGTGCAGAGATTTTAAAACTGGACTGATGTGGTTGTACTTCCTGGTGTTAGTTAGAACCCGAGCAGCAGCGTTCTGAATAAGCTGCAGCTGTCTTAACCCTCGTTTTGAGAGACCAGTGAGCAGGCCATTACAGTAATCTAACCTGCTGGAGATAAAAGCATGGATACGTTTCTCTAAGTCTGGTTGAGACATTATCCCTTTGACTCTGGAAATATTTTTAAGGTGATAAAATGCAGATGATGTAACTGACTTAATGTGACTCTGGAAATTTAAGTCTCAGTCCATGATGACCCCTAGATTTCTAACCTGGTTTTTAGATTTTAGAGAAAGAGACTCGAGGTGACTGCTGACACTTTCTCTTTGTTTCTGAGGCCCAAAGATGATTAGTTCAGTCACACAGACAACATAATTGTAATAATTAGTATCCATGACCAGTATCAGTATATTGCAAGTCACTTATATACAGTTTACTGTAATATATATTTTAATGAAGGGGAAAAATATACCTGAAAACTACAAAAAACTAAATTATACTTTTATTACATCTTGGTCGGACTTTTGTTGTTTAATCTGCAAAATGCATTCTCCTGATTGCGGAGGCCTACAGCACACACTTTCAGTTTTAAATTGGTTTCAATAAATTCCGCTTGATTCTGACATACTCTATCATACTCTGTCATACTTTACTAAGTGGTTTGAAGCCAAAAAATATTTCCTACAGCTGACCATAAAATTGAAAGTTTTAAAGTCTGAGGCAATCCAGCCAAAACCTTTGAGAAACTTTGAGTGAGAATATGCTCTTTGCCTGAAGATGTTCTCATACCCATATCTGTGCAGCATAATTCTAATGGGAATACCTTGTGAATAATTTAGGCCTGAGCTGTATGTGAGGACAAAATCCAGTGCAGCTTTAACACAGCTAAAGTCATTGTTGGACATTCTGTTCTCTTGCCTGCAGGACCCTCACAGCCCCTTAAGGACCCCTAGAACAGTTCTGCACCTTTATTGGTTGTGGCCATATATTCATCCACATACATAATTGAATAATAAGAAGCCTGTTCAGCTGATGTGTAAGAGGCAGGGTTGGATAAGGAGGATCACCTGGTCCCGTGGCTTTGTTAGACAGGTAGATTTGTAAGTCTGCCCTTGCCTAAGTTTTTGTTTGTAAAAACTGTTACATATTGTAAGATCCTCTCTTTTATCTGATCTTTTTCTTGTGTGATGTTGGCTCTGGAATTAGGCCCAGACCACATAAGGACATTAAGAGTGCGTTCACACAGGTTAACAAAAATGCACAAAATAATGAAAATAAGGTGAGATAAAACATTGTTGTTAACTGAAATAAAAACAAATAAAGCATTAAAAAAAAGCAAATCTTACTTATTTCTCCTTTAACTTAGAAAAGCAAACCACATGAGCTTCCAGCTGGGATAGGAGCAGTATCTTGCAGCTGTCTGGCTCTCAGTGTATTACCAGGTACATGTGCACTTAAAGTGTCCAAAATATAGTAAGTGTTAATTAATAACGTCAAGTACAACATATTATTGTATTGCTGTGCAACTGCAAGGCTTTGCCATTGAGCTGCAGCACATGCATCTTATGCTGGGCAGTCCATTCATTGAGTTAGTTCCTCATTGTTATAGTTGTTTCACGTTCTTGTCTCAGATTTAGTTCCCTGACACTCCTTGGCTCTTAAGCCTGGTCTACACTGTACAATTTTTTTTTAGTCTTAGATTTGTGCAAGCTGCACTGCACAACGTGAAATAATTAAATTGTAATTTACTGAATATTCTCACTGAGCGATGGAACAAGCGTTAAGTTGTGGCCACGACTGAAGTCATCTGCAGCGCATTTCAGACTCTGAACGCAGTCTGATTGCGTCATTGGCCTTTGTCCAAGTTGTCATGGCAACGGTGAGTTGTAAGTTAGTGCTTCCCATAGAGGGTGACTCTGTCCTCTATATTTAAGTCCCAAATATAAGTTATACTCAAATACTGTATAAAATATGGACGTCTTTCGCCCTCTGCTCCCCTATTCACCAATATTGTCGCTATGAAATGGCAATAAAATAGCGGTTACATCCGGGCTATTCGGCTTTTACTGAATATTAAATCAATAGCTTTCAGATAGCATAAAAGGACATATTAATCAAAAATTCACCCCCCCCCTAGAGTTGTCATGTAGTAAAAACTGAGCTCTAGGGACCAGAGCCATCTTTTGTACCAGGCTGTAAACATGATTTTTACACTTGTAAAGTTGCCATTGTGTTTCTCCTTATATTTCCGCTTTTGGAGCCTGCCCTCTGGTGGACAGAGGTATATATCGCTGTATATTGCTGTATGGTGGCACCATTACTCTAGGACCTTTTAAGGGGTTCCATAAGAGAGGCTTGGTTATTCTCTGTTTCTCCTCCGTCTTTGTTGTTGTGTTTGACGCTGTTGTGGGGACGCGCTAATGAGTACGTAATTTCACGGCACATTCCTATTGGTTATTTGGCTGAATAAAGATTGTAGGGGCCATGAGAGGCTAAGCGACAATTCCTTGTCTTTGGTTGTAAGATAGTTCTATTTTTCATCTTTGTCCCTGTCTCACTGCAAGACGTACAACCACCGCATCTGCATCTGGACCACATTTTCAAAAGTCTAGATGCTTTTGCTTGAACATTTTCTTCATTATTTGTACTAGTTATTAAATACATATTTGCTGTGCTCATAAGTTACCCTGGCAGTTTGGGGGCAGTTTTTCAAAGAATATGAATGATAACACACAAAAAGAAAAATCAATCATAGTTAGTGGTTGGGTAAAGCCATTTATTGTAAAACAATTGTATTTACTCTTTTTAAATCATAATGACAACTGAAATTACCCAAATGTCCCTGATAAAAAGATTACATACCCTTTTGATTTTGGCCTGTTAATATGCACACAAGTGACACAAACAGGTTTGGATGGCTACTAAAGGTAACCATCCTCACCTGTTATCTGTTTGCTTGTAATCGTTGTTTGTGTGTATAAAAAGGTCAGTGAGTTTCTGGGCTCCTGAGAGACCCTAGCATCCTTCATTCAGGGCTGACATTTATGTATTCTGAGTCATGGGAAAAGCAAAATAATTGTCAAAGGATCTGTGGTAAAAGGTAATTGAACTGTATAAAATAGGAAAGGGATATAAAAATGGATATCCATGAATTTGAGAATGCCAATCCTCAGTTAGAAGTGGAAAATGAGGTATTCTGAAAAATTTCAGCCACAACTGCTAGGAAAGTTGTTCAGAATGCAAGAAAAAAAAACACAAATAACATCTAAAATACAGGACTCTCTGAAAAAAGTGTGGCTGTTTCAAGACGCACAATAAAGAGGCACTTGAAGAAAAATGGGCTGCATGATCGAGTCCCCAGAAGAAAACCATTACTACGTAATTGCCACAAAGCAACCCACTTACAATACATCAAACAGCACAGAGACAAGCCTCAAAACTTCTGGAACAAAGTCATTTGGAGTGATGAGACCAAAATTTTACTTTTTGCCACAACCATAAACGTTACATTTGGTGAGGAGTCAACAAGTCCTATAATTAAAAGTACATCATTCCTACTGTGAAACATGGAGGTGGATGTTTTGGGGAGGTGTGAGCTACAGGCACAGGAAACTTGGTCAAAATTGATGGCAAGATGAATGCAGCATGGAAGCTGCGCATGGGACGTATTTCGACGTTCCAACATGACAATATTCCATTGGCTACAGCAGCATAAAGTGAAGGTTCTGGACTGGCCATCTCAGTCTCCTGACCTCAATATCAGAGCCACTCTGGCGAGATCTCAAACGTCCAGTTCATGCAAGACAGCCCAAGAATTTACAAGAACTGGAGGCTTTTTGAGCCTCATCTACAACCACCACAAAAGACTTCCACTTGTCATTGATGTTAAAAGTGGCAATACACAGTATTAAGAACTAGGGTATGTAAACTTTTGATCAGGGTCTTTTGTTTTTTTTCTGTTGTCATTATGATTTGAAAAGAATAAACACAGTTGTTTAACAATAAAAGGCTTCCACTAACCACTAACTATATGTGAAAAAAGTTTTTTGTGTTATTTTTATTCATATTCTCTGAAAAATGACCAAAATAAATCACAAAATTCTGCCAGGGTAACTTATGAGCACACCTGTCTGCTTGCACTCTTTCCATGTTACTGTAGTATGCAGTGCACACTGAGTGCTGCTCGAAGGTGTAGAGAATGTGAAATGAGACAAAATTCTGTCACAGTCTCACTGTAAACATTATAAGCCAAGTACTTTAGCAGGAGACTGTAACTGCCTAATGAACACATCAAAATGTTGAGTGCACATTTTGTCTTTTAGTCTGGTAATTAATTCTATCAGATAATTATAAATGTTTTTTACAAAGTTATAAAAATGAAGACACGGATTAACCACAACAGGGGCAGAATCTCTATCGTTTGTGCTTGCATTACAATCTTGTATATCTGATAATAACGCTGGAATGTTTAATAACCCCACACCCACTCACAGACAACAAAGCACTGATGTAATTTCAAAAGAATTGTATAAATTTTGCCATGCAAAGTTTAGTAGAAGTTTAACAGAAGTGTATGGCATGGATCTGTATAAATGCTGCTCTATAACCTAACTGCAGGCAAGTAAGAATCAAATCACAATGTTATCTACATTTGTCAAAGCCCAACCCGGTAAAATAGACATTTTTACTTCAGTGTTTTAAGAACAAATAGTTTTGTACAGTCCACCATAGGAATCACCTCAAAAAACAGCAGGGCAATAAAGTTGAGGTGAGTTGGTATTGAGATAAACTGCAATATCTTAAAACCCACAGTGCAGGCTGTGAATAATACATCTCAATTCCAATTGTGGCAGAGCTCCCCTCTCTTCTGGGCCAGCGTATATCTCTAAATGTTATTAAAGCTTTGCGAGACAGAGACAGATATTAGAAATGGGGAATTGTGAAGAATGTTGGCTTGGTTTTGTACAGAGCGTCACAGGAATGTAGATGAGTGTGACTGATACCATACCATACTGACACAGCCGAGTGCCAATAGTCTTTGACTGTACGTGCATTACATCAAAATTCAAGCATCACACATGTTCATCTAAATGAAATATTGTTTATGAAGGTTTTATCAATGAGATTTGTAAATACCACATAAGAGTAACAGGCTAAATTGTACATTTTGTGACAAACATTTAGTCTGAGGTGGCATTAGTCATGATAGTGCCTACAGTGGACATAATAATAGGTAGCCTGGTCAGCCTGACCCTTTCTCTTTCTTAGTAAAGTGAAGGTGGTCTGGAATCCCTCCCATTGACCATTACTTCCACAGAGTTCAATATGATCGACCATTTATAACCATTTATCTAAAATGGGGCGGGCTTTATGCAGTGCATTGTTTTTCTGATTTGTTGTCACTCAAATTGTATCCACTTAGAGTAGTTTAATCTCACTCCATTTGTTTACCCTTTTGTGGTTGGAGTGTTCTTAAGCTGTAGAATTGCCATACTAGTACTGAGCTCTTTAAACTGCAAATATTGCTGTCTCATAAATGGTTTCCTTCAACAGAACACTTAAATCCATGATTGGTTCTAATTTTTAAGCACCAATATTTTTTCTCATTGAAGATGAGTACTTAATTCAAATTACTTGCCCTTGTACTCACTCTTTGAAACAGAAAAAGTGTAGAACCAAATTACTTCAGTCTGCTTGTTATCTGATTCCTTGTCTAATCCAATTGTGGACAGATATACAGCAAGGTTAGTTGAGCATTACATCAGAACAGAGTGGACACCGTTGTGAATAAAGTGCACCATTCCTGTAGTGTACATAGCTTTAAAGATAATGCTGTACACAGTTGTATACCATAGTCTATGGGAACAGCCCCTGCCTGTTTTTGTTTCTCTCTTCTCTTAATGGAAGAGCTTGTACCAAAATGTTGTCTTCCACAGGGAGGTACTTTAGTGCTAGTGTCCATCATGGCTCTAATAGTGATAAATGTTCTGTATTAAAATGGCCCACACGTACTACATCCCCACAATGACTGCAATGGATTTTTTCAGGGCTTTTCTTGAGCTCTTCTTTTCTTCAGTGACTTCATAATGTGAGGGTCTCTCACTGCACCAAAGTAGACCTGTGACCTGCAGAGATTATTGTGTTCACTGGGTATATGTTAAAGACATTATATTTTAATGGAGAAATTGGCCTAAGGAAAATACTGAATAACTTCATTGATACAACAGCCTCTCCAAAAAAAAAAATGCACCTGATACAATCTTAGATTGATTGGTCCCTTAATTATTTTCAATATTTATATCTCTACAAAACTGAGTTGCGATAGTGTTGCATCACACATTAGCCAGTTAACCAAACAGGACTTTATGTGACCTGTGACTGGACTCGCATAAACAGTAAAGAAAGTACTGCATACAGAACCGACTGGAGCGGCTGGAGCTTAGCATCAGAGAAAAAGCAATACAAATATGAATAATAATAAAAAACAAGGCAAAAAACACTGACGTTTACAGGAGTGATAGACATGCTTATACTGAATGTGGGCTATGGGGACTCGACCATGCTCAAATTACTAATTACTCTGCAACAAAGGGAAAATAAAATATTTTTTGATATTTGATGTCCTACACCGGCGTCCCCTAGCCTTGCCAGCCAGACTGCTTTGTCGTTCTATTGCATACACAGAGATTTCAGTCCGGGATTGTCCAGTCTGCTCTTTTTTTCCTGGGCCAATCATAGCGACGGTGGCAGGATTTTGTTTTGTGTCTTATTGAGCATCATTTTCTTGACTAGGTTTCCAAGGTGAAGACATTTTGTCTCTTTTTCAGAAAAAGTCTCTTGTTATAAGAGACAAAACGTCTTCACCTTGAAAACCTAGTCCAGATGCTTTTGCTTTAACCTTTTCTTCAGGATGACCTGGTTGACAGAGAACCTTCACAGACAAACTACCTGGTCCTCAACCTTTCTGCGAAAACCAGTCTAATTCTAGCATTGAATGAACTCTAGCCTCTTTTGATTTTGAAGCATTCATCCTTTCTTCTGTGAGCTGTGTCACTCAGAAACATCCCTCCTCATGTATACAAAGGAAGAAATACAGACATAGGACAGTGGATTACCTACATTTATCTCCACAGTGGCTGTAGATGTAGAAAAAAGTCCTTTATCAGTTTTATTATGGAGATAATTCTTATTTTGTGGCAATTTTGTTTTGTATCTTTCTAATTTCTTTACATTTCTTCGGGTGACTTTTCACAAATTGTTCACTGATGTCCTACAGCTGAGACATGGACAATATATATATTGTCATAACATTATAATATATATATATATATATATATATATATATATATATATATATATATATATATATATATATATATATATATATAATATAATATAATAATATTGTAATAATATATAACTGTAAATACCTCTATGTTAACGTCGTTCCTTTTTATTTCTTTCTCATTTTATGCTTTTTTTTGTGAGCCATCTCATCCTTGCCTTGAGCTGTAACTCTCCTGTTGAGTGCCCGAGCCACAAGTTCCTGCTCTTCACGGTGAGTAAAATCTCTTCAGGCACAGCGTTAATTACAGAGACAGTGTTCCGCAGTCCTGTCGGTGAGGACAGTGAGCTCAGAGAGGCGGGACAAAGGGAGCACAACACAAAGGAATGAGGCATGTTTCACCAGCTGTTCAAAGTATCATTCCACTTGGTTATCAAACTGTACACTGTTAAAAGGAAGAATGTTTAAAGTTTTAAAAGTGCAATATCAACCAGTCGGCAAAGTATGATGGTGGCTTAACATAGTCATCACTATGTGGTTTGAATATGGCCACTATTAATATCACTTTATTACAGCATATTACAGAACTTAAACTCTCTCCCAGACACAAAATACTATTTTAATACCCAGTTAAAATATGAAGGAAAAGAACAGTGCTACAAGAACCACAGGCAAATTACACGGGCTTGAAAAAATAATCATTCAGCTTTTGACAAGAATTTTGTGAGGATTATGTGCACAGATGCATTTTGTTATGGCGTGAGTAGAGTAGAATGTTAAATGCCACAGACTTCCATCCGCAATGCTTTGAAATGTCTGTGTAAATCTCATGTGGCATTTCCACAGCCTGTTTTATGTATTTCTCTGGAGCTTGCTGGATGATTGCACCCAGTTAATGTCACCTTCGGATGGACTCTGCTGTTATTTCTGGTCTTTAGGTGCTGCATACGCACTTTTATTAGGAGCAAAATAGAGGCTGTGGAGAGAAGACAGAGTTGCTCTCTTTTATTAGCTTTGCTATTGATCAGGCTTACGATAAGATAACACAGGCAGAAGAAAATGCAATATAATATGTGCTGCATTCCTGTTCACATCCCCTGCAGCACGGCACCAGTCTGACTCTGGTGTTCTTTATTGCTGAAAGGACTGATCTTCATATTTGGACCCTCAGCATCTTGCATACATTCAAATAGCTTATAGCAGGCACCTATTCAAACACTTTTTTAAAAATGGAATGGGGTCCTTTGTGGAAATTATCTAGTACTTACCACAATCTCAGACATAAATGCAAACTGTGGTCACCCTGTTAATTAGCACACTCTCATTAATTTATTTTTGGAATTTCAAATAGAAGCTTTGAAGCTGTTGAAAATCAAAGAACACATAACCACCTTGTTATCCAGGTGAGTGTAGTACCGATGGAGACTGGATGGAGGAGTAGAGTGTAATAAAAATTATTGAAACAAACTTGGCTGTGTATATTAATAAGCACAACCATAAAAGGATAAATAGTCTAGAAGTACAACAACATTTAAAACTATTCTTGAGCAGATTTTCAAACAAGTTGTTCCTAACTTGACTGTATGGCTGTGGTCTGACAATAAGGCTGCTTACCTCACGAGTCACGTCAGGATGAGAGCAGGAAATACTTAAAATGCCAAAAGTAAATGTCAGTCTTTACTGTTAGTGCTTCGTAATAAAATAGTGAGCTTCCCTTTTAATCCTTTCTAGATACCATCTGGCAAATTGTAATATTATGTATTTAAAACTAGGATTTCTTAAATATTATTTTGAAATGTATAACAATCAGTTGAAATGAAAGTAAACCATCTAGTACTTTTTAGTCCCAGTACGGTCACACTATTGACAAGAGCAAAGTACAACCCAAGGGAGAGGTTCACCAATATGAGAAAACAGGATCTAAAAACAGACTGGTGGATGGTGGATTGAATATCCCACCACCTACAGGACATAAATATCATCAAAAGATTCAGAGAATCTGGAGAAATGTCTAGGGACAAGGTCAAAGGTCAGTGTCGGATGCCACAAGTAGCACTGTATACAAAACAGGCCTGATTCTATTTTGAGATCACTGCATGGATCAGGAAGACTTCAGAAGTCACTGTGACACAGTTCATAGTCATCCAAAAATGAGAGTTAAATGTGTATCCAGCAAAGAAGAACACATGTGATGCCAAACATTTGAACACATGTTTGGCATCTTATGAAGCAGGTGATTGGTCCAACAGCTTAACATTTCCAGAGGGTTAAAAAGCCCAAGTGTTTACAAATGTGTTCATCAGTGAAATCACTGCTATTAGTCTGACAGCTAATATATGTGAGTCTGTGTCCATGAACTGACGCCGTCCTTATCTTTTCTGATTCTTTTGAAAATGCTACTCCAACACATTTCCATTTCCCCAAAAAATTAAGCAGCAAGTGGTAATAAACTACCTACATTTTAACACATTTAGCTCAGATATATACTAGCTGTTGTTGAGCAAGTTTGATGTTTCCCAGCCCAAAATCTTTTGAAGTGAGATTAAAGGATCGTTTACTTAATACCAAAACACAAATGCTGTCCGGTAGTGTAATCAAAACAATCTGCATTCAGGCAAGCAGGGGCACTGTGAGCACTGCCATTACAAACATTATACACTAGAAGAAAAAAATAGCTTCATTGTGCTATACCAGATTCACAACTTTTGTATTCCTGAAATATTCTGGAGCTTTGCTGACAAACTCTGAAGGATCTATTATGTGATATATGAGGCACAAAAACACATTGTTCTACTCTCTCTGTAGCTTAGCAAATAGCTATGTAGTCAATGTGTTTTATTATCAGTTATATTTCTGGTCCTGTAGTAAATTGCATTACATCTCCTTGATTTCATCATATTTGTGACTCAATATGCTTCCAATTTGTGTATTCATTTTTACCCTGTCAATTTTTGATGTTTACTTCAAAGGAGAGGACATTAAAATTAAGATATTGATCTATATTCAGTTCTGTCTAGGTCTCACAAACATGACTAAGCAGTTAAATATAGAACTGGTCAAGATGGCAATGGAAACAGAAATCTCATGAGTTGAATGTTCCCTCCTTGTCATTACAGTCCCTTGAGGCAGACAGTAAATAGACTATTGACAGCTGCAGACTTCAGCTATTTATGAGCTCTTAAATAGTTGAGTGTTATAGCCTTTAACCTATTGAGTGAGCAGAGACAGGTTCATGAGTGAGGATCTTTGCAATTTTTTATCAGTGGGACAGCTTTGGCAACCTTCCACAAATTTCACAAGATTTCCCTGTCAATGCATGTATTATAAATCTGTCATAAGGCCCTAGAATTATGTGCCTTTTAAGTATTGAAAATGACAGATCACTACTAATAGGTGACATTTGATTTCTTATTTCCTCAATTTTCTTTATAAAAATGTTATTTAAATAGTCTGCAACATTATAAGGTTTTGTTAAAAACACCCTCTATCCACTTCAATAAAAGCTGGAGCTAAGCATGTTCCCTTTCAAAAGCTACACTCTGTGCTGCGTAGAAATACACTATGGGTAACACTGTTTGTGTGATCGGTTGTAAAGCACGTTTGTCCAAGAACACCAAGAATTGGCCTAAATAACCTCTGTTGGTGAATCAGCTTGAATACCCGCACCTGCGTGAGAGCGCAGCTTGGTGTGACTGCGCCAGAGGCTATAAGAACACATGATGTAAAAAAAAAAAAGACAGTATAAACGAACATTGCTAAAGCAGATAGACATGTAGCCTCCTTCAAGCACTTGCTCTAAAAGCCTTATATATGAAAGCTTTTTATATATATATATATATAAAAAAAAAAACTTTATCCTTCACCCTCGGCAGGTGGTCTCATCCTTCAAGCTCGGGTCATGAAGCTCAAGTTCTGGGAGCTTGAGGGTTCTGCGCAGTATCTTTGCTGTTCCTAGTACTGCACTTTTCTTGACCGAGATGTCTGGTGTTCTTCCAGGGATCTGCTGTAGCCACTCTTCCAGTTTGGGGGTCACTGCCCCGACTGCTCCGATGTACACCACTGTCACCTTCACCTTCCAAGCCTTTTCCAGCTCTTCCCTGAGCCCTTGGTATTTCTAGAGTTCTCATGTTCCTTTTTCCTGTTGCAATCACTTGGTATTGCCACATCAACCACAACAGCTATCCTCTACTGTTTGTCCACCACCACGATGTCTGGTTGGTTCGCTATTATCATTCTGTCAGATCTGAAATTGGAAGTCCCACAGGATCTTGGCTCGGTCATTCTCTACCACCTTTGGAGGTGTTTCCCACTTTGACCTCGGGGTTTCCAGTCCGTACTCTGTGCAGATGTTCCTGTACACTATGCCAGCCACTTGGTTATGGCGTTCCATGTATGCTTTCCCTGGCAGCATCTTACACCCTGCAGTTAAGTGTTGGATTGTCTCAGGGGCCTGTTTGCACAGCCTACACCTTGGGTCTTGTCTGGTGTGGTAGATCTGGGCCTCTATTGCTCTGGTGCTCAGGGCTTGTTCCTGTGCAGCCATGATGAGTGCCTCTGTGCTGTCCTTCAGTCCAGCCCGTTTTAGCCATTGGTAGGATTTCGTGATATCAGCCACTTCAGTTATGTTCCGGTGGTACATCCCATGTAGGGGTTTGTCCTCCCATGATGGTCCCTCCTCCAGCTCCTCTTCCGCTGTTCCCCATTGCCTGAGACATTCACTAAGCACGTCATCTGTCGGGGCCTTATCTTTGATGTACTTGTGGATCTTGGATGTTTCATCCTGGATAGTGGCTCTCACACTCACTAGTCCACGGCCGCCTTACAAACGGCTAGCTTACAGTCTCAGGGTGCTGGATTTGGGATGGAAAGGGTGAGGAGCTTTCCTTTCTTAACATCTGTGGTCTGTATCTCTACCTTATTATTCCAGCAGGGTATCTGATCACTGGCAGGGCGTAGTTGTTTATAGCCCGTGCCTTGTTCTTGCCATTGCTGATGTCTTGGGACTACTTGTCTTACTCTTAGGGGTATTTGGCAGTAGCTGTTTTCCTTGTTACCTCTTCAAGTTTGCCATTTGCCTGTGGTATTCCAAGGTACTTGAAACCATTATCAATGTCTGCTATTGTTCCTTCTGGGAGTGAGACCCCTTCTGTGTGGACTACCTTCTCTCCCTTTGTCATCATTCGACTTCAGTTCTCAAGCCCGAATGACATCCCAATGTCAGAGCTGTAGATCCTGGTGGTGTGGATCAGTGAGTCGATGTCCCGCTCGCTCTTAGCGTATAGCTTGATGTAATCCATGTAGAGGAGGTGACTGATGGTGGCCCCATGTTGATTATTTGGCTGAGGGGGTTCAGACCTATGCAGAACAGCAGTGGGGACAGAGCATCTCCTTGGTATATGCCACGTTTGATGGATACTTGTGCAAGTGGCTTGCCATTGGCCTCAAGGGTGGTTTTCCACAGCCTCATCGAGTTTGCAATGAAGTGTCTTAGAGTCCTGTTGATGTTGTACATCTTCAAGCATTCAGTGATACATGTGTGTGGCATTGAGTCATATGCTTTCTTGTAATCAATCCAGGCAGTGCACAGGTTGGTGTGTCAGGTTCTGCAGTCTTGGGTGACTGTTCTGTCAACCAGGAGTTGGTGTTTGGCTCCTCTGGTTTCTTTGCCGATGCCCTTCTGTGCTTTGCTCATGTATTGATACATGTGCCCACTTATCTTAGCCGCGATGATGCCTGACATGAGCTTCCATGTTGTGGAGAGAAAGGTTATTGGCCGATAGTTGGATGGCACTGTACCCTTTGTGGGATCCTTCAGGATCAGGATTGTACGCCCATCGGTAAGCCATTCAGGGTGCGTCCCATCCCTTAGCAGCTGGTTCATTTGTGCTGCAAGGCGCTCGTGGAGTGCAGTGAGGTTCTTTAGCCAGTAGGTGTGGATCCTGTCCAGATTTTCAGATTTCGAAGCAGCAGAACACACAGGACAAACCTGTGGTTAACCTGTGGTTAGTCCTGTGGGACTAACCACCAAGGATCTGCAGCTGAAGTAAAGGAGGTTGAAGCGCTGATGGCAGCTACTACTATACATAATAATAGCAAAGTAGAATTAAAAGAAATTTTAAAAACAGAATGTCTCTAAATATTAGGTTGGCTGCAGCAGTGTTGTGCCTGAATGCGTTCATTGAACGATAGTTCATGAACGATAGTTCATGAACGCGTTCATATTTTGGGCGAACGTGAACTGAACGTGCTGTATTACTGCCTGATGAACGTAACTGTGACACATTCTGGTGAACGGCACGCTCTCTCAGGTTAACTTCGTTCAATAGGGTGCCAGATTTCTATAGAGCCTTCCAGGCGAAAACCCAGCTAAAACACACCACAAACGAGTCTCATTATTTAGCGGAAAGACACCAAATCTGGCAACACCAGCCACAAGTGTCGCACCGCCGTCCGCCGCATGCGTGACACGTCATCAAAAAAAAAAAAACATGGAGGCAACAGCAGCACGTAACAAGACGTATGATTATTTAAAAGAATTGTATGATTGCACCTTAATGATTACTGTCCTGCTTTTCTTTTAACAATTTATTAAAAAAGACCATTCAAGTTTTTCCTCATGATTTTGAGAATGTACTGTAGGGTTAAAAGCTGCAGCTGCTACTAGTGTGGAGTGAATGGACAGCAACAAGCTAATGTAAACCCTGCACTGTAAATTTTTTTGTTGTAAATTTACAGTAAATAATTGGATAAATTTTGCATGACTTTCACAGTAAGGATTACAGCAATATACTGTGAAATATAGTCACAGCATGTTACTGTAATTTTATATCTGTGATATTACAATGTATTGTTGTAAAAGCACAACTGTATACTGTAACTTCACAGCTTTAATGTCAATGCAGTTACTGTGATATTACAGTACATTACTAATGAATTACAATCTTTTACTGTACATCATTACAACAAAACCCTGTACTTTTACAGTGTGTACTGTGAAAGTAATGTACAAGTTGACAATAATTTTCAGTGAATTTACAATGTATACTGTGGAAGTCATGCTAAAATTGTCCAATAACTTACTGTAAAATTAATGCGGATAAAGCTTACATTTACTGTGAATTTACAATCATTGTACAATTAAACCCCTCCCCCAACAAACAACTCTGAGGTAAAGTCAACGTTAGCCCAATGGCATATTTATTAACAAAAAATAATTTTCAATGTACAGCAGAAATTCAACTTTCCAGTCATAAAATCCATCTTAAAATGCAGAAAATGCTGAAAAAAAAACTATGATGCCCACTCAAAGTCAATAAGTTTCCTCAAAAAGGTGCTGACATGAGGGTTCATTGTTGTCCGCTTCTTGGTCTTTGAGCCTCTTTCAGGATTGATGCCCAGGAAGCATCTGTTAATAAGCAAAGATAGTTTCAGTTTTAAATAGACTTACAGTATATCTTGTAGACAGCATTTATCAAGTTGTGCTTTTTGCTGTGCTTTTCCCCCACATCAAACCCTAATAGATTTATAATTCAAAATTGTTAGATCTTCTGCTCACCATAATTTTTTTTGCCATTTTTAGCCAAGGTGCCCCAGGTTAGGTTTGCCTGAGGCAAAGTGGTTGATTTTTTACTATGAGAGGTAGCAAAACTAAATAAATAGCTGTAATTGGACCGGCAGGTATTTGTCAGCATAACGTGTAGAAATCCAGACTGATCTGCAGAGCCAAACTGAATGAGTTTGCGAGATCAGCATGGTCTCACCAGGCTAGCCTCATGTACCTCGTTTGTCAGCATTTTCGACCTCAAGACAATCATTGAGTTGGAAACCTGTACTGTAATGTGAATTACAAGATTAAATGTGATCTTTATAAAATACCTTTGAATGAACTCCAGCGTCGAAGACCCGGCGGCAGGATACTCAAGATTGAATACATAATAGCTGCTGAATAAAGCAGCTACACCGTGTAAAAAGAAAGGGTGTGGGCCCATCACGACATGTCCCTCGATGGATATAAGCCATCTAGAGGGCTTCATCATGTCACCTGAAATGAGCATACAACATTATGTGTTATTAGCACTTTGCGATCTGCTTAAGATACAAAGGGCTATACAAATGTAATTCTTATTATAATTACAATTATTATTATTTATTGTGGTCATGTAGATTTCTAGAATAAAAACAAAATAATGAGTTAGAAATGTCTATACTAGATCAAAGTAACATTACCTTTAATGATCAAGCAGGGGGTTCTGGGGGGTTCTGCAGTGTTGACGTCCACAGCAGTGGCACATGGCTGTAACATAGTTAACAAACAATAGCATGGATTTAGGATAAAGGATAAATGTTGTTCATTGGTCAGAGGTAGTAAATCATGCAAGGTAAATGTTGATAATGTAATCACTCATTTTTCATTTTAAATATTTGAATGAAAAATCTTACATCAACTTCAAGCACCAAACTCTCTTTTGGCTCTTTGAAGTACAACATTAGGAGCAGCAGAATGCAGGCTGCCTTGTCAGAGTCTGGATTATAGCAGGCCAGAACATCACGGATCTTGGGGTTGTCCAGTGTTGCACAGTAATCCAGGATGGTCTGTCCTCGTCGACTAATTGCCTCCTGTAGCTTCTGAAGGACATCAACATCCGTCAGGAGGCCAAAGTGAGAGAACAGGCATTTCTGAGCGAAGAGAAATGGCCATTCCTGTTTGATCTCAGACATTGCTGCAGCAGGTACTTTGTTAAGGTATTTACGCAGGATAACGTATGTCTTTTCCATCATTGGTTCTGCTCTCTCTGCCCCACTCATTCCTTCTTCTGTGTATACAGACATACATATGTAATGTTAGTACCCAAGCAACAATTTGGTCTTGTAGCCGCCCAACACACACAGTTTTCAGATCTTGACCAATTACTTAAGTCTAAACAAAATTACACAAAAAGACAATAGATTACATGCCTGAGTAGATGTTCAATAGATCCCTCTTTATATTGTCCAAAGTTCCCTCGGTCTCCCCCTCTGGCAAATCTGCTGGGCCCCACCTGACACACCTACGAGTGGGCATCACAGGGTAACAATACTATTGGGGACGGTTATAACTCAGAAGTTGGAGCAAGTCGTCTCATGACTGAAGGGTCAGCAGTTTGATTCCCTGTTGTGACTGTCTAAATAGACCCATCCAATGTAATGACTGGATGAACGGGAGAAAGGTAAAAATCAATTGTTTTACTCGAGGGAAGGTGGAAAATGAGCTTAATTCCCCAAATGGTGGAATATCCCTTTAAGGTTAAGGTATTTAGTGCACCACAACCATGCATGCCAGAGAGCCACTATGCACAATATCAGCACCCTGGCTCAGCTAAATCCTAAATGGAACAAGGCCATAATCACAGGTAATTACACCTGTGTTTACTACACTATTAACATCGCAACAAGATTGCTGTGAAAATGGTCCATGTCAAAGTGTCAATAAAGTAGTCAAGAGAAAAGTATGTTTTGTCCTGTTTCAGGGTTATTCATGGTCATATACAATGCTGTCGAACAAATATTGACAGACTTTACATGTATATTGCCACATACATATTGCCACATACCCGTATTGGTCAACAGGACCTCTTGCCTGTCTGGCATCTCCTGCCATTTCCGTGCACGGTCTTCTTTCTCTGCGGCGTTGAGCAAGAGTTTTATTCCTATTTTTGTACTCCACTCTTGTTTTTACTTGTTGCAGAAGAGAGTGACATCCATCTCCAGCAGTATCACCGTACTTGCCAATGTCACCAAATGATTTTGGATGGCTCCTGAAAATGTGGGTGGGATAATTAGAAAACATGTCACCATTGTGGCACTTATGACAGAAGCGTACAGCTAATGTTAGGATTACTTAAAGGTAAGAAATACTTAAAAAATACAAAAAAAAAACAAACAAACAAAACAAACAAAAAAACATTAGGCTGCTGTACAAGACCAAAAAAAACATCATGCTGAACAAGACCAAAAAAAAAAAATCAGGCTGAACAAGACCTTCATAAAAACATGTGAATTATTACGGGTTTCTTGAATATACTAGCTGTTTAAACAAACCATGTTAACAAAGTCTTCACTTTTGCACCCTTGTTACATAATAGGTGCAGGGAATGAATCAGTGAAAGTTACAAACAGTTGAAGGGGGTGGGGCTGGGGATTAACTGACAGCTAATATTGATAATAGTCCCATCCCTACCTGACAATGTTTCTCACAACGCTGTGGCACATGGCTCTGGTTGGGTTGCGGTCGTGCTGCATCATTTGGTCTACGAGCACGACCACAAAGGCCTTTCTCTCGTCTGGCAATGGTCTTTCTTCTTTTTCCACTCTAAGTCGAATGGCTGATGACACCTGGTCCCATGTGAAACGAAAGTCAACATGCCATGGTATGCCAGACTGTAAAATGCTTGACGTGCTTGGGGCAGTGCTTGGAGGGCTGGGCAACAGCTGATTTGGAGGCTGGAATGTTGTGTTTGGAGAACATGGAGTTAGGGAACTTGGAGCACTTGGACCAGGAGAAGAGACCAACTCCATATTAAGAGTAACAAGTCCTACAAGGCACAAAATAGCACAATTTTGATGAGTTTGTAATTACAATTATTATTTTTTATACCTATTATACATTTCCCCAACCCATTACGTCACACTAAACAAATGCCACACACATGAATAAGGTCTATAAGCTGTGCTGCACACCTGAGATTAATCACTTCATCTAATATTTGACAGGTAACCAATGTGTGAGCTTGGGACTATATACAAAGCATATTGTCTACCAGTTGTGCAAATGTTCTAAGGCCCTAGTTCAGTGACATGAAAGAGTGAAAAATTTAATGGGTGAACAGATGAATTTACCGTCCTTGATGCCCCTCATTAACTTCCGACTTTGGATAGGTTTGAGGTATTTCACCAAATCCCTCTCCTCCACCAAGGTCAGATCTTCAATAGACTCGACCCCAAGCTCATCCAGCATGGTGGTAAGAAGGTCATCAGGGAGATCAGGCAAGTATAACAACACTGCTTCCTTGGCCTAGTCTCATTAAGTAGTGAATCATGAAACAATGTAATTTTTGCCATCCCTACACTGTATGCATATTTCCTACTATATTCTGTTCAATCAACAAAGCAAGTTAATGACAAAATCAACTTTATTCAAGTCAACCAAAAAAATAAATAAAAAATTGTTTGCTTTGACTATATAGCCTGCTCTACTACTCACATCTCTCCTCACGTATCCTGTATCCTCACTTTCCTCCCTGCTCATACTGCCTCTGGAAAAGAATGGTGGAGAGCAATAAGGGACTGATCATACACATTGTACGCTGAAAGAGGATAGTAGTCCAGTAGATCTTCTGGATTATGAACAACAATAATTAGCATAATCTTCCCAATAACAAGCCCTTCATCACTGTTCTCTAGTAAAATGTGCATCCCCCTTCTGTAATCTGTGCCTTTGACTGTAACATAGTTACAAGCCACTGCCGAGTGTAACTGGAATGGACAACTGGCTACAGATGCCCTGATCTTGTCATTGTAATCGTCAACATGAAAATCAGTCCCCTTTTCTGCTTGTACAAGTGGAGGGAACAAGTTTCCTGCACTCAAGTACGCTTGTAGAAGTTGGTGCCTCTCTGCTAGAGTTTTGCACAAATTCTTAAAATTGTGCAATTTTCTTGCACACTGTTTAAAAAATGTATGTTTGCTCTCAAATCGGAGTGTCCATAGGCGAATAAGTGGGCCAAAGTGAATGATGAGAGATGGATAGTGGCACAGATAATGGTGCTTTGGTCTGAGGGGGGCATTGGGGAAAAGCCTTGTCCTGTTGTCTATGTACTCCTCTATGAGGACTTTAAGATATGCAACCTGGCCCTCTGTAATGACCGGTGCACAGATGAGCTCAACAATCTCCCTCAGCTGCAAAATCATTTGCCTCACCTCATTTTCACAGGGATCTTTAATCCTGTCACCCACCATGAGTGGGATAAGTCTAAGCAAACACCAGTTCTGAACTGCATGCCCACTGAGCTTGTCGCTGCTGGGAGAGAGGTCTGCTGGTTTGTCCTTAGCATCGTTAACTTCATATCTGAACTGGTTCTTGCACCTGTTTAACTGCAGGTATGTAAAATGATTATCCTCAACTAAATAGCGAATATATAAAGGAAGGTCATAAGCTATGACTCCCTCAAATAAGTCATGGCCTAGACATGGTGGAAGGCCAGGCTGGCAAACATGGAAATGTGAAAGCTGATTGAAAGGAGAGTCAAACTTGATGCCGCATACAGAGTCAGCGGCAGTAGTTTCCCGCTTTTGCAAATTACTTGCGTATGATTGGGCTGTTCTTTTGGTACCACATGATATAGGATTAGTCAGGAAATCACCTCTACACACCTCACAGTAACGACAAAAATAAGTAGACCGACTGAAGTTCTCCAAGAATCCCCCAATAGAATGGGATCCCAGGTTGTCTCCTGAAATGGCAACCAAAGAGCCCTTTAGTACAATGCCATCAGATGTGACTACACCTCTCTGTTCCAGAATTTTGAGGTCCTCAATCAGGGGAGCAAAAACTTTATTTACCCCAAAATACTTAAAGTCTTGTTCCCTACATAAGAGAACAAGTTGCATCTGGTCAATAGAAGATCTATTGTGAGGCAAGATATCAGTAAGAGTTAGGTAAACTGCTAAAACCTTGTGCTTTTTTTTCCCTGAGCCCAGGGGGTTGACTACCTCAAAGGCATCTTGGTACAATATTAAACCAAGTGAAGAAGGGTCAGCTTTCAACATTGGATTACTTTGAAAGCCTTCTCCATCCTTGACATCCTGATAGACAGCATCAGTAGACGGCTGCAAACGTGTCATGGTATACTGTTCGCGTAGAGACTCATTTTTGAAAAGTGTCACCAATGTCTCATGAATAGGAACATACTGAGCAAAACATTCTTTGTCATTTTCATCATTGGCTAAGAACAAAGGAACAGGATGAACATAGTTAAAACACTCTTTAAAAGCAGCCTTCCTCTTTGCATCTGAACTGAGCATTCCCCTGTTATAGAGTGTGAGTAGATCATCTCTGTTCATTTCCTCAGTGATGCTGCTTATAGTGGCTTGAGGGATTCTGAGTTGTTTTAGTTTCTCACTCAGAATGTTTAGGGAATTGGACAGACCAAGTTCATGAGCATTTTGAAAGCCATCAATAATGGTTTGAATGGTGCTTACTGGTAAGAGTAGCTTAGATTGCAATTTCAGGTAAAAAAGTGTAAGGTTCTGTAAAAATAGGTTTTCGTCGACAGCTAATGGAATTTGTGGTTCATTATGTTCCTCAGCAGTCTCTGCATATGACTGACTGGGTCCTGGCAACGGCTCTGTAGCAATAGACTTGCCTAAAACAAGGTTATCTAAAACTGAATCCTCTGCACACCTATGTTTTCTGGAAATATGTGAAGCAAAAGTCATCACGTGTGTGAACGTGCAATCACAACCTCTAAATGGACATCTAGTTACCATTCCTTCCCTTATGTGCGTCTTCAAATGCTTAATAAGAGAGGCCAAAGTGTCACACTTAAATGCACAAGTCTCAAGCAGACATTTCAAGGGTGTGTCAGGTGGTAGAGCTGATGTATCAGGTGGTAGAGCTGATGTGCCAGGCAGTATAGGCCCAGCAGCCTGCAGGCAGGACCTTTGCTGCCTATACATATGAATTTGCAGTCCCGTGTGTTTTCTGTACCTCCGTGAATAGTCAGGCACCCCACACTGGTAGTGATAATTGGGAGCATTGCTATGCAGTTTTGTATGCTGAACATAGTTACACACATTCTCAGACACATGCTCACAGCCAACAAATTTACAATTGAACATTGTGGTGCATGTTAACTAGTCACCTGCTGAACCTAATCTATTTCTCCTCACTCTTAGCCTGACACTGAACAGGATGGTTAGCCTCGCCCTCTGATGACCTGGAAAGAAAAGAAAAAGGAGAAATTAAACAAAGGCAACCAACAATAAAAAAATTCAGTTTGAATGCAGATTATGATCATTTATCATTGTTATTTAATTTTAGCCATATGTCAAAAATTATAGTGGTATAACGTTATATATAGTGTTTTTTTCTGTAGCACTTTGAGATTGCTCACTCAATGTAAGGTGCATTTACAACTTTTACAATTATTCATTCATATCAGGATGTTGTTGGTTTAGAATAGATAAATAACTCTTTTGACTCATGTACAATAATTTTCTTCCAAATACGATCATTTTGAACTTCTGGTACGATACTTGGACATTTCCAAGCTGGCAACACGGCTCAGTCATATTGTAACTAGGATATCTGCTGTGAAAATATTTTTTCAAGGACCGTTTGAATGGCCTGAAGTTATTAAAGTTAAACAGCTAACGGTTAGCCCGCAGAGTTGGTGTCGAGCAGAGTATGTGAACGGTGCGGAGTGGGAGTGGCGCTAGGAGCGGGGCTGTGTGATTTTGCTAGGTGCGAGGAGCGGAAATGTTGGAGCGTTATGATTTTCTCCCGCTCCGAAACGCTCCACTATCGCTCAATTACCAATCACGAGCCAGGAGTCCCAGGACCAAACCACTGTCAGGAGACGGAGGGGGACTCAAAATATTTCTAATCATATTTTGCATTTGTATTGTTTTATTAGTACTTTCACAAACATTTATATAAAGTATTTATCATGTAATTAATTTATCACATGATTTTAATTATATTTTTAACGACCCCCCTCGCGGTTTCCACCCGTGCATCTCCATTATACCCTGGAGCGAAAACGGAGCGAGACGTATAAGGACGGAGTGGGGGAAAGAGCGAGGAGCGGAAAATTGCACACCCAGAGCATGGAGCGCAAATTCTTCCCGCTCAGCTCCGCTCACATAATCTGGTGTCGAGCCACAGTACGATAGAATGTTCCTTGGCTGTGATGGCATTTCTATTGTAGAAATGTCTTCATTATTGATAGTCAGAGCTGTTTCAGTAGCCGAAGAGATCCGCGGTGCACAGAAACGGGCCAAGAGGTGGTTGGCGCTGGCGAGCAGTGCTACACGCGGTGTGTTTGGCACCCATCATATGGGAGTCCAGGGTCGTAACGCCCATTGTCGCTAGCTTAAAAGATTTCCTGCACCAACAGCAATAGGCCTCGCGGTCATTTCCTGGCACAGGCTTGACCCAAAAGTCCACAGGGAAAACGTATTGCTGTCCACAGCGGATTAAACCGACACGTTATCATTTTAGCCGACAAACTAGGCTAGCTACTGTCTTGTTCTGTAATTTACTTCATGACGTGGAGCGCGAGGTGGACTCAAAATTACGCTGCATAAATTTTTAATTAGCCTACACTAGTAACAGTTCATTTTGTTACGGTATGAACTTAATCCTAGGAAAAGTAAAAAAACAAGATCTTTGTAACGAAATCCAAGACTTTGTATACCAAATTCAAGGCTATTAAGGCCTTAAATTTAGATTATCAAATTTAAGACTTTTTCAATGCTTTTAAGACCCCGCGGGTACCCTGTTGTTACTATTAGCAAATGCTGTGAGAGAATTTTCAACAATTCCGTGCTCTTGCTAACAAAATGTGAACTGTTGTAACTAGGATATCCACTTAAAAAAAAAAAACATGGACCGCTTGAATCACTAGCTAAGTCATTAAACAGCTAGCTAACGGTTAGCCCTGCTAATCTATGATAACCCTGACTAGCTAATTACCGAAATGTGCACGCATAAATTGTAATGTTTGTCCCATCATTGGTTTTATAAACTTTACAAACACCAGATCTGTCTAAACGGTGATAGTGACATGAAAAATTATAGAGAAACTTTCGTCATTACTAACATTACTACTATTAGCAAATGCTGTGAGATAACTTTCAACAATTCCGGGCACTTGCTAACAAAATGTGTCATGCAATAAACGTTTATTTTAAAGTATATATTATAATTATATTAAAATAACATTGGTGTAAGTGCTGCAAACATCCATGCTGCTCACCTTCTCCGTTCAGCCCGGAATTGAAGAGGGACACGATGGCGCCTTAAATTCAAAAAACAGATCGGTTATGTCATGTGACTTCCCAGGGCATATTTAAATACAATATTTCACTGTAATAATAAGGTTTAATGTTGTGAAATCCTTAATTTTTTTCACTGTGTTGCTGTGAAATTACAGACCATGTTGTGATATTACATCAGTTTTTAGATTGCAATATTTTACTGTAAAATAAGAGTTAAATGAGGTAAAATACAAGGATACTGTAGTTTTTACAGGTATTCATTGGGATATTACAGGGAAACTTAATTACAACAAGTTACTGTAAAATATTACTGTTAATTATTGTGAAATGCTGGTAATTTCTAACAGTGTGGTTGGATAAGGATTCAAAATTGGATATGAAGATGAAATCTGATACATAGCTTCATTGTTAAAACTGATAAAATAATTGCTGTCTGTGATTCTACTGTATATGGGCTGTGGCAATAATTTTGAAAAATAATAGCTCGCAGCAACATATGGAAAAAAAGACCTAAGAAATAGTTCCTTTTTGGAACTGTGAACTTAGTTCAAAATTTTTAAGTTTGAACTATGAACTGAACTAGTTCATTTTAAAATTTGTGAACTGAACTTTAAACTAGTTCTTGTAGAAAGTGAACTTTCCCAACACTGGGCTGCAGGTCCTTAAACAGTCTTAAAAAGCCTTAAATATAAATTTCCTGATAAAAAAGTCTTGAAATTATTAATATTTTGATTCAATAGGGCTTAAATATTTTGGAGTGGGTCTGCTACAAACATAGGTATTTTTTATATACTTTTGGCTCTGCCTGCTTGAGTTTCATATTCATTTTAATATTGATATTTTCAAGACTATGATCTCGTCAAACACAAGATAATGATGTTCTATAACAGAGCAGCAATTGCTAATGTTTTGATGATGTTTGTACTGTAATCCATTCCTGGAATGGATTTAATATATGAGATAGGGAGACTGTCTCAGGTTCATTTTGTTTAGTGTCCTGTAGTTCATGTTGTTGGTAACCACAAAAAAAGTTAAAGCACATTAATGGATGTGTGAGGTAATTAGGTTTGATTACTGTCCTTTTCATAAGGTAACATTAAAGCTGTGTTCCAGTAAAGTGGTGAGGATGCAATCAAGAGGGGACACCTTTTGGGGAGGAGGTTAATGGCTTCGCTCTTGTGCTGCCATAGCAGGCAGTATTTTATTGGATTATATTGTTTTGTATTAATTTATCCAAAGTGGCGCTCTACACTACTAAATCTAGTTTATCCTAACCATTTTCTAAGCCATTTTTGTAAACTGTTATATGTCTTAACTATATTAACAGACTCTACAAAGATTTAACAGGCATCTAAGGAACTAAGACAGAATTTGCCCTCTAGAAAAACCCAGTACAGCAATGTGTATCAGATGTGCGCTTCTGGATCACAGTTCTCATGTGTCTCAGTTCTCATGTCGCATAGCAGCTGAGAATTTATTTAACACCATTTACAAAAGACATATCTGGTCCAAAACCTGGAGGTATTTAGACCTTTAAAAGGATTCATGTTCACCTGAGCCTGAATGCATATACTGCCACTTTATTGTAAAACTGATTTTTTTTTTTTAAATAACAAAAAAAAAACATAACGTTTCGAAATCAAAAGGCCGACAGAAAGTACACCTGGCAGCAAGTCTCATGGGCTGGGTTCGCAAAATGATTTTAACCCTAGGAATAAACTAAGGTAATTTTGGAAAGGTCATAACTTGGGGATTATCATGTTGTAATTGAACTGAATCTACTCAACTCCTGATTTGAAATATTTGAGCCTAAAGAGTTAAAATCTTTATCAATGGAAGCTTATGTTTCAGGAACAAAAGACGATAGAGTCACAGGGTAAAGTGTGATTAAAAGCCCTTGCCCTATGGAATAATATGGATATAGTCAACTCCAGAGGGCTCTTTGGATTATGGGTAAAATATACTTAACATTTGTTTTCACAGAATTAACAGTAATATATTTTGATCCAAACGACAAATGTCATTTCATCTCTAATTCCAAGCGACTTTATCAATTCTGACAAAGCCCATATGCTTTTGCTTTAACCTTTTCTTTTCCTAAAATGAATCAAAAGGTTTAGGTGCTCTCTTTCACAACAGCACCTGTAGGCTTTTATGGTCATTGCAACTCAGCCAGATGTGCTAAAGACGCTAGAGAGTAAAATATTAGAGATGGTGTAGCAGAAAAGAGTCAGTTGCTGCGGAGGTTAATTCATGGAGTGAACAATGTAGGTTTACATTGAAGTTATGATTTTTTTTATTAGTTTTGAAGTTATATTATTAAAAAGTAAGCCATTTATGTGGACAATTGTTGTTGCTGTGAATTATTTGGTTATTATATTTGTATTTATTAAATTCAGTTTTGCGTAAAAGCCTGGCTGGACAAATGTTAATATAATAATAGAATTTTAAAAAATTAGCACATTGTACTTATTTTAAAGATGTATTTATTTATTTTTTCATTAAAGGGGTCTTCAAAGCCATGTTTTCTGACTCGGGGCTTGTTCAAACATGTACGTATAGGAAAGATAAAAGCAGATTAATAGCTAAGTTTAGAGTGGTGCCAAAAAAGAACGTTTAGCTGATACATTCATTTACATATGTGTGTGTGTGTGTGTGTGTGTGTGTGTGTGTGTGTTTAGCGCAGGTTTGGTTTTAAATTCCATGTAAGGTGGTATTTAAATATCTTAAAAAGTCATAAATTTTACTTGTTCATATGTGTAGACACCTTGAATATCAGCGTGTCTCTCAGACACTGCTCAGAGTCAACAGCACCTCGAGGCAGAACTGCTTGAGCTTTTACTGCGCAAACACCTCTCCACATCTCTCTGACCTCAGCTGGTACAGTGTGGAGTTAGGTTAGACCTGTTTCTGTTTGTGTTTAGCACAGTTCGCTTTTCAAATCAGTAACAGAGCCGTCCCCAGCGGCGTCAGAAAGAGAGAAAGGGAGCAAGCAGCACAGTGCTGCGTGTAATGCCTTTTTCTAAAATCACCGAATGTGAGCTTGATCTCGGCCCCCAGACACATCTTTGGGCAGACAGACCTTTGCCCTTCTACATACATTGGAAAAACTGGATAAGTGTATAACATATCTCAAATGCATGGCTCTAAAGTAAGTTCACCCCCACCCTGCAGGTTTGTTTGTTTTTGAAATCTTTTTTTATAGTAAAGGGGGGTACATGGGATGGAAATAAAGGGTATATTGAGTGTATAATAGTCATGGGACAATATTATGATTTTGTGTCACAATTACCCTTAATTGCAATTAACAATTGTCCTGATAGTTATTATTATTCTTAAAAAAAAAAAAAAAAAAAAACGAGAGAGCTGATGAATGATCTTAAGAACAGGACTTTTATTTGTTAAACAAATATCTTCAAATAGCATTGTGGTGAGAAAAAAACAAACAGCTGGCGATTATCTTGATGACCGATATAATAAAAAATTGCCACAATCAATGAATCTTCACAGTTTTCATCGCAATGTAATTGTACATCATCCCTCTGCTTGTGTATATTTAGCATTTAGTTGTAATAAGCCTTCTTAAAAGATAGGAACTACCACAAGCACATATTAGCTCATGTACATTTCCCAAATATTCAATTGTTGGCCTTTTTAATAGTTGTTTAATGTCTCGCGTGTAATTAGCTTTATCTCTAAAAGATGTTAATAGAAGAGTGTGTTCACCGCCTGAGTGAGAAGGCTCTGTTTAAATAGGTGCGTTGATTGGCCCACTGTAGAAGCAGTGTTACACAAACACTTTTCTCTTTGGTAGACATGGACAAATATGGACCAAATGGATATAAAATGTTCAGTCAAGCAATTTTATATAAACCAAAAGGATCAAACCTTTTGAAGCAAGAAAGTGAATTAAGCAACATCACTGTAAAAAAAAAACAACAATAGTTTTTTACAGGAAAATGCTGACAGCTGTGGTTACAGCTGCACAGTAGGTAGCTTTACTGATTGAATATGTAAATTGACTTACAGTGAATGAAAACAGGTGACCCTCATTAAAAAAATGTTAAGTATACAAAAAAAACTTGTTAATTTTGCACAATTGTGTTGTATATAAACAGACCATTTCCTGCATTTTTCACATGTAATAATTGTGTATTGTGCACCAATAAACTGTAAAATTAACAGTAAATGATCAATCAAAAAAAATATTTAAAATGGTAAATCAACAGTGAAACTTATCATTAGAAATGAAGATTATAAATGTACATTATATTGTAAATTTCAAAAATACATCTAGAGAAAAGACAACACACACTTCTGGAATGAAATTTACTATGACTGAATCCAACTTGAAATACTCAAAGAGTAAATAAAGCCTCGGGATATTCTTCTGTCACAGAGTTTGAAAGCCAGGCGCACAACAACAACAACAACCTACACTCTCCCTGTCTGGAATGTTTCACAGTATGGCATAAACAAATCTATCTTCATTTAGACAATCAGGCGATGCGAACAGGCCAAGTTACAGGTCAAATCTATGGAGAGGCGAGCCCCTCACAGTAAGAATTCACATTTGTTAAGGTATTTTTTTGCAACATCTTCATGAAACACACAAGTGGAGGACACTTTACCAGAAAAGGTTACATAGAGCACCAAAAATGCAACAAAAATGACACATTGGCCCTAAATAACCATAATGCACAGCACATCCTTCACAAAGTGAAAACTAATAGTACCTCATCAAAGAGAGTCCGCAAAAAGAGTCCATATATAAACTTAACACCATTCGTTGATCGGAGAGTTCCTGTATCAAGGTGAGGACTCAAGGCTTCACACTGAGACAATGCTTGGAGTGTTTGTTCTCTACTTTACTTCCTTTTTCTGGGTTTATTGAGAAAAAAACACCTGTAAAATAAAAGGCATATTGAGAATTTAGACACACTCACTGACTCCGGCTCCGAGCCAGACCGAGACTAAGACTGGGCTCTTAGGCTAGGTCTGACTCTCAGGCTTGAGTTCCAGTCCCAGCCTTAGTTGAGGTCCGGATTAGTCCCAGGTCTGTGAAATGGGTAAGCCATATTTACTCACCTTTGAAGAAACTCTAGAGTTGAAGCCAGCTCTCAAGGATAATGGATATTAAAACAGTAGTAGCTCCAGAACATGAGGCACAATACAGAAATGAAGGAGGAGATGTTTGTGTTGGAACTGGAATAGAAGGAATAGAAGGACTGACCTATGAACAAATTATTTAACAGGTTATATTAATAAGTGCTGCACTCACATGAAAAATTCTATAAAACAATGCAAATAAAAAATAAAGGATATTAAACAGAACAGAACAGACTTCCCACAGACAATAACAGCAGGTGTCAAAGGCACTTGCTCCAATTGGACCTCTTCTGCCAAACATGTATCTACATGGAAGAACATGGACAACTCCTTCTCATCAAAGTAGCTGAGCAGAAGAAGGAGCATCTCTGTAACATCATGTAAACACGTGCTTACAACCACTTACTGGACGTGACACAGACCTGCTCTCACCAAGATGCTAATTTAAGTGAGACACTAGCTCTTTCACCGTGTGAAAATGGTGGCCACATAATGAAACTGCATATTTTAAATCCGCAACAACAGCTATAGGAGCAGCTCTCGGTACAGGTGTATTGTGCATACGATAAAAATGACCCTTGAAGGCTGAGAAAGTGGTAAACGTTTGACTACATTTGGTGCCAAGGCATTTGAAAAGACACCGGGGCTCATTCCTATGCACTCTGCAATGTACATTAAAATGTAAAGACTAATAAATATAAGGCGTAAAAGGATTAGGACTGAACAGTATTACTTTGCATATTGCTATATTTTTAATGTCTTATACACACTTTACAATATGCTACAAATATTTTTATTTAAAAAAGCAATGTTATTATAATTATTAATATGCGACCTGTCAGGTTCACAATAAAAAAAAATTGTGAAAACATTTTTATCTCAGTTAGCGTAAATATGTTAAAGTACAGGATAAACTTGTAAAGTGACTTACGTACTATATTTGTATTCATAAAAGCAACTGACTAAAACTTATATATATATATATATATATATATATATATATATATATATATATATCGAGAATTAGTTTCCCACACTAAATGCAATGAGTTTGCATTGTTTTTTAACGACAAGGTTCAATGCATTAAACAGGCTACAGTCCAAAGGGCATACAACAACACTGCAGCCACATAGGAGACCTTTGGTTGAGTTTACACATTTTACACCCATTAATGACAGAACAATTGAAAAAACTGTCTCCAGCCTGAGCTCATCCACCTGCTGCCTCGATGTTCTACCCACTAGATTTCTAAAATCAGTACTAAGCAGTTTGTTACCACAACTCACTGTTATAGTCAATAATTACTTACAGTCTGGAACATTTCCATGGGCCTTAAAAACTGCTGTCATTAAGCCTCTCCTAAAGAAGAGCAGTCTTGATGCTACAGTGCTCAACAACTATCGGCCCATATCAAACCTGCCATTTTTAGGGAAAGTCATCGAAAAAGTTGTATATCAGCAACTTAATGACTTTCTATTACTTAACAACTGCTTTGATCCTTTTCAGTCAGGTTTTAGGCCCCATCACAGACTGAGACTGCACTTATCAAAGTTACAAATGACATCCGTTTGAACAATGACGCGGGCAAAGTCTCTGTCTTAGTTCTGTTGGACATGAGTACTGCGTTTGATACAGTGGACCATGAAATCCTGTCACAAAGATTAAAGGAATGGATAGGTATCTCTGGAACTGCTCTTAAATGGTTTCAGTCCTATCTTGAAGACAGGAAGTACTTTGTTTCGGTTGGTAACTGTGTATCAGACCAAACGGCCCTGACATGTGGGGTTCCACAGGGGTCTATCTTGGAACCTCTATTATTCAATCTTTACATGCTTCCTTTAGGCCAGTTAATACACAGCTGTGGCGTATCCTACCATAATTATGCAAATGACACTCAGATTTACATTTCACTCACAGCAGGAGAAAATGGACAAATCCATGCATTTACATTTACATTTACATTTAGTCATTTAGCAGACGCTTTTATCCAAAGCGACTTACAAGTGAGGAAAACAATGGAAGCAATTTCAACAACACAAGGTAACAAAAAGCATAAGTGCACAAAAAAGTTAAAAACCTAGGACAGTAATCAAAGCCAAGGATAAGAATTTTTTTTTTAGAAAAGAAATTGATAGAAAGGAAGTAGAATTCAGTGTTTGTCAGTCAGGTGTTGACGGAAAATATGTGTTTTCAAGCGTTTTTTAAAGATGTCTACAGAATCTGATGATCTTGTAGCAGCAGGTAGATCATTCCACCAATGTGGAACAGATCCAGAGAAAGTGCGTGAGAGTGATTTTTTTCCTTTTTGGGATGGTACCACCAGACGTTGTTCATTAACAGATCGCAGGGATCTGGTAGGAACATAGGTCTGTATCAGTGAGTGAAGCTATGAGGGGGCGGAGCCAGTGGTGGTCTTGTAGGCCAAGAGCATAGCATATTGAACTTGATGTGGGCATCAACCGGAAGCCAGTGTAACCTAGTGGCAAGACAAGACATTTATTTTTGTATAGCCCAATATCACAACAACAGCCGCCTCAAGTGAAGAGAGGAGTTACGTGCGCTCTCTTCGGTTCTTTAAAGACCACTCTTGCTGCTGCATTCTGAATCAGCTGCAGAGGTTTGGTTGTGCAGCAGGGAGTCCAGCCAGTAGAGCATTGCAATAATCCAGTTTGGACAAGACAAGAGCATGGACTAGGATTTGCGTAGAGTGCTCCGATAGGAAAGTTCTAATTTTTCTGATGTTGTAGAGGATGAATCTAAAGGACCTGGTGGTGCTGGCAACATGACTTGTGAAGTTTAGTTGATCATCAATTACCACTCCCAGATTTCTGGCAGTGCTTGACGGTGTAATGGTTGATGAGCCTAGTTGAATGGAGAGGTTGTGGTGGGTCTTTGGGTTGGCAGGAATCCCTAGCAGTTCTGTTTTTCCAAGGTTCAGCTGCAGGTGATGGTCCTTCATCCAAAGTGAGATGTCACTCAGGCACGCCGAGACACGAGCAGAGACCGTCGGATCATCAGGTTGAAATGACAAGTGGAGTTGAGTGCCATCCGCATAGCAGTGATAGGAAAAGCCATGCTTCTGAATGACAGAGCCAAGGGATGTCATGTAAGTGGAAAAAAGTAGCAGTCCAAGCACCGAGCCCTGAGGCACCCCTGTATTGAGATGTTGGGACTCAGAGACCTCATCTCTCCAGGATACTCTGAATGACCTATTTGAGAGGTAAGACTTGAACCATTGCAATGCCATTCCAGAGACACCCATCGCACTGAGAGAAGACAAGAGGATGTGATGGTTAACGGTGTCAAAGGCAGCAGACAGATCCAGTAAGATGAGTACAGATGACTTGGATGTTACCTTTGCCAGTCTCAGGGCTTCGATGACTGAGAGCAGTGCAGTTTCGGTGGAATGTCCGCTCTTGAACCCAGACTGGTTCTGGTCCAGGAGGTTGTTTCGTGTGAGAAAGGAGGAGATCTGGTTAAACACAACTCGCTCCAGAGCTTTGGCAGTAAAGGGAAGGAGGGAAACCGGTCTGTAGTTTTCTAACAGTGTAGGATTGAGAGTGGGTTTCTTCAGTAGTGGTGTGATGCGGGCCTCTTTGAAAGCTGTGGGGAATGAACCAGTGGAGAGAGATGAGTTGATGATGTGGGTGAGAGCAGGCACGACAGATGGAGAGATGGCCTGAAGGAGATGTGTGGGGATGGGATCCAGCGGACAGGTGGTAGGGTGGTTAGAACTAATGACCTTGGAAACGTCCGCTTCAGTTAGAGGAGAAAAAGAAGGGAGCAAACACATATCAGGGGTGTGAAAGAGTTCAACAGGTGCTGGCGCAGAAAAGTGACTGCTGATGGCAGTTGTTTTCGTTACAAAGAAAGACGCGAAATCATCAGCTGTTAACTCTGATGAAGGAGGGGGAGCAGGCGGACAAAGGAGGGCAGAGAAGGTTTTAAAGAGAGTGCGTGAGTCAGGTGAGTTGATTAACTTAGAATGGTAGTAGTCAGTTTTTGCAGAAGTGACATCAGCAGAGAAATTAGAGAGGAGAGACTGGTAGATAGAGAGGTCAGTGAGATCTTTTGACTTGCGCCATTTTCTCTCAGCTGACCGGAGGCTGGTGCGATGCTCACGTAGAGCATTGGATAACCAGGGGGCAGACGAGGATGTACGAGCTGGTCTGGATATAAGAGGGCATAAGTTGTCCAAGCAGGATGTAAGCATAGAGCACAGAGTGTCAGTGGCAGTGTTGGTGTTTAAAAGCGAGAGCTCCTCAAGAGGGGGAAGCGCAGAAGAGACGGCAGAGGAAAAGCGGGAGGGACTGAGTGAACGCAGGTTACGTCGGAAAGTGACCAGCGGTAAAACAGTTTCAGTGTCTGGAGAAGTTAGATCGAGGTCAAGAGTTACGAAGAAATGATCCGACATGTGCAGAGGCGTGACCTGAGTGTCCTGAGTGGAGCAGTACCTTATGTAGATGAGATCTAGTTGGTTACCAGACTTGTGAGTTGCTGATGTGGAAACCTGCTTGAGGTCAAATGATGCAGTCAGGTTATTGAAGTTAGCAGCCTGTGGCTTTTCAAGGTGGGTGTTGAAGTCTCCTAATACCACCAGAGGAGTACCATCCTCAGGGAAGGATGAAAGAAGTACGTCCAACTCCTCCAAGAAATGTCCAAGCTGACCTGGGGGTCGATAGATAACTACAAAATGACTTTTAACAGGGTGGGTGATGGTAACAGCATGGAACTCGAAGGAGCTGTTGTCACACAAGGATGCTAGCTGTTTGAACTTCCAGTCAGTAGGGATAAGTAGTCCTGTCCCTCCACCCCTTCCTGTGAGGCGAGGACTGTGGGAGAAAGTGTGATTATGGGAGAGGGCAGCGAGAGTGGCAGAGTCCTCTGGTTTGATCCATGTTTCTGTAAGTGCTACAACTGAAAGACCAGAATGTTTAACAAAAGCGGTAATGAAATCAGCTTTGTTCACAGCAGACTGGCAGTTCCACAAGCCTATTGAGAAAGTAGAAGAGGCAGTTATGGACGGTGATATGACATGCAGATTGTTATGGTTGCATCTCCTTTTGTGTGAAACAGATGAAAATGTCCGTGTAGAAATGACAGTAGGAATTTGAAAACACATTGAAGAAGAGCAGAAAAGACAATATTTAATTAGAGGGTGAAAGTGCAAACAATTGGTACAAAAAAATTGCAATACTCAAGTGCTCTGTCGGTGTGTCCCAGCGCGGTGGAGTCGCATGTAGGTAGAGTCGATGGTCTTTACTCTCTTAGGTCTTCACTCGATGACAGCTGCCGTGGTGGTTCACACTTATATACCCGTACAGTTCTGTAGGCTTCTGCTGCTAAGTTGCTTCTCCTACTGACTTCGACTAAACCACGGGTTAAATAGCAGAGCGATGCTGGCGTTTGGTCATGCCTCCAAAGGCCGTAAACAACTCAAACGAAATCAGGCAGCGAGCAGGTGAGAGAAAATGCCGGTGCACCACGTGACAGAGTCGTAGTAATGCACAGCGCGGTTTCTCAGCAACCATGCACTGTGTCACTGCAACGAAAAGATTGATGTGTGGATGCAAAATAATTTTCGTCAACTGAACAGAAACAAGACAGCAGTCACCTCGAGTCTCTTTCTCTAAAATCTAAAAACCAGGTTAGAAATCTAGGGGTCATCATGGACTCAGACTTAAATTTCCACAGTGACATTAGGTCAGTTACATCATCTGCATTTTATCACCTTAAAAATATTTCCAGAGTCAAAGGAATAATGTCTCAACCAGACTTAGAGAAACTTATTCATGCTTTTATCTCCAGCAGGTTAGATTACTGTAACGGACACCAGAATATATTTCTGAAATGCTAGTAGCTTATGAGCCTCCTCGGACTCTGAGAACATCTGGGACAGGTCTTCTGCTCGTGCCCAGAGTTAGAACTAAACAGGGTGAAGCAGCGTGTTTCATGCAGCAAAAACCTGGAACAGCCTCCCAGATGAAGTAAAACAAGCCTCAACTTTACCAATGTTCAAGGGGAGGTTAAAAACCTTCCTTTTTAGCTCCACCTACTCTACAATTTAAAATGTTTTTTTTATCTGCACTCTTCTTCTTTTATAATGCTTTTAATTTTTCTTATGTTTCTAAATTTTGTAAATTGTCTTTTATTTCTGTAAAGCACTTTGCGTTAACCCAGTGTATGACTTGTGCTATATAAATAAAATTGCCTTGCCTTGCCTATGTTTGATAGTTTACAAAGGTTCAATTTGATTTAAACAAAAATTCTATGTTTTACAATACCTTTCTGTACGGGTTTTACGTCAGTTTCTACGTCAATTTCACTGTAAATTTTTACAGTCTAGGCAATAAGTACTGTAAAATCATAGTCAAAAACAGTCAAAATGCCTGTTCTTGTGTTATACATGCACTTGCACTATACACACTGTATTTGCTCTAGTATGAACACAAAATACCTAATTATGGTCATATTTATTGGAGAGCATAATGATTTGTACAAAGAGAATAGCACGCCCACATTTTAATCAGATTCAGATGTAAAAGGGAAGGTCAGCCGTGCCAACTAAAACTCAATAAATGTATTATTTTTCTGAAGTCTCATTTGCTCCACATCGACTCAGTGATTGAAAAAACACACTCCGGGACATCATTTTCATCTTTACTGGAAAAGGAAAATCAGACTTCTGAAAAACAATATCTGCAAGCTTAAAAGGAGGCATTTAATAACTGAAAAAACACACATGTAAACAGCAGCACAGCAGTGGGTATTGGATATGAAAATAGGACAATTGCAAATACATGAATCAAAAATAATGGCTGCCCAGCAGATTAGATACTGAAAGGCAGTGGCATAAAAAGACAGTAACAGAATATACCGTGATGAACAGTAATTGTTCTCTTACACCAAAACTCAGTCTTTTTTGACTAAATTGTTGTTTTGCAAAAGGTTTAGATTAGGAATGCATAATAGTTATAAGAACATTTAATTAAATTATTAAATTAATCTGCTAAGTAGTTCCGATATTATATTGTGTTATTAGACTGCCAGTGAAAAAATGTGTAAAATGTGAGTCTATTTAGTCACCTGTATGACGTAATTTCACTTTGCTGCTGTCTCATAGATCACTGCTGCGTCCTGTAGCACCGAGCGACCAATATCCTCGCTTCTCTGGTTGTTTTTTTAAATATGGCAGTGGACGTGCAATTTGTAAAACATGTTCAGCAAGGGTTTCAAGAGGTGGAAGATTATAACCAATAGAAAATGGTATTTAACATTTAATTATTCATTCATTTAATTATTATTTGATATGATTTATTTAATATTTTATATTATTAGTTTATTTAATGCTATTTTTATTTATAGTATTTAACCAAAACTTCTTTATCTTCAAATATCTGTGAGTATTTAGGGTGAAGAATCTGCTGTAGTTTGGCCAAAAAAAAGTTATTGACACAATTTTCTACCATTAGTCCAAATGTAAAATGAGTGTTTAAAGGAATGTTCATTTCTGCTACAGGTTAGTGAACTATTATTTTATTATATTACAATCTTAGAAAATATCTCAGTGTTTTTGTTTGTCAATGCAATGTTAATGTGTAGATCTGACAATATATACTGTAATGAGCTTTATAGCTATGTGTACATTTTCTCCCACAGATCCCATGCTACAGCAAACAAGTTATTTTTAACAGGAAAACTATGTTCCTTTTGAGCGACACAGTACAAGTCGGATCAGTTTCCAGGGCTACAACAGAAAGGCACATGTCTTCAGGAGTTCCGGATCCAAACTCTGCTTTATCAACCTGTATAGAAGATCTCAGCAGAAACACTGAAGGAGCCCTTTAGTGTACAATGTTGAGAAAATCAGTTTAAAACCTAAATAACAGCTTGCATTAACTACCACGTACCTTTAGGAACTGGAACAGCTGTACTGATGGAACAAACACAACAAACTTTTTTATAGTATATTGTATGCATTGTATGTGTTAACTGTATTTATCACTTAACATTATATTTGAAATAAAAGTTGGACATTTTGTCAAATCACGATTAATAGAAAGTGGGTTCTTGAGTTAGGTATGCTCCTATTGAGTGTTGGTCTACACATCTGTTTGCACAGAGAAAGAGGAGAAAAAATAGGAAAAAAATAAAAAAGAAGCAAAGCACTTTTACCTCACTGTTACTGTTTACTGTTAATTAACATACTTTTTATGTTGCAGATATAAAGGAAGTAAAATATTTACTGTCAGGTGATGTTATTTTGCCCGCTTATATTTTGCCAAGCTGGTCATAAATGTTTTTAAATTCATCTGTATTTCAGTGGTAATAAAGCCTTGGCTAATAGCAGCCTGCTGTGTGAGAAGGCCTCCTACGCCATAGGGCTGTTTAGATTTGATGATCTCTTTATGTGCCAAATTAATTCCTAAAATGAATATCTCGGGGCCATCTGCAAAGGTTTGCTCTCATAATTAAGCAATACTTCCTATTACTGCTGCACAAAGCTGGCGGCCATCTCCTGCTCTGAGTGGGCGTTCTTCTCTTTTTATACCCACTCTCATTCTTTCTGCTTTAGTGAGGTTAACCATGTCACTTGTCATCACTTTATATTCTGATGACAAATAGAGATGACACAAAGCTGAAAAGAAGGCCAGCCACAGAGTGGACCACGAGCACATGTTTATTTCAATGACCCTGGATTTACACCAAATGTATTCACAACATGAATGCGTGTCAGCTTCATCTCGTCTTACTGAACTTATCATTACTGCAACTTGTATTTCCAGCCCACCTCCTAATTTGATTATTCTTTACATAATAATGAAGGAATTTAAAAACGGCCATAGTAATGTCATGATATTTTGATTTACTATATTGATGGTTTATTGAGAATGTAGGAGACAAACAATGGTGCACTGTTTGTGTGTGTTTGTGTGTGGGTGTTGGTCTGGTGATGAGGGGGCGGAGCTCAGGGGAGCGCATGCACGTGCACGTATGTCTGAAAAGGAGCACTTACATAGAGGAGGGGGAGGAGAGAGGATAGGTTGGGTAGCCATAATTTTTGTTGAGCGCTACGGTTCTGTTTGTTTTGGTTTTCGTTTCATTATTAGTTTAGCCATATGTTTGTCTTTACCACCAGTATTCATTAAATAAATCACAGTAAAGCATTGTGGATCAAGCGTCTCTGTTTACAATATGGATTTCAATAGCGCGTCACAAACAATATCTTAACCTCTCAGCGGCAATAGGAAGAATGCTACAGAGTAAATACCTTTACTCAAACATATCTTTATGTTTTAAGCAGCTGCTCAAATTAAACAAGAACAGACATGTACAAAGATACCACTGATAATGATGCTTGACATGTCAATATCAGCCCCACTAATAATTATTTATATACCATTCACATGAAAAATCAGTTTGTCATAACATGAAAGTGTCTCTATTAACAAAGGCATTCTTGAAAAACTTTCTTTTAACATTTTTTCTGACATTCTCATAAGTGGTTCTAAATCAGAGCAGTTTGTTAAAGCAGATATTGAAAAGATATTGTAATTTTTATTAAAATGAAAGTCTTGACTAAGGATGTGTCATGTGCGTCTTTAGAGTGACAGCAGGATTGATTAAATTCATGACTCACAGCCCATGTTTTAGTCTTATTTAGACAGAGGATTCTTAAACTGTGCAGAATAGAAGCATGAGTCAGGTCACTGCACCACAGAGCTGACTTGAAGGTAGAGACAAAGACTTTATTGTAATGTTTAATATGTCTGATAAAATATGTAGATTCAAATAAAGACATTAGAGGTGTCACAAGGTAAAAGAAGGCACCTGGACAAAGCATTTAAAGTTAGAAGACCTTTTATTAATTACAAGGACTTGTAAAATACGATTTAAGAACTGGTACCAAAGAAATAAGTTTTAAGTTAACTTAAGTTGTAAGTTAAAATTTTCACTTTTAATAAAACTCAATCCAACAATCTGCTGGTTAAACATTTGATTTTTTAAAAATCTTGCAACATGTATGTCTCAAGCAAAGAGCGGGCAGGGGGGCGAAGCCTTTGGAGATTGAGTTAATAGCTGGACCAATCAATGAGTAGATATCGCTCTTTTAATGTTGGACCAGCAGTTGCGCATTAAGAAACAACGCAACAGTTTCTCTGTTAAAGAAGATTTAATGTCCCTTTTGACTTAATATTACCCAGAAAAAGGAAAAAAAACAGATAACGTTTAATGGTAAAGTGTTATTTTTGTAGTTTATTTAGTTATGTTGTAAAGCTGCTGCTAGTGTGGCTCTACGTTTTCACCATTTTCAGCTAGTAATTGTGATATGACATAAATATAAAGTATATTACATTTATGACAAAAGGTTAAAATTGGTCGTAAAAAAATCACTGAAAAAAATGAAAAATGTTGTTTCTGTGAAGCTTCTCTCATGGAACCCCTTAAAAGGACCTTGAGTAACAGTGTCACGATACAGCGATATACCTCCGTCCACCAGGGGGGAGGCTCCAAAAGCAGAAATATAAGGAGAAATCCAATGAGAACTTTACAAGTTTAAAAAACCTGTTTACAGCCTGGTCCAAAAGTCGGCTTTGATCAGACCAAGAAACATGGCTCTACTTTTTTGGTGAGTAAAATTCAAATTGTATATTTCTGCCTCTTTTTATCTTAAGAGCAATGCTAACTGACCGCGAGGTTGTTCCTAAAGCAGTTAAAACCTTTCACCTTTCACCTTAAAACCTTTGATTCGGACACGCCCCTTATAGTGTAGTTTCCGGTCATTTAACGGCTAAATTGTCTAGTGATTACCGTCAAAGGGTAAGTCACACTGTTCTACACATATTAACCTATTTGTATGTCGATTTTCAGGTATTTTTTGTCAATATTTAGGTGTCTAATGTTTGTATGAAAGTCATTTTCTTTGAGCAAAAGCGACGAGAATGCTCAAGTTGCTCTCAGGGGACGCTCTGGCTAGCTGCAATCATAAGCTTACAGTGTGGTTATCTTAGCAATAACTGGACGATTAGGGTGAAAGAAGTCCAGTTTCTAGCTAGTTTGACTTTCAACTGATGAAAGATCAGGCCGGCGTACGACACAGGCTTTATGATGTTTTTTATTCTGTGAAAAAGTTTAAAAAAATACTGTCGCAACAGACTCATCTTTGCGAGTGTCTGAATCAAGGTGCAGAAAAAATAGAAAATTTTATAAAAGAAAAGAGGTGGTAAAATCAATTTTAGCAACAAATTGATGTGTTTGTTAATAATTTAGTTAGTTTTGCAGCTAGCTTGACACCCAAGACAGTGTTTAACAATCATATGTTGCAATTATATAATTTTTTATTGCAGCAACATTTCTTGCAGCAAAACGCTTTCTTTTACAAATGATCTTTTTAGCCTCTGTTCTGATGTGGACTGAAGATAGAAATTGTTTGTTTGTCTGACAAACAAACAATGTGATCATTGTTAGACAATGATCAGTTAACGTTAGATCAGACAATAACTGATCATTGTCTGGGCTATCTATTCATTAATGTCATTTTACATGTTACAAAATGACTATTGAAAAGGTTTTTAATTTAAATAATTTTTGAGTGTGTCTGTTTGAGTGAATCTTAAGACGATGGGTTTCATTTTCAGAACATGATCTAAAATGTAGCTTATTAAATGTGCTTTCTATTTGCTATTTTTAAAGAAAGAAAGAGAAAGATAAAAAGAAGAAGGTAGGTTTGAGATGTGTGAGTGATTTTCTTCACAGGACTTTCAAGATTACAAATGGAGAAAACTTTGTTAAAAAGGTAACCTGTTTAAATTTTGCTTGTGCTAAAATAATTTGCAATTTAGTTTTTATATTTATTTTAAAAGATCCCTCTTAAACTGTGTTTATATTCTCCTATTTTGTAAATTAACAGATGCCAAATATTAGGCAGCTAAAGAAAAAGGAGAGGAAGACAAGAAAATGGACCCCGGAGGCCATGGCACAAGCCAAGGAGGAGACAGGCTCACCATCAGGCAGGCAGCTGCTCAGTTTGGAGTCCCTAGGACCAGCCTGAATGACCGAGTCAGAGGCCTCTGACTGTGTTCATGGTCAGAGGCCACTCCTCACTCCTGAAGATGAGAATTCCCTGCAGCGTACTGTGTGTATGCTGCCAGTTACGGGTTTCCTCTGACAAAGCCTCAGGTTCTGGCCCACGCTCTGGCTCTGTACAACCTGCGACACCCAGAAACACCAAGGGTGGCGCTGAGCCAGACGTGGTGGGTTAACTTCAGGGAGCGCCACCACGAGCTCACCATCCGGACCCCAGACATTATTGACCGCGGGAGGGCTTTGTGTGCCAAGAGAGGGCTAATTGAAGAATATTTTAAGCTCCTCAAAACCACCCTAGAGGAGCATGGGTTGAGGGAGAAGCCCCAGCATATTTACAACTGTGACGAGACGGGGTTTCAGCTGGACTCTACAAGAAGAAAGGTTGTCATGTCATTGGGATCATGCAATCATTTCCCAAGTTTTTTTTTTTTTTTTAACATATTTACAAATACAAAATAAATATCTGCTGTGATTTAATCTAATCATTTATCACAAAAATAACTATGGGAAGTCGCAGGCGGGGTACATAGACGGTGACCTGTTCCTGAAGTGGTTCGTCAGGCATTTCCTCCTATACAGCACCAAGGAGCGGCCACTGCTGCTAGTGATGGACGGCCACCAATCCTAGGGCCAGAGCTGGTCCGGGTGGCACAGAGGGAAGGGGTCATTCTTCTGTGCTTACACACCTCTCACATCCTGCAGCCTCTGGTTGTGAGTTTCTTTGGACCCTTGAAGGCAGATTTCTCTGGTATAGCAGTGGATCTGTCGGCTGTTAGCCTCTCTTTTTTGGTTTCCAAAAAAGAGTTTTCAAGGGTCCTTAGAAACTCATACCAGAGGGTAAAGGATCGGGGGGTTGTGTTGGCTGGGTTCAGGAGGTACGGCCTTTACCCTCTGTGTTCTTTGTCTTTGTGAATATTCCTAGTCTGTTTTTTCCTTGTATTTATTATCCCGTATTATTTGTGCTCGGACCATCGCCTTGGTTATCCTGTTTTCTAGTTTTTTGTTTTGTCACTTAAGAAATATATTTTTGTTCAACCCTCTACCTGTATCTGGGGTTTTGCGTGGGAGTATTTCTGCTCCTGGGCCAGGACGGTCCGTCTAATCTATTTTGTAAATTTTTTATTATATTAAACTAATTAAATTTATTTCAGTCAATTTGTTAAAATTTATTTTAACAAATTGATATATTTATTAAAATCAGTACTTGTGTTGTGGCTCTTTGTTTCCTATTATCTTAGAAAACTGTATTTTTCTAATATTTTGTTTGTTGAATCCAGGATTATAATATGATATATGATCTAATACAGTGTTGTAAGTTAAACTCTAAGATAAGACAGAAATTTGTTTAACATCAACGTTACTGAATGGAGATCAAAAAACATCAAGAGTGTGGCATGGTTGTTGGTGCCAGACGGGCTGGTCTGAGTATTTCAAAATCTGCTCAGTTACTGGGATTTTCACGCACAACCATTTCTAGGGTTTACATACAAAGAATGGTGTGAAAAAGGAAAAAAACATCCAGTATGCAGTCCTTTGGCCAAAAATGCCTTGTTGATGCTAGAGGTCAGAGGAGAATGGGCCGACTGATTCAAGCTGATAAAAGAGCAACTTTGACTGAAATAACCACTCATTACAAAGAGTGATGCAAAGCATTTGTGAAGCCACAACACGCACAACCTTGAGGCGGAGACCCCATTCGGGTACCACTCATCTCCACTACAAATAGGAAAAAGAGGCTACAATTTGAACAAGCTCACCAAAACTGGACAGTTAAAGACTGGGTAGATTTTGCCTGGTCTCATGAGTCTCAATTTCTGTTGAGACATTCAGATGGTAGAGTCAGAATTTGGTGTAAACAGAATGAGAACATGGATCCATCATGCCTTGTTACCACTGTGCAGGCTGCTGGTGGGGGTGTAATGGTGTGGGGGATGTTTTCTTGGCACACTTTAGGCCCCTTAGTGCCAATTGGGCATTGTTTAAATGCCATGGCCTACCTGAGCATTGTTTCTGACCATGTCCATCCCTTTATGAGCACCATGTGATGGTATTCTGATGGCTACTTCCAGCAGAATAATGCCCCATGTCACAAAACTCAAATAATTTCAAATTGGTTTCTTGAACATGACAATGAGTTCACTGAACTAAAATGGCCCCCACAGTCACCAGATGGGGGGGCCATTTGGTGACTGTGGGGGCCACCAAATGGCAGACTCAGCCCAGCAGTGCCCAGTTGGTAATCAACTGGGTTCAAAGAGCGCCTCGTCCGGTTCCTCGGTGCCAGATTATAAAACTAGCTCCAGTTAGTGACTCAGCGAGCATTACACTGTTCTTGTTAAAACCGTTTAGATACTTACCTTTAGTTTTTTGCTAAGCTGGAGATCCGTCACTTCCAGCCGGCAGTTCCGCTCCTGCCTGATCTTAACAGTACGATCTGGCCAAAGTATGAACCCAGCAGAGTCAAGTGCTCTTCAGCAGACTGTCGCTGCTCAGACCACTCTCCTGGAGCAGCATGACTACGCTTATCGCCATCATGGACCATATGAAGGAGTTTTCCCGCAGTTTCACCGGACTACGAACCCACTTGGCTTCTGGCCAGTTGGCCTCCTACCAGCGCTCAGAGAGGGGGATGAATGGAAGATGGCCTTCAACACCCCCCTGGGACATTTTGAATACCTGGTGATGCCATTCAGTTTAACGAATGCCCCTGCTGTCTTTCAAAACCTTGTGAATGACGTGCTCCGCGACATGATTGGTAGGTTTGTCTTAGTGTATCTGGATAACATTCTGATTTTTTTTCCAAGGATATGGAAACCCACCAATTGCATGTCTGGAGAGTGCTCCAAAGGCTCCAAAAGTGTGAGTTCCATGTGTCTTTTGTCTCCTTCCTGGGATACATCAGAGCCCATGGGCAGATCCAGATGGACCCAGAAAAGCTCACCCCGGTATGGGAGTGGCCGTCCCCATCCAGCCGGAAAGAAGTACAGCGCTTCCTGGGGTTTGCTAATTTTTATAGGCGGTTCATTCGCCACTTCAGTTGTTGCAGCCCCGCTGACAGCCCTCACCTCCACCGCTCACCCTTTTGTCTGGACTCAGGAGGCGGCAGCAGCCTTTCAGGAACTTAAACAGCGGTTTACATCTGCCCCGGTCCTCACACAGCCGAATCTGGAGATACAATTTGACAAAAGCCATTATTTTTACAATCTATGATCCCTGCTCAGTGTAATTGTTTTCTGTGCACATCCAGACATCTGCAGTCGTACTCAGAGACACACAGAATGACTGTCAGGCTTACAGAGGGCTATAAAGTGTTAATTTGCTCTCTCCGCGGCACTATAACATCTCCTTATCTCGTCCATCTTGTGTCATGCGCTCCAGTGCAATCAGGCCGCTGCTACTGCTTTTTTTTAAAGTTGCTGGATTAAACAATGAGCCCATCGGCCTTCCCATCGAGAAGCAGCCTGAGTTACACAGGCCTAAATGACTCACTCACTCCCCTTTACCAGCCCCAGGCTGGAATGCAATGCTATTTCCAGTGTTGGGGGTAACACGCTACAAACTAATGTGTTAAAGTACTTTTTTGGAGTAACAAGTGACCTAACTCGTTAGTTTTGATATCCAAGTAATCCCTTGCCTCGTAACTTTTTCAAACCAGTAATGCTTCATCAACAATATTGATCACTTCTCATCAAGCAGAGCAGCTCCAGCAGACACCTGTTTGACATGTTGTGTGTGTAGCACTCTGTGAGGATGGGAGCAGAGCAGAAGATATGCAGTCTATATGTCTAGCAAGCACATAGGTCAAACCTGCAGCGGTGCAATGTTTCTTAAAAAGCATACTGTATGTTTTGTATGCACACACTTTTCAATTAACTTTTGTTTTTAATTTAGCTAAACAACTAAACAGACTTTAAGTATTCACTACTCAATCTTTTTAATTATTTTGAGCATCTGGGTCAACAGTGCGGGAAAACATGAGGGACTTGAATTTGCCGAGTATCTAAGAGGCCACACGCAGATATTTATGTTTGCGCATGAGTACTTAAGACATTAAGCCCAGTAACAATGTAACAACCCAACACTGGCTATTTCACAGAGCCATGACCCCACTTTTTTTTAGATCCTCTTTGTTATATATATAAACATTCATTTTATTTCCATTTTTACACACTTCTTTCACCTAAAAGGACCATGAGGAGGAAGGGTCTGCGGCCATTAACCTTAAACCTGCCAAAAATTGAAAGTAAGCTTAGCTAATTAGCTTATTTTTGAGATATTTGTAGTAATGTGTTCCATGATCACTAGAGTTATTATTATTTTTTAGTGTGAGTCTGTGAGTCAATAAAATGACACATTAAAGTGAAACTAAAAACCATTTGGTTAATTTTAGAAAATAACACAGTTAATCACTATTATGATTTATTATTGCACATGATTTTGTATAATCTTTAAAAAAAAACAACACAGTTTTACTCAGAGTGTGTAAAGGCAATTAATAAAAAAAAATAAAAAAAATTAGAAATCACATTTATTTAGTTCATGCTGCTGCATGAACTTGTTAAACCATCTTGAAGCCTTGCTCCTGAAATTTATTTCAGCTTCTTCATGTGTTCAGTCCTGGAAGCATTTCCATCATCTGATAATTGTTCTTGTTTTAATTTCTTTGCTCCAGTTGTAACATACTCCAGTGGGAGAGCTGTTTAATATCAGAAATGAATAAGAAACTCCTTACAAAATAGAATAGTAATTTTGAAATGACCCGTGTGAATCATGTTTAACTTTGGCCAATTAATATTGTGACGTCGGTCTGAAGAACATTCTTAGGATCGCAACGAATGACTGCACGTATGAGCCATCCTCATGACGATACCTCACAAGAAGAATACATGAGTTGTATAAAAAGGAGAGGACGGCAAAAGCGACGGTATTACAACATGCACCAACTGTTTCCCTCACCGGAGACTACTGGACATCGCTAGGCAACCATAATAACCTCGGCGTTACAGTGCATTATATTGATGAACAGCAGGAACTGCACTCACATGCTCTGAATGTAATGAAAACACAAAACAGACTGAAGGAGACAGAACACGGGTGCACTGTGTGTGTGTGTGTGTGTGTGTGTGTGTGTGTGTGTGTGTGTGGGTGATGAGGGGGCGGAGCTCACGGGAGCGCAGGCACGAGCACGTAGGTCTGTAAAGGTGTGCACTTTCGGGAGGCCAGGTGGTTGAGAGTCAGGTACGGGTGGCCGCAATTTCTGTTGACCGCAAAGCCAACAGCAAAGCAACACAAAGCATACTGAACGGCTGAGATGATATATTTATCTGTTTATGCATTCTGGTTCATGGCCATCATCTACCTGCTGAACTGTATTATTCAATATGCAATAAACCTACCAAACGCACATCAGATCTGAGATTATTTGTTAATTATAGTCTCTAAGCGCGTCACAACTTTTAGCAGCACCAGGACCCAACTCTGACCCTCACCGCAGCTACAAGGTTCTATGGGAAGCCGCTACACAGACATTTATATTGTTTACATTGTTATAATGTTATGATTGGGGCTCTGGACATAACTTGTTTTTCTATAACAAACTAAACAAAATATTAATGCCCTAACACAGGTGTGTACAGGCAATATATACATATCATACAATATATACATATCATACAATCATTTACAGTAAGCCCTCATAGCCTCTTACATTCACATACAAACACAACCCTGGTGCTTTGTTAATGAGTTGATAATGTTTTTCTGGCTTTTTCATGTGTCATTTCATACAGTGCAACCCCCAGAGAAGAGCCTAGAGAAGACTCCAGAGAAGATCCAGTTCAGAAGTTGTCCAAAACACATGCTGTAGCTCCAGCTCCAGGTTCAGAGGATGAGCGCTTCTCTTGAGTCTGGTCCCTTCTCTGCAGAGGTTACTGTCTTGGACAAAAGAATTTGTCAAATATCAAATACATACATTAATTTATAAAAGCAGCACAGTTCTGCTTCATTTGTAATCCAATGTATAGTTTTTAAAATGAGGCAGCTGTGACTGCAGGAAATAAACCTGACTCTCTTTGTTCTCTCCTTCACTTTAGGATTATTTTATTCCTGCTTGGAAATAGTGCATTATGTATTGTGTTTTGGGAGACATTTATTTTCCTCCTCTCACTTTCTGTCAGTACTAAAAAGTTTATTTTGGTGCTTACATTCAAAAAGCGTGTCTGGCTGGTAACTGTAGAATAGTTCTAATGTAAAACAACCATACAGTATTTGAAATCTGTCAATGGAAACATAAGCATAGAATAGAATAAAAAATGGAGGCATATGACTGTTGTCAGATTAAATGATAAAGGAGGAGGTCTGACAGGACTGACATGAGACTACATGTGCTTGTCACTGTCAATGGATATTCAATGGCATTGTTTAGCTTTGGAGAGAGTCTGCTGAGGCTTCATTAGTTCTGTCAGACGCTCTTAACAGCTATAGTTACACGGTCATTAGTGAAGAAATCAACTGATTTACCAAGTCGAATTGAATATCCTAAGACAGGTGTGTGTGTGTGTGGTGTCTTTGTGCATTATTTTTCACACTTCATTTTATTCATGAGAAATATGTCTTTATGTGACATCCTCATATTCATTTCACTTGCACTTTTCACTCATCAAACCACTGACCACATTATAGAGGCAATAAACCAACAACGATATAAAGAGATCAAAACACCTGCTGGAGAGACAGTTTGAAGTCAAACCAAATCCAAATTCCATCTTTAATCTTTAATTTACTTTCCCTGTTAAACTAGGTCTACCTTAGAGCCTTCAGCTGCTCTCATGTGATTGGATGATCAAGTATTTGAGCAGTTGTAGTAAAGTATGGTGGCCCTGTCACAACAACATTAAAAAAGCAATGGTAAGCTCACAACACAACATTAATAAAAAGCAAACATAAGCTCACAACACAACAATATTAAAAAAAAACAAAGATAAGCTCACAACACAACATTTTAAAAAGCAAACATAAACTCACAACACAACAATATTAAAAAAAAACAAAGATAAGCTCACAACACAACATTTTAAAAAGCAAACATAAACTCACAACACAACAATATTAAAAAAAACAAAGATAAGCTCACAACACAACATTTAAAAAAGCAAACATAAACTCACAACACAAATTATTATTAAAAAGAAAACATAAGATCACTGTTATTGTTTTTCTATTGAGATGCACTCTTATAATGTTTTATACTTGTTATTTGTTTAATTCGCACTCTACATTGCACCCTAGATTAGGACACCTAATACCTCACCTGTTAAGACCAGTGGGGACCCGTCGGTCACTGCTGCCTAGATACATAGTAGAAAACTACTGATACCGTTGCAGGAAGTGTCCGCTTGTAAGTGGTCTTAAATGTTTTATATGTTTCTTGTTTTGAATATAAATATTATGTGTGGTATAGGTTATAATTGAAGATAACCCAAAAGGACATAATCAGTACCAAAAACAGAGTTGGGTTAGAACTAGGCTAACATCTTAGCGTGCGTAAAGTTATAAAGCTAGAGAGCTAGGGTAAACATCCCACCATGCATAGTTAGAAAGTTATATTTAACCAAAACTAGGCAAATGTCTTTCCTGAAAAGTCAGAAAGTAATTAGGCTGGCATTGTGTATGTATAGTTGGAAAGTTGATTAAAATATAGTTTGTCTGTGTCTAAGTGTCATAAATTGTCAAAAAAAATGTATATATTGTGTTGTAAAATATAACTAAAATTACCTAAAAATCCAATAAGAGCCAAACCATTGAAACTAAGATCAAAGAACATGTGAAAGCCGCTCCCAAAGATGGGGGACCAGAAAATGGAGAACAAAGAAAAAGAGGAAGTAGCACCGCCCTACCCAAAAGGCCCCATGTTGGGATGTACAAAAATTAACAATCCTGATCATATCCTCTCATTAAATAAAAGTCTATTAGGAGCAGGGACACAACAATGTTGTGACAAGCCCTTGAATAAAGGAACACAGGTCACAATAAACCCAAAATGTTCTAAAAATAAAATAAATAATAATAATTCAGTTGTGTCAGATGTTGGGATATGTAATTTTTTGACAAAGACATGCCTATAATTTCAATAAAATTGAATATGGAGATCCCACAAAAGACAGAAAAACATTATCAACTCATTAACAAAGCACCAGGTTTGTGTTTGTATGTGAATGTAAGGGCTAACTGTAAATGATTGTATGATATGTATATATTACCTGTACACACCTGTGGAGACAGCAGCAGATGTGGATGGGGCAGAGGAAGCTGAAGCAGCAGTGGGGGACCAGGGCTCACTGGCATCAAAAGTCAGCTCTGTCATGAATTTATATAAATTATATTATTAAATATTTATCCAAGTTAACATTTGAACATTACACCAGTCACATGTTCCTTGGGCTCTTTCTGCACACTTTCTCTGGATAAACACATAAACTCTTCAGTGGAAAACTAGTAAAGTACGGCAAATTAGCTCCGGCTTTAGCTAGATAGTTGGCTCAAAATCTAATAAATTAAAAGTTGTTTTTTGCAACTTACCAGAATTTACAACCCCCTCACACACTTTCCTTTGAGCAAAAACCTTTACGATTACTGGCTCTGTAAAATTACGAAGATGTATCGTATCCGACAGGCTGCATTCTTGTTTTGAATTTCTGCCTCTATGGTCCACCTCCTTTTGTAGCACGTCACTACTAGAGTAAGTTCCTGATTGGTTAACACAGCAAACTGCGCCGCAGGATTTCCACGCGCATCTATTTGCGTCCATACATTGACTTAACATGTAAATCACTCGCACTTAACGCTTCATTTGCGTATGGTGGGAACACACCTTAACAGAGATCCGTGCGCTCCATGCCCCAGCAAAGAAAACAATGTTTATATAAAAGTGTTTTAATGCTGTTGGAAACACTGTATAAAGACTGCTACTTGAACATAAGCACTATTAGAGTGTATTTTGTGAAGCTCCACATGTTAGTTTAAATGACAATTGTATCAGTTAAACTTGTTTCAGTTAACTAGTGCTGCTAAGCTAGCGCTAGCTACCTGTCCAGTCACAGTCCTTGTAGTTATTCTCCGTCTTTGCCTGTTAAGACCTGAGCTGCAGTTGCCTCACACACACATTTAATGGAGAATTTGTCTTTTGAACCAAAAAGTTTGTTAAATTTTGTTTTTAGAACTGCTGTATGCAGTATATTTTTATTACACTGTTGTTATATGTTACACATAATATCAGGACGTCAGTGTGTCTCACGCATTGACCGTGTGACACACTCATTTCACAAAGTGCACATGCTCACACACCAGACTTTGGGTTTCTCACACTAGGAAAAAAAGAAAGCAAATTTGTTGTTAAAAGGGATGGATGTGTATTAGTGTTATGAACATATTCTGGTTGAGTCCATGGATGTTCTTTCTATTAATCCAACCATTATTGAGTCCCTCCTTTCCCTGCACTAGAGTTGTGAGATTATAGAACGATCCAAATTTATTGAACGGCTCTTTAAAACGATGAGAATCGAGTCGCAGTTGCAAATTTACAACATAACAAACATGATACATGATAAACTCACACAAACTAATAGCAAATTGCACCAAAGAAAACAACTAGCTGCACAAAAAACAAGGGGGGAGAGACAGAGACACGACAGGAGTCACTAGAGTCCTTTCAGCTGCAAAGAATAACTTGGTGGCCCAGGTACTAATTATGTTCAATAAGTCAAATAAAATGAGTCCCTTGTGATTATGGTAAAATGCTGCATTTATAGAATAGAAATACATGATGTACTGCAGTCAGCAAATAAATCATAACATAGGACAGCTGTTTCATTTAATAAAAATGTAATTTTAGCTCTTTGAAAGGAACTAATCCACAAGATCCGGTTCGTTTTAAAGAGCTATAAAGCCCATCTCTACAGTGGCGCAAGTGAAGTACTAGGTTATCTAGTGCACTCCATAAGTTGGACCAAACATTTCAAAGCTAAAACCAGTTAACCCTGAGTCCCCGACACATTGCTTCACTGTGTGAGTTAAGTTATACTGTGCATGCCAAGACAAGACAAGACATTTATTTTTGTATAGCCCAATATCACAACAACAGCCGCCTCAAAGGACTTAACAGACTGCACTAGACAACATCCCCTGTCCTTAGACCCTCCATAAGGGTGAGGAAAATCTCCCCAAAAAACCCAGCCGGGAAAAAAGACAAACCTCAAGGAGAACCACAGAAGGAGGGATCCACTCCCAGGACGGACAGGCCGTGCAAGAATGTGTCCAGGACCGTTGAAAAAATACATATAAATACAAAAACATATTCACAAAAAAACATTTGTGTTGACAGTGTCCAGTGTCCACTCTGTGTGTGTGTGTGTAAGGTGGATGGGACCTCAGCCAACATCAAGGTAGATGAAAGATGAGCTGTGGGTCCTCACACTGGAGCAGATCACCCAGCAGATCAGAGTTTTGCGTCCACCCTAGGAGGAGGTAGAAAGGATAAAAGAAAGTGCTAAATACTACTGAAAATAGGCAGATGTAATAATAATATGAGCGGTTGAGTGTGTACCTACAGCTACGACCAGCGTAAACCTAACCCTATGATCAATCAGTCTCCATACGTTTGGTGAAATAAGTATGGTTTGAGTTTGCTTTTGAAAATCTCAACAGAGTCAGATCGCCGCACTTCCATAGGGAGCCCATTCCACAAAAATGGGGCTCTAAAAGTAAAGACTCTGTGGCCAGCTTTATTCGAGGAAGTTGAAGGAGGCCAGCGTCCTGAGAGCGAAGGGTACGAGCTGGAGTATACCGGGTGATGAGGTCAGATATTTTAAAGGGCGCGCGTCCACAAAGGATTTTATAGGTTAACAAGAGAACTTTGAAATCAGCTCTAACATGAGGAAGCCAGTGTAATGAAGCCAGAACCAGAGTAATGTGATCAAACTTCCTGGTCTTTGTCAAAAGTCTGGCGGCTGTATTTTGGACCATTTGTAGTCTGTGAGTACTTTTCCTGGGCAGTCCAGAGAATAACGTATTGCAGTAGTCCAGCCTGGATGTGACAAATGCATGAACGAGAATTTCAGCATCAGCTAAAGAGAGGCAGGAGCGAGTTTTTGAGATATTCCTCAAGTGAAGAAAGCCCAATTTAGTGACCTCACTAATGTGCTGCTGCAGATATAGTGTGGAGTCAAAAATGACACCAAGGTTCCTTGCAGTTTTGCTGTGCTCCAAAACACAGTTGTTGATTGAGACAGTAAGATTGTTGAACTTGTGCAAATGACTGGAAGGACCAATTAACAAGAGCTCTGTTTTATCCGAGTTCAGATGGAGGAAGTTTTGAGACAGCCATGTTTTAATTGACCTCTAGTCGCATGATGTCAGTAGTATTATTCGCTTTTATTGGTAGATTCAGCTGTGTATCATCGGCATAACAGTGGAAGTTTACTCCATAACTTCTGATGATTTGTCCCAATGGTGTAACATTGAGTGAAAAAAGTATGGGACCGAGCACAGACCCTTGTGGCACACCGAATTTCACTGGTGCCGTGGAGGAGAAGGATTTATTAAAAGAGACAAAATGAGACCTATCACACTGTAGCAGATCAGCCTCCAGAACGCCACACGGATTATAACATTTGTTTAATCACTTACAGACCTCCAAACTGTTTCACTAAGGGTCTTCAAGATTAACAACTGTTTCACCATCGGCCTCCAGAGACAGGCCGTGGATGTTAATCTTGAGAAGAAGACATGCTAACCCCGTTTTCTTTCAGATAAAAGGACACCAACGTGTTTTGCCAAGGACAGGAAACTTATTAATGACTTTGTTTTGCTTTTACAAGAATTGGAACTTTGTTCTACCCAGCACCGTGTCAAAGGTGACACATGGAACATCACAGATTGCTAGGCGCCATGTCCAGAAGCCGTAAATCCTGTAGATAAGGTGTCCATCCAGCTTTCTCGAGAACACTTTATTCTAATCCTGATTGACAGTTGAAAATGTCTTTGATCATAGTCGTACGGGCATGGTCAAACACTACCCCCTTTTGGTTTAACTGGACAAATGACTCTGCACTCAAGAAGGACATTTGGTGTTATTTCATTAAAGGACATTTTGTTATTTTATTACTTAGAAAGATTGTGAATGTACTAACAATCATACTGTTTGTTTCCAGGATGCAGAGTTTTACAAGTCAACTAATTCCTTCCATTCCTACAGAGTTACGTTTTATGTTAATAAAATGTAATGAATATATGTTTTTATAATAAGTCTGACAAATGTTTCTTTGCATAATCCTGCAAGTACGAATGTTTTTGTGTGTTTTACGAAAACCAAGGAAAATAGGGTGAAACAAAAGGAATGTTTAAGACTTAGTTTAAACATTTAAACTCCCCCCCAAAGCAATGCCTTCCTCCGTAAGACACACCCCGTCCAAAAGTGTTAAAAGTGACCGCTGGTCAAAAACACGCTCTCTCTGCGCTACTCTTCGTCTCCTCTTCACTTCGCACTGGACCTCTTGTCCGTTCAGGGCCGTAGGCCCTCGAAACCATTACAAGCTCCGGACCTCGTGTAACGAGTAAATTTTCTTTGTACTTTAAAGCCTGCAAGTTTAGCTTGCCGCGATAAAGTTTCCTTCACACAGCTGCTCAAAGTAGCTTACTTCCTGCCAGCCTGCCAACAAAAGGAAGTTGCCTCGCTTTTATTTTTGAAGATTTCCTGCCTGCTAAAGAGTTAGCTTGACTAAAATCTAACTTTCTCGAGCAAGTTTAAGCCAGCAACACAGCCGCTAAACCTTCTCCAATGGACTTCGCAATAACTTTGAAGGACTCAATTTTACTCGGTGTACGACGCTGATGCTAAAAGGCTTGGCTAGTTGTGACAGTAACGAGACGCTTTTTGAATCTCCCGGGCCTACGGCGGCCCCTCTGGAGAGTGGAAACAGCAGGCCATCCTGGAGGCGACAAACGTCATCGGTTGCGACAGGGTTCTGCAGAACCTCTGGAGACCTAGTCGCTAAGATCTGAGACAATCACGACCACAGGGTGAGTCTAAACGTTACACAAGTTTGGCGTCTAACTGTCTAAACATAACAGCCTTGGCCTCAGAAACCGTCATCGAACCCCTCTAAACGCTCCGTAACAGCCCCCAGTCTAATAATAGAGTCAATAATCAATAGGCCTACTTTCTTTTGTTTCACAAAATCCTCTGAAAGTAACTGTTTTATCGTTCTTTGATTTACCCATTTATGTGTCAATAATTATTCCTTTGTGTCATTTCCCTGTCATTATTCACTGTTAACCTTGTGTAATCTTTAATAAAACCCATAAAGACATTAATGTTTCCCTGTTTATATCAAGAAATGTTCGAAAACAAGAAGAATTTGCTTCCTTTAGATTAATGAGACTAGACTAAACAGTTTCTCTAGATCTGTCTAAAACTAGAGTGGTGCCCCGAAAGAAATTAATATTTTGATAAGCAAAATATTAATTTATTAATTTTCATAATTAATATTCATATTAATTATTAATTAATAAGACCATATTCTCTACACACACAGATAGGATTCTAACCAAGAAAGAGCAAAGCCCGAGATGCCAAAAACATCTTTAAGCCTGTTGATTAGTACTGCATGATCAATCGTATCAAATGCAGCACTGAGATCCAGCAATAATAGTAGAGCCGATGAGTCCTCGTCCATCTGAAGGAGGAGATCATTTGTCACTTTAACTAAAGCTGTTTCAGTGGAATAAGAGGCCCTAAATGCAGACTGAAACGGCTCGAGGAGGTCATTTTTCGATAGATAAAGAGTAAGTTGTTTTAGCACAACTTTTTTGAGAACTTTAGATAGAAAAGGTAAATTAGAGACAGGACGGAAATTATTTAGGCATCCAGGATCCAGAGTAGGTTTTTTGAGCAGGGGTTTGACCACAGCCTGTTTGAAAAGGGAAGGAATGATGCCAGTAGACAGGGACAAGTTTATAATGTTCAATATAATTTGCACCACATAGGGCCACAGTTCTTTAAGCTGTTTTGCTGGCAGACACATAGTTGCTTTAATGAAGAAACCACCTATGTCAGCTCATCGAGGGATACAGGATCTAAGACTGAAAGACGAGAGGTCAGTGGATCCAAGTGAATGGGACCCAAAACATGGGACAAAAACAAAAATATTATCCCTGATATCTTCAATTTTATGATTAAAGAAATCTAAAAAGTCTTGTGCACTAAAGGGAGACGAGTATTCAGTTGTTTTTGGTTGGATAAGTTTAGCAACTGTCCCAAAGAGAAACCTGGGGTTATGCCTGTTTTCTCTGATAAGAAATGAAAAATAGGTAGTCTTTGCAGTGCTGAGGGCATGCTTGTAGATATTTACATACAAACACTACTTTTGATAATTTAGATTATTTTTTGACTTGCGCCATTTGCGTTCAAAACTCCTGCAGGCCTGTTTCAAAGCCCGCATTTCTTCATTATACCATGGCGTAGGTCATCTGGTTGGTCTGGGCTTTCTCCTGAGGGGTGCCTCTGAGTCGGTGATGGACGAGAGGTTTATATGGACCTCCTCTGTGTAGGCCTCTACTGAGTTTCCAGTTGGAGTTAAATTAGGAAGAACATCTGTCAGCCGTGTGGCAATCATTTCCATTGCAGCTGCGCTAAAATTCCGTGTAGACACTAAGCATTTGTCGGAATTTGAGGGAAATGTGTAACTTATCTCGATTCCACCAGTGAGTGATCTGAAACAGCAGATGAAAGAGAGGAGACAAAGAGATTGGAGACATCTATTCCCCGAGCCAAAACAAGATCAAGATAGTTTCCACTAATGTGTGGGCTCATGAACAACTTGGTTGAAAGACAGGTTTGTAAGCAGTGATTGAAATGCTCTGGCCAGAGGATCACACTCCTTATTTAGATGAATATTAAAGTCTCCAACTAAAAGGATGTTATCAGCGTGGGTTATTAAGTCGGAGAGGAAAACACCAAACTCATCCAAGAAAGAAGAGTAGGGACCCGGAGGGCAATAGATTACAGCTAAATAAAATGGCTTCCTTCCATTTATTTGAGAAGGAATATGTTTAATAAGTAACACTTCGAAAGAGTTAAATTTCGGCTGTGATGATGTACCTGTAAAGCAAAATGCAGCTTTATAAATGGCTGCAACACCACCACCCAGTTTTGACGTGCGACCTACCTGTGCATACGTATAATCAGTTAGTGGCAGAAAAACATTGGGCCTAAGCCAAGTTTAACAAAGACAAAGTAAATTCAAGCTATGAGAAACAATAAGATCATTAATTAAGAGTGCTTTGGAGGATAGAGACCGCACATTCAGGAGACCGATCTTCAGTCTTGATGTAGAGCAGACATTTGAAGGCTGGTCTAGTGAAGAGATAGTGACAGGAACAAGCTGTCGAGCTCTAACAGTTCTGCTGGGTTTAAAAGATTGTCTCTGAGTTATAATAACATGACAGGACAGGATACTTAAGGGTCACTGACTGTGAGTTTTCAGGTGTGTTTGAGGATTAAATAAATTCACCATATCTAACAGATTTAGGCAGTAGACATCAGGATAACACAACCTAACCAGACAACTAAAAGCTTCTACATGATCCAGTTCCACACCCACACTATCATGACTAGCAGGTTCTCTAGTTCCTGCTACCTGCTGAGATTCCTTGTGTCAAATGCACCGAATGCACCTGTCTATATTACTAGACAAAATGGCAGCACCATGTCCAGTAGGATGCAGGCCGTCTGCCCTCAGCAGGCCTGGGCGGCCCCAGAAAGAGGGCCGGTTATCCACGAAACCATAACCTTTCTGACTACAATGCCGGGCCAGCCACCGGTTCATGGAAACTAATCTGATATACTGTTCATCACTGCCCCTTACGGGGAGGGGGTCAGAGACAATTAATCGATGCCGACTCATCTTGTTTCCTAGTTCAAGAGTCCTGGCTAGGCTTTCTTTGGTTACCTCAGACTGCCTCATTCTCACATCATTGGTGCCGACATGAATAACTATCTGCTTGTATGTAGTGCCAGTATGTATCTGAGGAAACTCTGCCTCCCTGTGTGATGTCAGCACCCTAAGATTAGCCTCTATGTTGGAAGCTCTGGCCCCCGGTAAACAGTGGACAATGGCTGGCGTCTCAAGTCTAACATTGCGGGTAATGGAGTCCCCTATCACCAAAGTATGATGCTTGCTCAGGTGGAAACAGGCCGGTGATCAGCGCAGACAAGCGGACTTGAAAGCACCGAAAACTGGTTCGCGGTCAGAGGGGGTGACCGTGGACAGGGGCGGACAACCAGATGCTTCCCCCTGCCTGCACGCCTGCGCCACCGGACTGGTTCAAACGTGGTACTCTTTGCAACAACTGCAGAGACAGTTGAGCCACAACTGGAGCTATCGCTAGCAGGACTGCTATCAGACCTGCATCTGATAAAATCAGGAAACCCTGACACATCTAAAATAACCAAACCCTGTCTATGCTGATCTAGCTGCTCTAACTCACAAACACGTCTCTCTAATAGAGACAACCTATCTAGTAATACCGAACAAGAATGGCAAACCATTGCCACAAGCAACAACAAGCTAACAACAACAGCTAAGTCAAGCCAACTGTTCACAACTCACAATGATAAATTCTAACACACACACACAGCAGTACTAACCACAAGTTAAACAAAAAAACTCTGTAAACACAACAAAACTAACCAACAGTAAGACAACAATGGTAAAAAACAAACAATCGAGGTATGATCAGGCTAATTCAAATGCTAAAAACCCGCTAGCATGTTACCTAGCACAAAGAGAAGTGCCCTGTTCACAAAACGGCAGCAAATCTAGTACTAAACTCTAGAAATATAACCAGAATAACAATAAATGAGGTGTGTTGCACATGTGTTGACAATGTTTAAGAAATAATAAATACGTAACTTTAGGGCAATGCCAGGAGAGATACACTCGCCTGATTGTTAGCGTCACTGGGATGCGTCCTCAGTCCACCAGGTGAAAAATCAATTAATGCAATCGATTAAAACAGTTGGTAAGTCTTTTACTCGTGTTATGTTTGGTTGTCCTACATTTACTAAGAACTATAATTGTATAAATCTTCCTAAATCATTGTATTGCAAGGTAAAACTTGCACCGTAATAAGAACACTATATTGAAACAATGGCATTACCAGGTCTCCTTTGCTGTCATTGTGGGATCTTGTCTGTGGCCTCTATCTCCTCTGGTCTCACTGTGGTCTCTGTCTCCTTTGGTCCTACTGTGACCTCTGTGTCCTCTGGTCTCACTGTAACTCTATCTCGTCTAGTCTCACTGTGACCTCAGTCTCTTCTGGTCTCACTGTGAACTCTGTCTCCTCTGATCTCACTGTGACTTCTGTCTCCTCTGGTCTCACTGTGACCTCTGTCTCCTCTGTTCTCCTCTGTTCTCACTGTGACCTCTGTCTCCTCTGGTCTCACTGTGACCTCTGTCTCCTCTGGTCTCACTGTGACCTCTGTCTCTTCTGTTCTCACTGTGACCTCTGTCTCCTCTGTTCTCACTGTGACCTCTGTCTCCTCTGGTCTCACTGTGACCTCTGTCTCCTCTGGTCTCACTGTGACCTCTGTCTCCTCTGGTCTCAATGTGACCTCTGTCTCCTCTGTTCTCACTGTGACCTCTGTCTCCTCTGTTCTCACTGTGACCTCTGTCTCCTCTGGTCTCACTGTAGCCTCTGTCTCTGTCAGGGACACAAGTTTTCAGGAACAGCAGAAGGACTCTCGAGGCAGACCCCACGAAGGCAGATGGTTCAAAGAATGGTTTATTGAACACAGGCAGAAGTACAAAGTACAAAATCCAAAGGCTATGGTCATAAACACTAGAAGACAGAAACACAAAAAACACGAGGAATCACAGGAATGCACACACAAGCGTAAGGCTACAAATTTGAGGGTACAATCCAGCACAGGACAGGGGAAAACACACAGATTATAAAGGGAAAACAATGAGACAGGTGTAGCACATTATGGGCAGAGCAGGCAATCACAAAGGAGAGAAAGACACAAGGGTAGGAAGTAAATCAGAAATAACACAGAGGCAAGACACTTCACAATAAAACACAAAAAACACGAATAAAACAGGAAGTTAACTACAAATATACACAACAGCCACGAAGTTGGGACATGACAGTCTCCTCTGGTCTCACTGTGACCTCAGTCTCCTCTGGTCTCACTGTGACCTCTGTCTCCTCTGGTCTCACTGTGACCTCTGTCTTCTCTGGTCTCACTGTGACCTCTGTCTCCTCTGGTCTTTTTTTTTTTTCTTATTTGTTGGGACTGTGCATGTTAATGCACAAACATGAGACACAGCCACATTAATGTAAACATGCCAGATTTTAGCCGTGAAATAATTTCCATTCGTTGTCCCAACATTCTCACTCATCCATACACCAGTGCTGTGCCACTGGAGGCAAGGAGGGTTAAGTGTCTTGCCCAAGGACACAACGACAGTGTGATCTGTGGGAAGAGCGGGAATCGAACCGCCCACCTTCCGGTTAAAGGACAACCACTCTACCACTGAGCCACTGCGTCTCACTGTGGACTCTGTCTCACTGTTGCCTCAGTCTCCTCTGGTCTCACTGTGGCCTCTGTCTCCTCTGGTTCTCACTGTGACCTCTGTCTCCTCTGGTCTCACTGTGACCTCTGTCTCCTCTGGTCTCACTGTGACCTCTGTCTCCTCTGGTCTCACTCTGACCTCTGTCTCCTCCGGTCTCACTGTGACCTCTGTCTCCTCTAGTCTCACCGTGACCTTTGTCTCCTCTGGTCTCAATGTGACCTCAGTCTCTTCTGGTCTCACTGTGACCTCTGTCTCCTCTAGTCTCACCGTGACCTTTGTCTCCTCTGGTCTCAATGTGAGCTCAGTCTCTTCTGGTCTCACTGTGACCTCTGTCTCCTCTGGTCTCACTGTGACCTCTGTCTCCTCTGGTCTCACTGTGACCTCTGTCTCCTCCGGTCTCACTGTGACCTCTGTCTCCTCTAGTCTCACCGTGACCTTTGTCTCCTCTGGTCTCAATGTGACCTCAGTCTCTTCTGGTCTCACTGTGAACTCTGACTCCTCTGTTTCCTCCGGTCCTACTGCAACCTCTGTCTTCTCCGGTCTCAATGCGACCTCTGTTTCCTCTGGTTCTCACTGGGGCCTCTGTCTCCTCTTGTCTCAATGTGACACTCTCACTGCGACCTCTGTCTCCTCTGGTCTCACTGTGGCCTCTGTCTCTTCCAGTCTCACTGCGGCCTCTGTCACCTCTGGTCTCACTATGAACTCTGTCTCCTCAGGTCTCACTGTGGCCTCTGTCTCCTCCGGTCTCACTGTGACCTCTTTTTCCTCTGGTCTCACTGCGACCTCTGTCGCCTCTGGTCTCATTGTAACCTCTGTCTCCTCTGGTCTCACTGCAATCTCTGTCCTCACTGTGGCCTCTGTCTCCTCTGGTCTCCCTGTAACCTCTGTCTCCTCTGGTCTCTCTGTGGCCTCTTTCTCCTCTGGTCTCACTGTGGCCTCAGTCTCCTCCGGTCTCACTGTAGCCTTTGTCTCCTCTAGTCTCACTATGACCTCTGTCTCCTCAGGTCTCACTGCGGCGTCTGTCTCCTCCGGTCTCACTGTGGCCTTAGTCTCCTCCGGTCTCCCTACGGCCTCTGTCTCCTCTGGTCTCACTGCGATCTCTGTCCTCACTGTGGCCTCTGTCTCCTCTGGTCTCACTGCGACCTCTGTTTCCTCTGGTCTCACTGCGATCTCTGTCCTCACTGTGGCCTCTGTCTCTTCTGGTCTCACTGCGGCCCCTGTCTCCTCCGGTCTCACTGCGACCACAGTCTCCTCTGGACTCACTGCGATCTCTGTCCTCACTGTGGCCTCTTTCTCCTCTGTTTCCTTCGGTCCTACTGCAACCTCTGTCTCCTCTGCTCTCACTGTGGCCTTTCTCTCCTCTGGTCTCACTGTGACCTCTGTCTCCTCTGGTCTCACTGTGACCTCAGTCTCCTCCGGTCTCACTGTGGCCTTTCTCTCCTCTGGTCTCACTGTGACCTCTGTCTCCTCTGGTCTCACTGTGACCTCTGTCTCCTCTGGTCTCAATGTGACCTCAGTCTCTTCTGGTCTCAATGCGACCACAGTCTCCTCTGGAATCACTGCTATCTCTGTCCTCACTGTGACCTCTGTCTCCTCTGTCTCCTCTGGTCTCACTGTGACCTCTGTCTCCTCTGATCTCACTGTGACCTCTGTCTTTTCTGGTCTCACTGCGGCCTCTGTGTCCTCTGGTCTCACTGCGATCTCTGTCTCCTCTGTTCTTAATGGGACCTCAGTCTCTTCTGGTCTCACTGTGACCTCTGTAACCTCTGTCTCCTCTGGTCTCACTGTGACCCCTGTCTCCTCCGGTCTCACTGCGGCCTCTGTCTCCTCTGGTCTCACTGTGACCCCTGTCTCCTCCGGTCTCACTATGACCTCTGTTTCCTCTGGTTTCACTGTGACCCCTGTCTCCTCCGGTCTCACTATGACCTCTGTCTCCTCCGGTCTCACTGCGACCTCAGTCTCTTCTGGTCTCACTGTGACCTCTGTCTCCTCTGGTCTCACTGTGACCTCTGTCTCCTCTGGTCTCAATGTGACCTCAGTCTCTTCTGGTCTCACTGTGACCTCTGTCTCCTCTGTCTCCTCTGGTCTCACTGTGACCTCTGTCTCCTCCGGTCTCACTGTGACCCCTGTCTCCTCCGGTCTCACTATGACCTCTGTTTCCTCTGGTCTCACTGTGACCTCTGTGTCCTCTGGTCTCACTGCGATCTCTGTTTCCTCTGGTCTCACTGTGACCTCTGTCTCCTCTGGTCTCACTGTGACCCCTGTCTCCTCTGGTCTCACTGTGACCTCTGTCTCCTCTGGTCTCACTGTGACCCCTGTCTCCTCTGGTCTCACTGTGACCTCTGTTTCCTCTGGTCTCATTGTGACCTCTGTCTCCTCTGGTCTCACTGTGACCTCTGTCTCTTCTGGTCTCACTGCGGCCTCTGTCTCCTCTGGTCTCACTAAAACTATATAGTAAACAAAAAAGTAGAAGAGTCAGAGTTCCCTTCACAAAAAACATTTCAGAGGAGAGGGGAGGACACAGAGAGGATGAAGACAAATGCAGAGCAGACATTGTGAAAAATAGGTTTAGATGAGTAGAGGATGTTTACTGAGGGCAAGATAGCTGAAAAGAACACAAAATGAGGACAAGAAATGATACTACATAGTTTTTAAATAAATAATAAATACACATATAACGATAGAACTAGTAAAAAAAAAAGTAAAAACTATAATACCTTAAACTTCAGACTTAAAAACTGGATATTTCTCGCACATGAGCCACAATATGAAGGTTTACATTGGTAAACAGACAATATATTTGAATCTGTAACAACAGAAATATACTATTGGACTAATAGTATGTAATACTGAATGGCAGACTGACTTATTGTCAGGATAAGATGTTATTGTAAGTCAGATGTGCCTGTCTTATGAAATTATAAAAACATGTAGAAAAGTGGGAATCAATTTTTTATTTGTTTTATTCATTGATGATTGTCTTACTTTATATGTAAAGTGAGGCAATAAATAATGAATATATTAATTTAATATATTAAAAAGGTTTCTTGAATGTCCTTGGGCAAGACACTTAACCCACCTTGTGTCTGTGGCTCTGGTGTATGAATGTGTGAGAATGTTTGGTGGTTGGAGAGAGGTAATAGGATCGAAATCGCAGCCACGTTTCCACCACCATTGTGTGAGTGTGGAGTTAATGAATAATAGACTCTGTAAAAGCACTTTAAGAGCCTTGAAAGTGCAAAATAAATTCAATCTATTATTATTATTATTATTATTATTATAATTATTATTATTATTATTATTCATTAATTCATTAATTTTCATTAATTCATTCATTAATGAAAAATTGTTGACCCCTTCTAGTTACTCAGTGTGTCAGTCTTAATGTGTTAAGTGCCATGTGTGCACCTGCCTTGTCTATGTTTGAGCCGCCTGTTTTGCTGGCAGTTGTTGTCAGGTTGAGTAGATCAGGTTTGTGTTTGTTACTGTTTGTGGCTGTCCTTGAAGGCGGCACTGCCTCTGGGGGTACAGGCTCTTTCTCATGTGGCATCTCTCCACATCAAGGCACTGCCATTCTTCATAGCATTGTGAACTAATTTCCATAGAATGGAGCGACAGATTCTTTTTTTTTATTTCCCAAACACGTCCTAGGTCTCTCTGGGAACGCCTGTGTTGCTCTGCAAAGAGAAAATTGAATTCCCAACTTTGCAGCATGCTGCAGAAGGCGTGCATGGATAATTAGAGGCCTGTAGGCAACAGATAAGAAAACATAAAGACTCACTTTGATGTTGATCACAAATTATTTCATGCTTTGAGTGAGAGCACATTAGAGCCTAAATATGCACATACAGTCTTACAGGCCTGTGAGGCTGATCTTAAAAACACTCACAAGATTTGAGTTGACGCTGTCAGAACATTAAATGTATAGACCAACCCAAATAATTTCCAGTACTATTTACCAAAACTGTACAAAGTAATGACTCCATCTAAAAGTTAAACTCAGCATTGCTTTTTTTCTTTTGAAAACACATTTGTTTCCTCTGTCACATGAATCTGTTTAAAAGTAGTATATTCTTACAATAATCAATAAAAAGTAACAATTTTTATATTTCACATACATACATTAAACTGAAAGTGAAAGTGCAGTTACAGTGTGAGCCCTTGCGACACACAACACTCTGTTGTGTTGTGATTGTGTCTTTAAGCGTGGCTGCATCCATCACATGGGGAATTGCTTGTCATTTTTCAAATTGTTCTTTGCTCAGCTTTTGTACAGTTTAGGAACAAAATTACATCTGGGTATTAGTACGAGATATTGCTGTTAACACGTCGCACACAGAACTGATTGATTTCCTTTAAAACAAGCTGCTTTGCCTTCATACAAAACTGGTCAATGAAAATGTGATGGACAGGCAGAGATAACAAATTTGTGACTGCACTGCTGGAGAAAATAGCACACAAACTAAATAAAAAGATAAAACAAATAATAAAAAAAAATATAATATGAATTGACTTCACAAGGTTCTAACATCTAAATGGTGTGAAATGTTTGTGTCCAGCGCATTGCAGTGCTGAGGTGGTTAGTACTGTCACCTCACAGCAAGGTGCCCATCAGAGGGCCAAAATGAACCAGAATTTGAGCTTAAGTAAAGTATCGTTTGGTTAGAAACACTATGTGGACTGATTAGAGCTTCTACAAGGACAGCAGAGGTATCACATAGAACTAACTTGACAATAAATTACTTGGAGGTTATACTCACTGCACATTGACAGAAGGGTGACTGAGCCAACATCCAATAACTACGATGGTCCAAAAAAAGTATGCATGTAAGCTGGTTTCCTTATATTCAGTGGTGGAAAACAATCCACAGAAAACCGTGAGGGGCCCAGTGGAAGCTTCACAAAATTCCAAAACACAGATCTCAGTAGTAGTGGAAACTCAACACCAGGTCACAATCCAATAATTAATCTCCTTAGCTTCACTCAAAGTCCAAATTCCAAAATCTGGTCCAGGGTCAAAGAATTAGAAGACAGACAGACAGACTTAGAGATTCAAAAGAGGCAGGCCAAGGCAGTGTTTGTCAAGGAACAAATACAGGTTTCATGTTTTCTGGAAATGGCTGGAGAGAACTGCATTAGGCAAGTTAAAATCTGGAAATGAGGTGAAGGTTATACAGACCAGAGAAAATGTAGAACAGGTGAGAGGAATCAAGCTACTACTGAAAAATGTCAAGGTGAGACATAATAAATAAAAGCACAAAGGATAACAAACTTAAATCTCAGTATGTCAGTATATAATATAAGTGTAATCAATTTTAATGATTCTGCCTTGTCGACAAAATGCATGTGGTTTGTAGCCAAAACTTCTTTCAAAACCGTATCTTTAATGGGTGCATTGGAAGACACAGAGCATAACAATGAGCCCATGCACAGACAGTGACTGGATGGCATTATCACAGACAAAGATCTAATGCAGAGTCTTTTTTCATCAGCTGAGGTCCGGCTGCTCTCAGTGGATCAGGCTCCATCAGGACTAACTCTGTTTGAAAGGCTGTCAACCTGCTGTTGGGTTAAACAAAAGCCTCTCGTCTGCTCCTTCTCCTTCCATTACAGCCTCGTATGTGACCATGGCCTGTGGGTTATGCCTCCTGAACATATTTAATTTTATCATAATTAAGAATAGATTATCTCTCCAGCTCAGTGCCATTTATCATAATCATCATTCTGACCGTTTACAGCTTTAAATAATCTGATGCTGCAATCCATAACTCTTTGCATCACCACAGTTATTTGTTTACAGCTGCTTCTATTTGGTACAACTTCATTTAATCAAAAGCAAACTAAAAGCTCATTGTGTATGTTTTCCTCTTTTATGGCAGCCTTCATAACAGCTCTGTTGTGTTTGGTCATAGTCTTTTACCTTGTACAGTCCTGTTTGAGGAGGTTTGAAAGCTCACTGAATTCTGCACCATACATTCAATAAATTTGACAGTTTACTTTACTGTAATGGTGTGACTACAGTAAAGTAAAGTGGACAAAATTCAGAACTAAAAACAGGAAGCGGACGAAAGCTTTGTTCGCCAACGATGACCACGCCATACTTTGTTCATCTGAAGAAAATGCAGTATAGCTGTTGTAACTTTGGTCAAATTTGGTGTTTTCTCTATTCACACAGAGTGACTTAAACAAAATTGCCTGCTGGTCAGTCACCTACTGACCAGTTTTGGTCTTCAATGGAAAAGTAAGCCCAGAGGAATGTGGGCATGGATCTACTTCAGCCTCTCTAATGTGGAAATGTGCCGTACCTGACCTCTGCTTTTAATTATCAAAGTGATATAAACAGATTGTTAATAATTTGTATTAAGTGTGGTGTTACAATCTGTGGGTGATTAAGATAACAGAAGCTATGGTGTCATAACTGCAGTTAATCAACTGATTCATTTTCAGATAAAGAAGGAACCGTAGCTGTGGGGACAGGATCTTCCTCAGCACTTATACGCAGCTTGTTCACCATCTCTTGCTCATTAAAAAGACATGAAACGCCAAGCTGCTGTACATGTTGGGCGTCTCAGTAACTAGCGGTTGTTGACAGGCTGTCTTCTAGCTGCCAAACATCTACTTGATCTAGGAGCAGAAAGACGGTAGCTGCCAACCCCCAGCACAGATCAGGAACAGGAAGAATCTTTCCTGAAAACAGCAATATTATTATTATTATTATTTTTTTTTGCAAATCAGCTAATGGTGCACACTCATTAACCTTTAATCCTAGCCATATGTTTTATAATAATAATAATAATAATAATAATAATAATAATACTAATAATTATTATTATTATTATTATTATTCATTCATTTTCTACCGCTTTGTCCCGTTAGGGGTCGCGGGTGACTGGAGCCTATCCCAGCAGCTTTGGGCCTGAGGCGGGGTACACCCTGGACAGTGGCCAGTTAGTCGCAGGGCTGACATTTAGAGACAGACAATGACAAACAACCATTCACTCTCACATTCATTCACTAGGGACACTTTAGAGTTGCCGATTAACCTGTACATGCATGTCTTTGGACGGTGGGAGGAAGCCGGAGCACCCGGAGAGAACCCACAGTAACACGTGGAGGACATGCAGACTCCTCACAGAAAGACCGGAGACGGCCGAGAATATTTGAGTCGGCCGGGTTTTGAACTCACGACCTTCTTGCTGTAAGGCAGGAGTGCTAACCACTCTGCCACGTGCATTATTATTATTATTATTATTATTATTATTATTATTATTATTATTATTATTATTATTATTATTATTATTATTATTATTATTATTATTATTATTATTATGAAGGCATAACAAAATGTCGGACATTTTCTCATGAGACATCATAAAATAGTTTTTGTCCACTAGAAATATAAAGACATTAAAAAAAAACATCACTGTGGCGACATACTTCTGCCTAAAGTGACTAGATTGTTGTGATTTGGTTAGCCAGCATAGTATATTGCCAAATGAAAACCCTACAGGCTTCAGCCACATGCTTGACAAATTTCTCTGTCTTTGTTTGATATTACTTTTTTAGCATTATTCACATTGGAATCTTTAGTTGACAAAAACAATTTTGATGATGCCCGTCAGGGCCACTGTAGTTTTATATTCATGATGTGAACATCTGTGTATGCAAGATAGAAAAGGGAAGGTTGCCACAGAATCTTCTGACTATATGACCACTTTAAAGTAAAACCATATAGATAAGATCTATTTTTCATGAGAAACCTACACAGACACAAGAGAATATGCTAACTCTGCACAGAGAGGGCCTGTCCTGCGTGTAGATTAAAACCATGACATTCTTGATGTATAGTTAAAGAAAGTTTTAAAATATTAACATATAATTGGCAACAGTATTAGCTTTGATAACACCATTCCTATCATCACACTGAAGACAGTCGTGGTGAACATTGTATAACCATTATTAGTGATGCCAGTGATAGTGCATGCTCACGTAGTCTATTTTCTCTGGTTATAGATTGGCCTCCATCTTTGGTGGAGGCTGGAGGTGAGATAATGAGCAGGCAGCTGATGGATAGATGAATTAATTGATTTCTCTACGGGACCCCACTGTTACTGTCTCTCCTGAAAGATAATAATAACTAAATCAATATGTGCTGTGAGGCTAACAGGGGGTGTTAGTGAGCTCCAGGAGGTGGAATATCCTTTAAGTCACATGAGCTTTTGAGTAAGCAGCACTGCAGCTGAAATCTGTTCTCCAACAATAGAACTGATACTTTAATAACTTGTTATAAATTTTTTCTTTACAAATTAAATGAGCAGATGATGGAGACGGTATATGATTTGAAAAGAATGGTCAGGTTTTAATCCTTGCAGGGATGAAGCAAATACATGTCAGACAATGTACAGGCTGATTGTTCGCTTCACCAGGTAAGCAATACATGGGTTTTTATATCCAGCAGGACATACAGTGTTTAGGCAGAGATGATGGTTACCGCCTCCTCTTTTCCCATACCCCAGAGACCAGGTGGTAATATGTCATGACATGAACAGAATGACATTAAATGAACAGAATGAACAGTACTACTAATAAGATAATAATATTAATGGAGATATAAACTTACAATTCCCATAACATAACTAAAGTAAAAGTAGTGTCTGAATGTTCACTGGAGTTAGAGAAACAATACTTTAAACAAATGTACTCAGTTAAGGCCTTTACAATGAAAGTGTTATAAGAATTCTTTTTGTACATTATCCAGAGAGAAACACAGAGACAGCGTATAAACTAAAAATGAATAGTTAGGTTTAATTCTTGCAAGAAGGAGTAAAGTACAAACATGGAGGCAATATTGACAACTTAACACTCTCCAAGTTTGATGAGCAGACCACGCGACTTGCATGTAGGCTACATTTTAAACTTTATTAACACTAACACGAACACTAATTACAAAAATCTTAGTTGAACACACTGATGTGGTCACCTTCCACAGATACCTTGTGTCTAAAATGATCCATAATAACTTTTCACAATTGTGTACTCGTCGACTTATAGTCACCACAGCAAATTAGATTGCAGGAGTAGCTTGGCTTTGTTTTTACACCAGATGCAACCCTCTCTATTTACCCAGGCTTGGGACTGGCACAGGCAGAGCCTACCCGGGTGCACTTACCACCCCACCACAGAGAAGCATAGTAGATGTAAGTACGGAGGACTGTAAAATACTCCAGCCCCAGACTCTGCAGACGTCTAATTGCCTGTCACATGAAACGCTTTGTCTTTTGTCACTCAGGATCAACTAAAGATCAATACTGCCAACAGCCTGGGTGAGCCTTGGTGAGCTGCTGTGAACACTGAGACAAATGACTTTGAATACCTGCAAGGTAGCGAAAGCCCCCCCCCCCCCCCCACACACACACACACACACACACACGCACGTACACATACACACACGCACGTTAACATATATACACACACATGAATGTATGTCCGCAGCACAGCTACTCGCAGTAGGCGATCCAACCATTAAGTTTTAATTCCTCTCTGTATCCTATTTCTATAATGGGAAATTGATTTTTCTAATATTTTTTTTCTCCTCTCTGTCCGCACTGTGTGTATTTCCACACTTTGCTGTGATGTCCGCATTTCTCCTTAATCCCTTTGCGGCAAAAAAGCAGCGTATTTAGCAGCTTAAATGGATGCACTCTGCTAATGCTCCGTGGGGCTTATTCCATCCATATTTTCTGTGTTTAACATTTAAAGTCCCATATTTCTCTAATTGAGTGAGATCTTTTCCGCCAGATAAATATGTATTACTTTATTGTTATGGGAATTTTTGTATTTCTTTTATGTTTTTCCTATTGAGCAATAATTATATTGCCAAATAGATTTAATTCAGGCGTTCCAATCACTTCCATAGCCACAGGTGTATAAAATCAAGCACTTAGGCATGCAGACTATCTCTCCAAATATTTGTGAAAAAACATCTTTCAGGAGCTCAGTGAATTCCAGCGTGGTACTGTGATACGATGCCACATGTGCAAAAAGTCCAGTAGTGAAATTTCCCCACTACTTAATTTTCCCCAATCTACTGTCTATCAATTTATACCAAAGCAGCAGCGAAGCTCACAATTCACACCAGTTCTGTCATAAGCGCACATTAAGAAAACAAAAAAAAAGAATTGTAAAAGTAAACTTGGAACTGTGACCAAAAAATTTTTTTATAAAAATTTAAAATAGAATTTGAACTGTAACCCTATAGGGTTACAGTTCAAATTCAATATAGCCCTATAGAACACCTTTGAGATGAATTAAAGCGGAGACTGTGAGCCAGGCCTTCTCGTCCAACATCAGTGTCTGACCTTATGCACTTCTGGAAGAATGGTCAAACAGTACCATAAACACACACTCCTAAACCTTGTGGAAAAGCTTCCCAGAAGAGTTGAAACTGTTATAGCAGCAAAGGGTAGGCAAACATCATATTAGATCTTATAAATTAAGAATAGGCAGACAAGTGAATACAGTTGGCAATATAATGTATGTTTTTTTAGTCAAAATCTCATTTTATGGGGTGCAGTGTCTCAGTGGTAGAGTGGTTGCTCGGAAGGTTGGCAGTTTGGTTCCCACTCTTACCGGTTCATATTGTTGTTGTGTCCTTGTGTGGCACTGGTGTATGAATGTATGTGTGAATGAGTCTCTCCTGAGCCTTAACAACTCCCACATCAGGAGTCATACTTCCCTTTCATGGCCAACAACCATGAGACCTGAGCAGCCTGGTCCATCATGTTTGGTTTCAGGTCAAACTCCTCCCTCTAGAGATATAAGCTCAGCTCTCTAGACAACACAGTATATTAATATGATTCCGCCAACAAAAAATAACAAAATTGATCTGAACTTAATTAAGTCGCTCTTGTTGTGCACCCCCTTACTTGTCTGTTACTTGTGTTAGCTTTTCTACAGATGTTGCAGAACATTTTTCCTTCTTCCCACCTCAGCCATGTGAACTGTTCCCACTTCCTCTTCTTCACCTCCTTTTTGTTGCTTGATTGTCCTGTAACAGTTGTCGGAAACTGCTCAGTGTTTCCCGTTTGTCTTCCTTCATGCACCACTGCATTATGTCGTCTTTTTTCACCTTTATTAACAATATCAGAACTATTAGGTGGTTTGAAAAAGCTACTCACACTCACAGCTGTAGTGAACTTTTTGCTAAATGCAGCGTGACAAAGACAACACAATTCAAGATAATTGCTAATTGATGTTATTAATAACATTAATATTAAAAAATAGAACTTCAAAAATGGAAAATATTTGGTTAATGCAACCTCTGGTGTAGATTTTATCTTCTGTTTGGTGTCATTTCCAAAACCATGTCTAAGTTTTCTGTCTCTTATTTGATGGTTGACTGAAGAACAGTAACATGTAACACTGTTATAATTAAAAATGTTAATTAAAGTGTAACTAAACCCCGGGTCGGAGCCTAACTCCACCCACTAATAAAATTTGAAAAATAAAAAGTGGAGAGAACGTGGCCAGTGATAAACGTTAGCATTGTCTAATTTAGGCTCAGCAAATGCGAACAAAGTTTGAGAAACTGCAAACCTATGCATTTAGTTAGATTTTTTTGATTTTGGTATGATTTAGTGTTAACAATTACACAAAAAACAGAGATTTCAAGTCTCCCTGTACAACTGTTACAAAACTGTCAAGTCCAGTTTATTCATTTAATAAGTAATATGCACACCAAATAAAATATTAACATCCCTTGTTGAGATGCTAATATTATATTTAACATTGTTTCTTATGTTGAGAGACAGGTTGGTGAGTGAGCTGCATAACAGCCCATCCAGGCTTTGAGGCAGTAGCACTAAACCCCTGTGTTACAGGCTCTATCACTTGTATTATATATATCTATATTAGATAGATATATTATATATCTTCAGCTTTTTGGTGAGACAGGTTAGTTCCAGGAAAAACAGATCAATGTTTTAATAAATAGGTAAATTTTATTTTTTACCCTCCACTTACACATACACATGCATGTACACATGCACCAGCTCTTTTAGCGGTCATAGACACTTGTCTGCTGCAGTGTGGTCAGTGTGCTGGGGAGACCTGGGCCAGCATGTACTGGTCATACCTTCTTTCCAATTTTTTTTTATTTATTTGATTTATAAAACAATAAATAAAACATTAAAATATAAAGAAACATTTATACCTGGAGTTACACACAAAACAAATTGTTTAAAAACATGCGTTATAAAATCAGCTGTAATACTCAAAATAAACATGTATTAAAACAAACATTTACAAATGTCTAAATTACACCCTTGCTTAAAATTCCTTTCTATAATTCTTTAGTAATATAATATTTATTCTTTAGAGATTGTTTTTACAGTAAGCATTTCCATTTTTTAAATTGATATATTTTATATATGCACACTTAATATAAATAATAAAAAAAAATGTCATGGTAAATTCTCATAATTTCCAAAACTTTGTAAATTATCAAATCAAATTGAAAGTAGTAGCTCCTAACCCCCTACATCCTTGGGCACTGCCTCCTCACCAGAAGCCAGTGTTGCCAACTTAGCGCCGAGTATTCAAGCCCCACTAGCGACACATTTTCAAAAAAGCGACTAGTTACAAATCTAACGACTTTTTCTGGAGTTATTGGAGACTTTTGGAGACTCTCTGAAGTGAAAGCTCACATCCTTCTTACTCTTCTCAATGAGCAGCGGATGGTGCCGCAGGCCCCGCCCCCATCCCAAAGCACTCACAGTTCTTGCGCAGCAGCCCCTCCCAACTGCAGTCAGATGGATCCTGTGTGTTTTTACTCACCTTTTATCTCTTCAGCGACTATATTCCTTTCTCTCCTACAGCGTTCATCACAATCACATGCACAATGCACATGGTCAATGTGCAAGTGAGGCGATGGTGTCATTTAGCGACTTATAGGACTGCCAATAGCTACTTTCCTTTCTTTCCTTTCCTTACTTTCCCTACTACTTTCCTTGATTTGATTGATTTGATTTGATTTCCATTCTTTTCGTGTGCTTATCACTTAATTGAGATGAGAAATGAGAAGAGCTTTATGGGACAGTCAGCTATATCATAATAAAATACAGTAGAAGAGACTATGTGAGCACGAATTTGTCAATAAAGCACATTAGGCAGGCAGAACTTCAAGAAAGTATGCAATTTAGTATGTTGACACGATGATGTAATGACGTCACGAATATGCTAATTTACGCATGACGTCATCTAGCGACATTTAGCGACTTTTTGGCTAGGCTTTAGCTACTTTCCTTTGAAAATTAATGGCAACACTGCCAGAAGCAGGTGGTGTTGGGGAAGCTTCGGTGTGATAACCATCCTTTACAGTCAGGACAGAGGGGAGTAGATGACAGATAGCTTTGGCCATGCTGGTAGAGTAGGCTAAGCATCCCTTTCAGGCTTTTTACTTTGTCTTTGATAGTTGCTGTCAGTTGCACTTCTTTGGAGCGAAGATGGTGAAATGCAAGAGCCAGTGTTACACAGGCTGATCATTGCTTTATAAGCTGTTCCAAAATTTTAAAGAATCTTGAGTGTATTCAATAGTGTACTAGTCTACATTTAGTCAGCAAAGTAAAGCTAAGTCTCAGAAAATTTAGTGCCAATTGCTAATTGCTAATTTTCAGAGACTGAATCTAAGATGATAGACAACAGCAAACTTGAAGGATAAACTATCTTTAACAGTGAAGTGACACAGGAACAGTAACCAGGTCCTGAAAATAAAATAAAAATATATACATGTTTTTATTTCTTAAATTAGACCATTTTAATGACAATAAAATAATAAATTATCACATAACTCATGTGTTCTTGGGTTACAGTATTTTAAAAAAGTTTTTGAATTTTAGTGACACAAATATTGTCACAAAGCTAAGAATCTAAATAAGACATCTCAATACTGCCAGGGTGGCAGTAGCTCAATGGGTAGAGCAGTCGTCTATTAACCGGATGGTAGGTGGTTTGATTCCCTCTCTCCCCACAGTTCATACTGTTGTTGTGTCCTTGGGCAAGACACTTAACCCACCTTGCCACCAGTAGCTATAACACTGGAAATGACTGTAGAACAATGTAAGTTGCTTTGGATAAAAGCGTCAGCTAAATGAATAAATGTAAATGTAATACAATCACTCACTGTTCAGGGGCAGCTGAAGCTAACATTTAGCATACTTTACCTAACTAGCAAAGTGACAAAATTGACTTTAGCTTTACTGGGAAGAAACATAAATTGTGTTTAAAAATATATGCTCATTCACCTCAAGACGCCGCTGCGTTGGTGAGAATCCATGCAGGAAATGCGTTTGGCGTTGTGTTTGGAGCTGTTTGGAGAAGCCCATTTCCACCTCATTGCGTTGGAGAAGCAATCCTGCTTAAAATCCCGCTGCAAACTCCAGCTCTCAGCGGGAACTCACAGTGTTCCAGGCCAAGTGCACTCAACCACTGGCGCATAATTTCCAACTCAACTGGAAATCAATGCAGTCCAGCAGGGTTTTTGCAACCAGCAACACTACAACACTACATAAAAATCTGCTACTTGGAAACAAGATGTTTTTATACCAGGGGCGTGACCCAATTCCAATGGTGTGGAGAGCTCGTGCCAGGAGCGTGGTTAGTGAGTTTCATGCTAGGAAACAATTTCAAATAGAAAAATTCAAATGCAGTACCTATTGTTTAACTTGAAGAGGGCAGCACTCAGAAGGTTTTACACCATATATTGTAGAATTAATATACTTTATACTCAAATGTCAAAACTTTTACTCAAATCAATAAACAGCACTAATAAGGCCCCATTCTTACAGGTAATTAACAAAAAAAATTGTTACTCTTGTAAATATTGGCGTTCTGTGGAGCTTATGGATGTCTGAATGAAACAGACAGAAAAGATTTGGGTTTTCAATTCAAAAATGTATTAAATGAGAACGGGAGTAAAACAATTCCAATGTGTTTGGGGTGTGATTGAGTTCAATTGAGTTTCAAGTCCAATGATGTATTATAGTTCAAAGTTTTAAAATCCTTTTAAGTTCCAAAGTGTGTGATTGCAATGGTAATATTCCATAAGCTTCAGAAAAAAAAAAAAAAGTTTGTCTAACCAAACGTTCCTCACAGTAAGATAATATCTAAGCCAACTGATGGAGTTTAACATCAAAACATGCTGGACGTCCCCTGGTGGTGGCTGTCGAAAATTCATGTCCCCACAATGATAATAAAGGGATAATAATAATTTAAAATTATAATAATAATAATAATTTATATCGCAAAAAGCGATACAGGCCCTCACCTCCCTTTGTGACCGCGGGGGGCACATGCCCTCAGAAAGAACAAATCTCGTCTTTCAAAGCCCAAACTGCCATGTCTAATAGCCCATCTTAGGTGCGATAGATCGTCATCTTCATAACGTTTTCTGATCCAGATCTGTTTCATGACGTGTGTGACAAGTTTTGTTTGACTACATCAAATTTTTCTTACTCCCATTAATTTTTTTCACATAAATGGGGCTTTACAATGGCAAAACAATTATAGATAGTACTTATTAGCTTTTTATTCATCATCACATATTTGTGTACCAAATTTCATGTCTCTACAACCAACTAAATTTCTTGTTCCTATTTAAAATCTTAAGGGGCTGCTGGACAATTTTATACACTGCAAAATGGCCGCCTTGTTACAGGCTCGTTACGGCCAATCCCACAAACTTATCAAAATATTACCGGATAACTTTTGTTGGGACGTGTCTAGTGCCTTTTGCCCAAATTTGGTGTCTGTGGGACAGATATGTTCTGCTGTTTTTTAAACAAAGGGTGGAATTTTGGGGGTTGCACTTTCCACCCAATATGGTGGAATCCTGTTGGGTTTATGGTATGCCATAATATAATTTTATATTTACCTTGACCTGATATATGTGTGTGCCAAGCTTGCTTTGCACATCCCAGTCACTTTTTTACAATTTGGGGCACAACCCTAACCCATCAGAGATGTGTGTACATGGCAAACAGAGACAGAGAATCTATGCCAAAAGTGAAGGACAGAGATATCCTGTTGCTGGGAGACGGTGCTATCCGAGACTTAAACTATAGTTGTTTTGTTACATGCAGCTATCCAAGTGCTATGGTCACTGATATAACAGCACTCCTCCCCCAAGTCCTGTCCAAACACACAGGCATTAAACAGCTGATAGTGCACGTGGGTGCAGTTGACACCAGGAAGGGAGAATCAGAGGTTTTAAAAAATATTCTCCATGCTTTTAAATAAACTTGAAAATCTGGAAGTGCAATCCTTTATCAGTGGACCATTCCAAAACATTGACAGAAGGATCAATAAATTCAGTCGGCTGCTTGCATTAAATACATGGTTGTCCAAGGCCTGCGAGACAAGAGGAGTACACTTTATTGATAACTTCAACTTGTTTTGGCAACGTGTAGACCTGTTTAAAGGAAAGGGCCCACACCTGAACAGAGGAGGGGTCAGGAGGCTAACAGATAATCTCCTGCACTCCCTGAGACACCTAAATGGTTCTGGGCACCCTCTGGAACAAAGAAAGGGTCCTCTGAGAAGTCATCAGCCACTAAATGAGAAAAACACTCCAGCCTCACCAACCAAGGATCCTCCTCTGACTCGACCACCATCAACACCTCCACTCTGAAATGGACCCCTCCCAATAGGACCCTGGACCCCCCCAGTAACATCAACACCTTCTGAGGACCTCACCATCTCTGTCCCATCCCCGGATTCACCAATGGGATTTCCAGATCACCTGGAAATGTTGGTAAAATCTGCAATTAAGATGATACCCCTCACACCTAACTTGGCCAGGTCACGGGTTCTATCATCATCCCGAAAAACATCACCCCCAATACCACTGAGGAGCCAGTACAAATGAGACCCCCGACAGGTGTCCAATGCACCCCTGTCAGACCCCCTCCACCTCCTCCCAGACCAGCTTCAAAAGCCTTAACTAGCATCAAGGCTACTATCAGCGATTAGGATACTGAGGGCCTCTGCTGTTCCAGGACTTTTTGTCAAAATAAAACACTTCTCAACCTGAGGCCCTGGGAGAGATGAACTAATTATCTTTGGGCCACAGAAACAAAGAGAAAGTGTCAGCAATCACCTCGAGTCTCTTTCTCTAAAATCTAAAAAACAGGTTAGAAATCTAGGGGTCATCATGGACTCAGCCTTAAATTTCCAGAGTCACATTAGGTCAGTTACATCATCTGCATTTTATCACCTTAAAAACATTTCCAGAGTCAAAGGCATAATGTCTCAACCAGAAACTTATTCATGCTTTTATCTCCAGCAGGTTAGATTACTGTAACGGCCTGCTCACTAGTCTCTCAAAACGAGGGTTAAGACAGCTGCAGCTTATTCAGAACGCTGCTGCTTGGGTTCTAACTAACACCAGGAAGTGCAACCACATCAGTCCTGTTTTAAAATCTCTGCACTGGCTTCCTGTTGCTCAGAGAATAGACTTTAAAACAGCACTGCTGGTTTACAATTCTCTAAATGGTTTAGCACCAGAATATATTTCTGAAATGCTAGTAGCTTATGAGCCTCCTCAAACTCTGAGAACATCTGGGAAAGGCCTTCTGCTCGAGCCCAGAGTTAGAACTAAACAGGGTGAAGCAGCGTTTAAGTTTCATGCAGCAAAAACCTGGAACAGCCTCAACTTTAACAATGTTCAAGGGGAGGTTAAAAACCTTCCTTTTTAGCTCCGCCTACACCACAACTTAAAATGTTTTTTTTTATCTGCACTCTTCTTCTTTTATAATGCTTTTAATTTTTCTTATGTTTCTATGTTTCTAAATCTTGTAAATTGTCTTTTATTTCTGTAAAGCACTTTGATGTTACCCAGTGTATGAATTGTGCTATATAAATAAAATTGCCATGCCTTGCCTTGCCTTACCAAATTTCATGTCACCCTGAAAAAATAAATTTTTGAGTCCCATTATAACGCTCCTTTGGCACTGAGCAAATCTGACATTGTTTGAAAGAGTTAGTTTTATTCTCCCAAAAAGTGTCTGCCTCATTACAGGCTCGCTAAACCCAAACCATTAACTGTAGAAGGGTTGGACACAGCAAGACCGCTTTGAAGCTACCTAGGCGTAGGCTTCATCAAGCTTGGCTCCCATTGAGATCCATTAAAAAATCTGCGCCAATTACAAAGTGACTATTTTATTGTCATCATCAACAGTCATCATTCTAACAATGCCATCTTTGTTTGAACACATTCTTATTATTTCCGTAATCGTTATATTGATATTTGCCACAACAGGTTTGATTGGCACTCACTCCCGTCTTGTTGTTTTTGCTGTCCCCTCTGTAAAAGATGCTGCTGGATATTTATGGGCAAAAGGGAGATTTGTGGAAACCTAACTATTTTAAATCAACTAAGTTAAGTCAGCTTAAATCAGCTTAAGTTAAGCTCATTACTACACCCAAATATTGTTTTTAGTTAACCTATGTTTTCTGAAGCTTTTTAGCCAGTATAACTTAGATTTTTGTTAATTATTTTGTTAGTTGTTGTTGTTTGCAAATGGAAATCGTTGGAAATAAAATTCATTGTCCAAATTCACTAAATGAACCACGCTCAAGTTTGTAGGTGATTAAATTCTGCATGTGTTAAAATACTGTTTAGAATATATACATTTGGCTAAACTATTGAGCTTTTGTTAGCTGACCCGAAGGTGGCTGATAAAAGCGTAATTTACTGCTCTGTTAGAGCTTTGCCGTTTTCTGCAGAGGGCGAGCACATCTGAAAACAAGATTGTGGGGGCGCAGTGGCTCAGTGGTTCAGTGGTAGCATGGTTGTCCCTCAACTGGAAGATTGGTGGTTCAATTCCTATTCTCCCCACAGTTTTATCACTGCCACCAGTGATGTTCCAGCTGTAACACAGGTAACTAGAAGTTAAATGAAAGTTGCTTTGGATAAAAGCGTTTGCTAAATGATTAAATGTAGCATTTGTCACACACTCCATTATAGAGTGTGCTTTTGGAATGATGAAGACAAGGTTCCGGTCCATCTTCCTGCAAGCGCTGGAGGTGCACTACACCTTTGTTCCTCATGTAAGTTACAAGCCAGTGTTATATTAATTTATTTTTTTCAATATCACAATATACTAATTTTATATATGCTATTGCAGGTTGTGACAGCATGCACCATTCTCCACAACCTCAGTGCCGGAGACGTGTTGGCACCTGAGGATGAGCATGAGGACGATGTGGAGGAAGATGAGGGGGAGGCTGACATGGAGGCCGTCAGCGGTGCTCAGTGGCGGGACCAACTCTGTGCTGAGGTGTCTGCCCTGGAGGTTGTACCACCAGGTCACGACTACCTTTAACAAGCAAGTAAACAATAACTTTAATATCTTATTTAAAAAGTACTTTGTCATGAAAGGATTGGATTTATTTTCTCCTGTTTACATATTTATTAATGCATGTTACAGATGTGACAGCCGTCGATTGAGTTGCTCTGCAAACCCTGCTGGTGGACGATGTAGTGGACAATGGGAGGAGACATCCTGAAGCTCTCTGCAGACCACCCTGTGATGTTTCACTCGCCAACCAGAGGACCAGCCACGAATCCCTGCTGCACTCCATCCATGTCTCTCATCCTTTCAGCGGCTCCAGCAACACTGCCAGGGATTCAAGTTGTAATTTAAAAATTAAAATAGTCCAATACCTGGTCACTCAGATTAATCCTGCAGTAATTTGTTAAAATCTGTTGTCCTGTAAATAGGTCTGTAAATAGTTTCTGTATGTTCTTGAATTTTGTTACCTCAATTTTGTTTTCTGAATGTTATTAATTATACAGTTAATTTTATTTACAAATGTTCTACTTTGAAAATTATGGAAAATAAAAAAGAAATATAATGAATGACAAGTATTTATTCCAAACAATTTATTTCAAACTGAAGCTAACAATGGAAAAAATGTAATCCCTCCCACCCCAAGAAAAAACAAGTTAATTGGGGACCCAACGCTCCAGAATGGTAAAAAGCCTGTCCATCCTCTCCCTGCTCTCCTATGCCCTCCTCTCTTGAGCCTGTGCCCTCCTCTCTTCAGCCTCTCTCTGCTGCCTCATGTCCTCCCTGATAAGGTCTAACAGCTCATGGTCACTGTCCCTTCTCCTCTTCTTCGCTGCTGGATGCCTATCTCCTTCCCTCTCTTCTTCCTCTCTCTCCTCTTGGTCACTCACTGCTGCACTTGGCCCAGGACTGCCCATAGGGATGAGGCAATAAGGACAGGGGGGCAAATTGAAGGCCTTTGTCCTAAAACCTCATCCATTTGGACAAACCAGGGCCAAGTAGCAGCAGTGGGCTTCCCACTCACTCCCTCTCCTGACCCTGGATACTTGCATTCCTAAAGACAAGTAAAAAAATATAAACTGTTCACAAAACATGTAAGCTTAAACCTAGGATTTTTTTAACTGTTACTAACAACAATATTATTTTATATATATGGACATACTTTATATTTCTTTTTTAAATTGTCCCACTTTTTCTTAGCTTGGACTGGTGTTACTTTACCAGACAGACCCATCTTCTCCAAAACTATCCTAATGTAGGATAAAAAGAGAAAATATTGGAATTGTGTTAATCACAAATATCAAACGACAATTGAGGAACAATACTGTGCAGAATTATACAACAAAAGGACAAAACAAGAGAAGTAAGCAAATGTTTCAGCTGTTTAATGACTACAGGAAATGTTCTATGTACTGCACAAAACTAAAAAGAAACAAAACTGCCTTGATATTACAATGGGATTTCTAAATAGATTTATTCCTGTACCTCCATCCCACAGTGGCAGAGTTCTTTGCTCCGGTGAAGAGCTCATGGTTCTCTCCCTGGAGCTTTATAAAATCTTCTGTCTGCTCTTTTGTCCCTGGAAGCGTTAAAAACAGCTTCAATCAATTACACTGTGTGTAAGGGGATATTCACACAGGCAATAAGGAAGAAGCTAGTTTACGACAGTAATGTTTTTTTTTTTGTACATATAAACGTACAAATGTAAAGAAAATACTTAACGCAAAAAAAAATGCCTAACTAGACAACCACTGAAAAACTATATATTTTTTTAAAAGCCAGTTTTTAAAAAACTTACATTTAAAAGCATACTTATCTCCCACACCGCTACTGCTCGCTTCATTGGCCATTACGCTCTGCCGAAAAGAATTATGGGATATGGGCCGCATTTGAAGGATCCTACGAATTTGGACAGCCTTCGTCGCGGCGTTGTGACGTAACATCCTTCAAATGAGGACTCCAAAGGATGTAGACCCTGAATTTGGACACAGCCTAGGTCAGTGTACAGATGGTAATTGAGAAGAGGTTGAGGACCTAACCAGTCTTCATAAAGTGATGATGTGCAGCGGCCTGGGCAGGCTGACATCAGAGCTCTCTCTTTTTGTGAGGCTCTCAGCTGCACCTCACAGACAGATCAGGCTTTAGTTACAGGGACCACTTATATTCTGCTGCCCTGCTCATCAGATCATGATCGACTGGGATTCACCCTTATACAGTATCACATCCACAGTCATGATGACCCTCAGCTCCCAGGTTCGTTTGTGTTAATGTCCAATATAGGTATCTGGGCTCTCAATTCCTGATACACAGAACAGTGTATTAGTAATGTGTTCGCACTGTACTTCATTTATTGTTACTATATTCTTATGTTTCTATTTTTTAAAAGAAGCAACACATTTAATTGGTGTGATTTGTGTGAATTTTATTTTATAGCCTACTGTTTTCAGCATCTGTTTATAGTCACTTAAGTCAAAGTTAAAAGCCCATATTGTGTGCATAATTATTAGACAAATAATTATTTTGACCAAATCATAATTTTATTTATAACTTCCAACTCCAAGCATGTATAAACTTGAATCATTTTTGGATATCAGGTGATGTGTATTTGTGTAACGAGGGAGGGTATGGCCTAAGGAGATCAACACCCTATATAAGGTGTGCATAATTATTAGGCAGATTGTTCTCCTCAGAAAGATCGGCCAAAAAAGAGATTTAATGTACTCTGAAAAGTAAAAAATTGTAAAAAGTCTTCCACCGGGATGCAGCACTCTTGAAATAGCTAAGATATTGGGGCGTAATCACAGAACCATCACTGGTACTGGTACTGGGCAGGCATTATTAAAGATGAGCAAGTTGGACTTTTTCGGGTTGAAAATGGTTTCAAATCAACTCTCAGACCAATTTTTAGAACACACTTTCTTCAAGCAGTGTTACAGAAAAAGGTCTGCATCTTTCAAGAAGACTTTGATTTTTATGCAAGGCAACGCTCCATCACATGCATCAAAGTTCTCCACTGCGTGTTTGGCCAGTAAAGGCCTTAAAGATGAAAAACTAATGGCATGGGCCCCTTCTTCACCTCACTTAAACCCTATTGAGAACTTTTGAGCCCTTCTTAAGCAGGACATTTAAGATAAACAGGTAAACAGTACACCTCTCTGACTGGTGTCTGGGAGGCTGTGGTTACAGCTGCACAAAAAGTATATTTTGACCAGATCAAGAAAAATGACAGACTCCGTGAATGGAAGGCTAGTGACTGTTAACAAAAAGAAGGGAGGCTATATTGGTCAATGAGTTTTTTTTTATTTTATTTTATAAATGTTATTTGTAAAATTTGAGTTACGTTAACAGGTGAAAATATACAAGTGAGATTAAAAAATCTTTGTTTTTCATTTAGTTGCATAATAATTCTGCACACTAATATATGCGTAATAATTTTGGATTGACCAAGAGCACTGTAGTTGAACAATAAAAAAATGTTATCCTCAAAAATACAACTTGTCTTAAATATTTGTGCACACAGTGTAAATGTGACCAAGTAGACAAGAAGAGCTATAAGTATAAGACTGGACTATCTGTAAAAAAAAAATAAATAAATAAATAAAAAAAAACACTTACAACATTCTCTAAACTAACCACCAACAGTGAATTTATTTTGAATTTATCTTGTCCAAGGACAGTATGAACTGTGAGAAGAGTGGTGTATAATTGTGTGTGAATGCTGCTCTGGTGTATGAATGTGTGAATGTTGCTCTGGTGTATGAATGTGTGTATGAATGTTGCTCTGGTGTATGAATGTGTGTATGAATGTTGCTCTGGTGTATGAATGTGTGAATGTTGCTCTGGTGTATGAATGTGTGAATGCTGCTCTGGTGTATGAATGTGTGAATATTGCTCTGGTGTATGAATGTGTGAATGTTGCTCTGGTGTATGAATGTGTGAATGCTGCTCTGGTGTATGAATGTGTGAATATTGCTCTGGTGTATGAATGTGTGAATGTTGCTCTGGTGTATGAAAGTGTGAGAGTGTTGCTCTGGTGTATGAATGTGTGAATGCTGCTCTGGTGTATCAATGTGTGAATGTTGCTCTGGTGTATGAATGTGTGAATATTGCTCTGGTGTATGAATGTGTGAATATTGCTCTGGTGTATGAATGTGTGAATGTTGCTCTGGTGTATGAATGTGTGAATGTTGCTCTGGTGTATGAATGTGTGAATGTTGCTCTGGTGTATGAATGTGTGAATATTGCTCTGGTGTATGAATGTGTGAATGTTGCTCTGGTGTATGAATGTGTGAATGTTGCTCTGGTGTATGAATGTGTGAATATTGCTCTGGTGTATGAATGTGTGAATGTTGCTCTGGTGTATGAATGTGTGAATATTGCTCTGGTGTATGAATGTGTGTTAATTTTGCTGTTGAGTCATGTATTTTTTAAGTTTTTATCTTTATATTTCACTCCCATGGACAAGCCAAGGCACAGAGAGAATTATACCTGAATATACCTGCTATCCGACTGTGGTCCCGGTCCCTTCACCTCGCCCATGTCTTCTCCCACCGCTCTCCCCCAGCACCCGCCTTACTAACCTGACTTTGAGAGCTCCTGCTCTAGAGCACAGTGGGCTTTTCCTGGGATCCCAAAGCAATAAAGCTGCATCAGAGGCAAAGGTAATAATCAAATCTAAAGCACGCACTAATCTGACTTTCCTAACCAAACTCATTCTTTCATTTATTAGACATGGGACAAAATTCAATGTGCTCCTGAGATATTTTCATGAGAAATATTGTTTATTGCTTTGGGATTCATCTGCCCTAACTTTGAATGTCTTTCAGAAGGCACATAATCTTCAACCTCACATTCAGTGAGTGATTCATTTTTCGAGTACTGTATTTTCAATTCCAATTGTTCCACCCAATTATTTGTATACATTTTTGCGCTACACATACATGTGCTAATCTTCTTATTTGTATCCATGGGATGGATCTATACTATAACTTTCTCCTATGCACCATTGTGGTTCCTGACTTTTTCCAATGTGAAATGTTTAAGTAATCATCAGGCACCAACACATCACATTTGAATAAATAATGGCATATTTATGTGCCTAAACCACGCCTGTTAGGCTTTTTTTGAACAAAAGGACATCGGTGTAGGTGGTCTTTTGTGTGTTTTACGTGTGTGGACACATACTTATTCACAGCACTTAGGAATTGGATTATAAAATGTGTAAAATACTGTATATAGTGTTATATCACTGTGTAGACCTCAGATCAGTCAATTATTATAAGCGCTTTTCCACCTCACCACTCAAAGCGCTTTACCAGTGTTACAGCTGGAACACAACTGGAGGCAGGTGGGTTAAGTGTCTTGCCCAAGGACACAACAACAGTATGAACTGTGGGGGAGAGCGGGATGTTATGATGTTTTGGGATGTTTTGAGCGAGGATCGAACTGCCCACCCACCGGTCGAAGGACAGCCACATGTTATTTACATTTATTCATTTAGTTAACGCTCTTATACAAAGCGACTTACATTGTTCTACAGTAATTACCAGTGTTACAGCCACTGGAGGCGAGGTGGGTTAAGTGTCTTGCCCAAGGACACAACGACAGTATGAACTGTGGGGAGAGTGGGAATCGAACACCGTACCTTCTGGTTGACGTACAACCGCCCTAACCACTAAGCTACTGCCGTCCTTGTTAATGTTATTTAAGTAAATGTTTAATATGTGTATAATAAATGTTTGAAAGTGGAATATAACTCTCCTCCCCTCCTAGTGAGACAAAAAACGAATATAAAAACGAATAGATAAAAGATAAAAGATAAAACGAATTCTGCCCATAAGTACATGCCTCTGTAAGTTTGTAAAAACCCCAGTTTTGAGGGCGTTGGCTCTCAGTTTCTGTCTTTGTTCAGCCCATGAGTGTTCTAGTCTTCATCGTCTCTTTGTCTTCAATTTTTTATTAATTTGTTATTTTTATTAGTGAAAATATCTTTCTTCCATTTAGGACTAAAGTTTTTTTTTTTCAAAAGATGTATTTTAATAATTTTTTGCTTTATTTGCAGCTACAATTAGTTACAATTTTAAGACCATTAGTTACAATTTTAAGACCATTTCTTCTAAAGCCTACAAAGAACATTTTTCAATTTCAAAAAATTTTGCCATTTTTCCTCTGAGACTTTTTTTATCCTGGACTCTGATGTAACTGTGTTTCAACTGACCATAAAAGCCCAGACAACAAGCAATAAGACAATAGCAGGAAGAAGTGCTACTAGCATCCCTTTCAGGCTTTTTACCTTTTGTTTGATAGTTGCTGTCAGTTGCACTTTTTGGGAGCGAAAATAGTGAAATGCATGAGCCAGTGTTACACAGGCTGATCATTGCTTTATGAGCTGTTCCAAAATTTTAAAGAATCTTGAGTGTATTCAACAGTGTACTAGTGTTTACATTATTCTACCTTTAGTCAGCAAAAGAAAGTGAAGTCTCAGAAAGTATAGTGCGAATTGGTAATTGCAGTTTTCAGAGACTGAATCTAAGATGATAGACAGCAGCAAACTTGAACTTTCAACAATGAAGTGACACAAGAACAGTAACCAGGTCTTGAAAATAAAATAAAAATATATAGATGCTTTTATTTCTTAAATTAGACCATTTTAATGACAATAAAATAATAGGGTATTTAAAACAAGTAATTGCACTATAACAGTAAAACAAAAAAAAAAATTAAAACAGGACTAAACGCTTTACCTTGTACAGTCCATAATGCTCGCATTTCTATCTGGATGTCAGCTGGAGTCAGCAGTGGACACCTCACACCTTTTCCTCTTTATTGGTGTAGAGCTAGTCTTGGGACATCTGTTCCATGACACACTCCTGTTAGGCGTTCTGGCCTGGGGGGCTGCAAAAACAAGGGTTTAACAAATGATCTGTTATCTTGAGTATATGATGAGACTCAAACATATTGGTCCACAACTCACAAAACTGCACAATCCCTAAAAGATGCTCTGCCTTTGCACAATTTGCCTTTTCATTTAAAATCATCAAACAATGGAATCAGCTCCTGGACAGTCTGAATTTGTTTATCTTGTACAAAGCCTATCTTTTCTTGTGAGATTAATGTATTTGTACATGGTGCCTTACAGGGAAAAGTAGGGATGTTAAAACACCCTCAAGCACAAAGAACTGTGACACACTTCACACACACACTTTGAAATCAACCCTCTGCCAAGACCTCCGTGAAGTTGGCCCCCCACCAAAAGGGATTGACTCCAAAACTATCTAGATCGTTTGTGCTTCGTTTGTGCTGGTTTGTGCTGCAAAAATTTTCGTTTGTGCTGTTATAGTTTTTGAGATATTAATAATTCTTTTATAGGTCATATGAAAAGCCCCCGAAAATGCTTTAAAATGCTTTAAAATGCCCCAAAATAGTTTAATTAGTTTGTGCTTCGTTTGTGCTGTTTTGTGCTGAAAAGATTTTCGTTTGTGCTGTTATCGTTTTTAAGAAATTATAAGATTAATTTTCGGCCGATGACGTCATCCAGCCCCTCATTTGTTGTAAAGATGGACAAAAATGGTATCAAACGTTTAGGTTTTCTTTGTGCTGGTTTGTGCTGTAGGTATTAATGTTTGTGCTGTAATATTTTTAAAGATATTATTAATAAATAATTTCCGTATTAACGGCATAACTTCCGGCCAGCTGATGCTAACATCCGGCTAGCTTAAAGACGACTTAGACCCACCATGTGTACAGATTGAAATGCAATATAATGTCTGTGTCATGTAAAGTCACTTTGTTCTGTGGCCATATTTTATTATTTATCTAATTCTTTTAAGATACAATTATCGGATCAAAGTATGTCTGCAAAGTTAAAACCTTTAAGAGATGCTACTGATGGAATTGTAGCGTATATATATATATATATATATATATATATATATATATATATATATATACACACACACACACACACATACACACACACACACACACACACACACACACATATATCATTTGAATAATACACAAAATAGTCAAACAAAAGATTAATTTGCTTGTCTAACAGAGAAGCCCTATGCAGAAGATTATTGTTTAGCTCTTGCTAGCTGCCCGGATGTTAGCATCAGCTGGCCGGAAGTTATGCCGTTAATACGGAAATTATTTATTAATAATATCTTTAAAAATATTACAGCACAAACATTAATACCTACAGCACAAACCAGCACAAAGAAAACCTAAACGTTTGATACCATTTTTGTCCATCTTTACGACAAATGAGGGGCTGGATGGCGTCATCGGCCGAAAATTAATCTTATAATTTCTTAAAAACGATAATAGCACAAACGAAAATCTTTTCAGCACAAAACAGCACAAACGAAGCACAAACTAATTAAACTATTTTGGGGCATTTTAAAGCATTTTAAAGCATTTTCGGGGGCTGGGTGACCTCATATGACCTATAAAAGAATTATTAATATCTCAAAAACTATAACAGCACAAACGAAAATTTTTGCAGCACAAACCAGCACAAACGAAGCACAAACGATCTAGATAGTTTTGGAGTCAATCCCTTTTGGTGGGGGGCCAACTTCACGGAGGTTCTGCCAAGAGGCCCGCCCTTCTCTGACTGGGCCAACTACCATGATGGCAGCGAGTATCACCCATTCAGGGGAAGAATAGAAAGATTAAACCTACTGCAGCTGTTACTGTGGCAACATTTGTGAAGATGGATGTTTTCATATGCTATGTATTTAAAGAAAACAGACATACATTTAGCAATCAGAGCAAAGCAACATGCTGCTTAAACTATTTGAGTGACAAGTGGTTTATGGGCTGTGTAATAGAGCAGGCACAAAATGGAAGCTGGCAGTCAGATCCTGCCATGGGAACACCCACTCAGAGGCAAAAGGACACTTCGTACACATCTCTGTAAAAAGAGAAGTAAAACAGGCACAAGCCAACCATTTAAATTTACAAAACATTTCATGGTTTGGATGGCACAAAACCAATCCAGTTTCTAAGAAATGTTTTTATTCTTCCATTAATCCACATCCTAGGATCCTTAAAATAAAAATGAGCACCCCTAAATTAAGACCAACTTCAAAAATAGATTTTACCCCAGGTACTTTATGTAGAACCGGAAATGTCAGATTTGTAAATTAGACATATTCAATTTTTTTTTTTTTATATTGAAATAAAAAATATCCACCCATTGACCCAATAAAGCTGTCTTGCCGTCACTTTGTTCTCTCTCCCAAGGCAGTTAGAGCGACAGTAAAAATTACTCAGAAGCTGTGGATGAGTTCATGTAGAAGTTAATTTTGTGTTTTAAGATGCAAGTTTCTTGTTAGGAAGGGGTTACTTATGTCTGACACTCAAAGCAAATAATAATCACCTGTCTTATTGCTCCATTGTCAAATGTTAGCTCTTTTGTTATATCTTATTGTCCGCAGCTAACATTTCAATAAATCTTCTTCTACCGCTAATTTCCCTCAGAGGGGCTTGAGTCTGTCCCAGCTACTTTCAGCTTGAGGCAACATGACTTTTTCTTAAAATTAAATTACTACAAAAGAGCAGAATATTTAATAATAATTATGGATTAGATTTATATTGCGCTTTTCTCCCAAGGGACCAAAGGACTCAAAGCACTTACAGGCCATCCATTATTCATTCACTCCACAGTCACACACTGGTGTAAGATTTTTTTTGTTAAGTCAGGTCTAATGATTGCTGAGGTTTTACTGGAGCGATGGGATGGGAAGTTTATGTCCGGTAAGGAATCTAATATAAAAGGGAAGCGTCCCATGTTTTGCCATACAGAGTTAAAGGAGAACTTTGCATTTATTGTTAATTGAAACAGCAGTAGCTCATTCAGTGCCCATCGAGCTATTACACATCTCTATGGCTGCTTTACAGCCAAATCCAGTTTTTACCTGCTCCACCATCTTTGAACCCTGTGAACACAGCACCCACTGCCTTAAGAAATTTTCTCTGATCATTGGTTAAAGGGATGGAATACCACAAAAAAGATTTTTTGTTAAAACAGTAAGTCACTGACTCCACAACAGTTATGGAGCATACATTTAACTCATCTTTAAATTAGAAGAGAGATTTGACAACAAAAATCGCCCACATACATATTGTCATGTTCTTTTAGCTGTGCTTGAGTGAAACTGAGAGACAGTTCTTAAAATCTTCTGATCGACGGCGTGAGATAGCGAGGGACATGTACAGTGTGGCCGCACAATTATTGTGGCAGACACATGAAGGCCAACAGACAAGCAGAGACAGCACTCATAAATTATTCAGCTGAGCTTTTGGTTTTCCCAGAATGGGCCTCTGTGGTACAGTGGTCTGGTGTCGGTTTGGAGCAGAGCGGATGCCACAGCTCCCAGAAGCCAATATCCCACCACTACAACCTGAGACGCTACAAGTAATAAAGAACAATAGCCATCAACATAATGCACCACATGATGGCACATCACAGTCCATTCACAGAGCCATTTACAATAAGTGCTGTTACCAGAATTAATATAAGACTAGACTAATAATAGATTAAAATGATTGAGTAATGCTCTACTATATTTAGTGTACTTAGTGTACATAGTTTTAACTCATCCATGAGTGTCCTGGTGCCACGTGCACTAGTGGACATCCTTATGCTTGAACATGGTGTTCGTTATGGACAAACTGTGACTAGCACAGAAGTCCAATAACAGAACACCGCTCAGGTTCAAAAAAGCGCTTTATAAAAGGTTAAAAAAAACACTTTATAAAAATAAAGATTATTATTATTTAAGAATCAAGAAGCTGTTTCTGAAGCAAAGCCAAGAAATGTAAATTAATTGTGGAATGTTGTTAAAGAATCATAGAGTGAAAGAACAGCTGAGAGGTGCCACAAGTTGGTGCCACACAAATGTGAAGCAGTTTTAAAAAACTGTGGTCATACAACTAAACATTACTTTTGTGATTCACAGGATTTCTAAATCCTAGAAACAAAAACATTTGTACAAAATAGGTTTGAGTTTGTACAGTCATCGGCAGACACTGCTATATTTTTGAACACACCCCTTTCTACTAATTGCCCAATTGCCCAGCCTTAAGAGCGTGCATATCATGAATGCTGCGTCTTGTTTGTTTTCTGATAATCTATTGCACCTACTGGTAACTTGTTTGCCACTTAGCAATAAAAGATATACTAAAAACCTGGATTATTCTGGTTAGTCACATTGTACTGCTATTATTTTAAACAATACTATATTAAGAATTTATAGTGTTGGTGCTCTCTGATGCTGGTGGGTGCATGTACCTGTCTGCAAAGATGATCACATTGGGCTCGTTTGATCAGCTCAGACTACACCACATTAATTATGCTGCTGCATAATTTTTAAGCACACCGCATCTTTACTTTGACTTGTTTATTTTGGCTTTCTGTGCTCCTCTGGCCATTAACATGACAAAAAGATACATCTTCCATTTCAATTATCCATTTATGGCATAATTAAATATGCCCTGAGTGGATGTTAAATGATTTAATTTGCTTTTAGTTTGGTCCTGTTCTCATGCAAGTTTAACGTGTTTGTTTTTTAGATGAAGTCATGCAGAGATAAAGGGATGCTTGCTGCTCTGTGGTTGCATTTAGATCCCCTGATGACGAGGAGAAGGCCTGGAACTAGTACATTAAGGATCATGCAAGGAATTGGTTTTAAGTCATGTGCATGCATATAATGCATTATAAAGAATAGAATACAAAATAGAGACGCTAAAAGTAGAGTTCACTGGCATCTCAGGCAGGTAAGGTATTTGGGCACATTACATTTCAAAAGCTTGTTATTCATTTTTGGGAAGAGTGTGGACATAAGCTAACCTCTCTCATCTCACAGCTGGTGGTTCAGAAGGCAGAGAGCTGACCTCAGTTTTGTCACAAATGGACTCTTAGGGTGCATTATACCAGGACCTCATTCAAATGTAGCTCTGCAAACATAATTTTTGTCTTGACAACTTACACAACTGTCCTGTTCGCACATGAACTTAACTGTTTTGCCTTTGTGCACTCTTACATATTTTGGCAAAGTGCTACCTAAAATGTTAATCTAGTAATAATATAATAAAACCACATAAAACAGAACAATTATACTGTGACAATCTAAAACAATATATTACCATCACAGTAGAATTGACTTGACCTTTCACCTTCCCAATTCTACATGCATGATAATTAGTGTCCCATTTTTTTTTCAAGTGCCACAACAAGCAACAGAGACCTTACAGCCACATTGAGCGACAATGAAGATGAACATCGTCAATTAAAACTCAGTGTTTCCAGCCACCCTTGGGATATTGTTGAAGCTTATGCTGGAGGTGGGAGTTGAAGATCTCTCTGACAGGAAACTCTGCCAAATGTTCCGAACAGATCCCAAGAGTACATTTGGGTCTGCCATGTCTGTCCAGCTTCCTACCCCGCCATCGGATCCAACTCACCACCAGGTGACAATCAGTTGACAGCGCCGCCTCTCTCTTTACCCTTTTCTCCCAATCGAACTCCTCCAGGTATCACTATTGTCAGGTTCCTGGACAAATATCCACCTCATTTTCTTTTTTCTGTTGTGAGAGTTTACTGGCAAAACAAATTCTTTCATGAAGACAGTTATGAAGTTTTTTGTGATCTGTCCTTGTAGAAATCACATTTTGCTAAGCAACATTAAGAAAGGCCAGTTAGAGTCCATTGTAGATGAAACAATTAACAGGGGATCCAAGGTCATCTGCTGTTTCCTTATTGAAGAAATACGGAAATGTGTTTTAAATACAGCAAGTAATTCTGCGGCGCTGCTCCAAATTAACACAGGCTGCCAACCTTCTGCTTGATGGATTTATTTGTTACAGTAATTATAGAGCACTTATAATTCTGCTCATCTCAGATGGAAAATGAGCATGATTCATTGACGTGAAAACAACCTCACACAACAAAAAGAAAAATAAAATAAAAGTGGTTAACTTATTATGACGTGCTGAGCTACAGCATGTATTTTGGAATATCAAAGATTTAAAATGTGGGTTTTGGATATTCATCTATTTAGGTACAGGCACAGTTCTTACAATACTCAACTACTACACTGACAAAACACCTGTAAAATGTTGTTCTTTATAAAGTACACAGGAAGCATCTCAATATATATAAAAAATGCAAAGTTAAAAAGAATAAATACATAACATTTTCACATATCACTCAGTCATTCAATTGTGATTTTACAATAACACTCATTTTAAACTTATTCTGTGCACCAACACTGTATTATACTTAAATTCTTTGAATAAAAAACATGCCCCATTTTGCCTTGACACCCTGTCACCCAGCTAACTTCTACTTTGTTCTCTAACTAAGAATAAATAACCTTTTCAGAAGAAAATCTACTCTTGCAGATTATGAACACTTTACATTTTGCTTGACCTATGTGTCTCCTTATACCAAGCATTTCTAGGAACAATTAGCTTCTAAAACAGAAGGCAGAAATACCAGAAGTGGCCCAAAACTCTGCCGACTGATGCCAAGGTCTGTAATTAGTTTTAAGTGACTGCTCCCAATTTTTGTGTGTACTGGGAGCTTTTCTGGGCTTCACAATTCCTCTTTTCAAAAGCAATTTTGTTAGAGTGAACACTCTCTTTCATTATGATGAACATTCATACACCTGATTTAAGTGCATGTGTAAGACATTGGGAACTATTAACAAGACTGACTAAATCAATTTTGATTCATGGCTGTTGTTCTTGACACAAAGGATAAAAATGAAATTGTTGGAGTGAATCACTGCATCACTTGTCTAAAAAAAAACAAAAAAAACATACAATCTCAATTTTAAAAAGGATACAAAACTGACATTCTTGTGCTTTGTGGAAAGCCTGGACCATGAAACTTTCAACATCCTGTAATTTTTCTGTCTTTTGTCTATGTTTTGAGCCTACGTAGCATGTTCATGACTGATATTGCTTTAGAAGATCCTAGCTAATGATCTTTCACACTCTATTCTGGGGACAAAACGTTAAATCAAATCTTCACAAACATCAAAACCCATGTAAGGCAACCGGTGTGAGAACAGCACCTCCAGGTAATCTTTAAGGCCATTAAAGATGATGGATTAGTTGGGACATTATGAACCAGAAATGCCCAAAGGAATGAATGTTAATACTGTAATTGTCAAAATGTTGCAGAACTTAGTTTCCAATGTAATGTACTGTATGCACTTTATTCTGTCCTTATTCTGAACACTAAAAACGCACCTTGTGTATGACTGTAGGTGTCAGTGAGCCTTGGCAAGACATTGTCTGTAAGTTTATGAAAACTGTTTTGTTGTTGTCCAGTGTTTGAATGTATTTGTGATTTAGTAATACTTGTAGTAACATCAAGTTAATCTGCTAGTTTCTGATACCATGCAAATGCTAACTATTAAGATGTTGTTTCGCACACATGTTGAACACGCGTGAGTAGAGTTGCTACCTGTAGATTGTGTATTTATGTGACTCTGGCAAGTCACTTTCTGTGTTAGTCTGAAAATGTACATTTGAACTAAAAGATATAGGTAGCTTAGCCATTTGAAGAAGCAAGAATCTCACAAACATAAGGATGAACTCGGCAAAAAAAGGGAACTCCACACATAAAGCATTGTTCAACACAATACAGGAGTTAGATCTACCTTTGTAGTTTTATCAACTGCATGTTACATTTCTCTAAGCAGCTTCATCAACAACTCAGGTAGCGTTAGCTTTCACCAAGGCCTGCAGATAATGGCTAAAGTTAGGGAACTTATATCAGACAGCCCAGCCAGCATTTCCACATGGGACCCATGAAAGCTCAAATATGGGTCCCAAGTGGGTTTGTCCGGAGTTTCCATAAAGGCCCAAACTGTATTAAAAAATAAACCAGAATCATCCCAATTTTTTCTTACATGTAATTGTTGATTAGAGACCATGAGTGGCTTCAACAAGGAGGGGAAGAGGAAGGATTCTTTATTTTGATTTAAATTACAATTCATTTTTTTACCATACTGTAGATTCTCCTGAAGTAACTTTTACTTTACAGTTTGAGTCTTCACAAGTTTCAGACTTATGAGAGACACCTTTGTTAAAAGTGATGTCAATTGTCTCAATAAACAATATTTATTTCAATGTAGCGTTCTAGCACTGCCCATTGAAATTAGACATTCAATTCAATTTAACATTGAAGAAAAAAATCATGTTGGTGTCATGTGTTCCTTTGACTCAGGGTCAGACCATGACTGATGTCGACAGAGACGTGTTTCAGAATGTGCTAAAAGACACATAACAGGCTTTTAAATGTTTTATTTTTCACAATTATACAGACCAAATTATTAATATCATCAACCAATCATAAAAGAGTTGGAAAAGAGAATAAAATCACATTAACAGTACTTTTCATAAACCCCTTATTTGTCAAACTTTAGACTGAAATGTAACTCTCCTGAATGTTGTCTCAGGCGAACGTACAGTCTGGGTATAAAATAAATTATAATTTAAAACAAAATGGCCTAAATTATATGGGCTAACACAGGTGGGATCACAGTGGACATATTTGAGCCCAAATGGGCCCATGTGTCAGGATTCATGTCTTTGGTGTCTGATTTTGGTATGTGTTTTTAGTTTTGTTTCTGAAATAATGTTCTTTGTTTTTAGTTAGTTATTGTATTTTGTGGTTTCAAGCTTGTATTGGAGTTTTGGGTTTAATTTTGAAATGTCTTTACCCTGTCTTTCTCCTAGATTGACTTCTTGCCTTGTGTCTTTCCCTCCTGTGTGATTACCTCCGCCCTAATATGTTTCACCTGTCCCTTGTTGTCTCTGTCTATATAAACCTGTTTGTCGGTTAGCTCTTTGCCAGGTCATTGTCTCCCTACCCGTAAGTCTTGTCCGTGTTCCTTTTGTCTTATGTAGAATTCCTAGTCTGTTTTTGTATTTGTCATCTCTAGATCTTTTGCCTGTGTTTTCTGTGGAAATTTTGTTTTTTTTTGTACGATCGGACCTTAGTCTTGATTATTCTGTTTCACTGGATGTTCTTTTGATTACTTTATCCTCAAATAAACTTTTGTTAAATGTTTTATCTGAGTCTGTGGGTTTGCATTGGAGACTTCCTGCTCCTGGGCCATCGGCCGTGACAGAATGACCTGGCCCCAACTGAGACTCCGCAACCCCAGAGCTCCTGCGTTTTTCCTGCCTGTGTTTTGTCCGAGCTCTTGCCATTTTTTTTTTTCGCATCAGCCTTCGCCTTGCCCTGTGTTCTGTTTGTATGTCTGTGCCTGGTCCTAGGTTCTGTCTGTTTGTCTTTGTCTGGTTCTGAGTTTTGTCCGTCTGTCAGTGCCTTGTTTTGAGTTCTGTTCGTCGGTGAATCCTGAGAATCCCTGTCTAAGTATCCTGTCTGAAAAAACCCTGTCTGAGGATCCTGTCTGAGTATGTACTTCCCGTTTTCCCCCCTGATGCCTGTCCCGGCAATACCTCCTTCCACTAGCGCCATGCCCGGCCAACCAGTTCTGAGGGCCGGACGTGCCGCATCTGTTCCCCAAGCGCCCTGTCTGGCCGACCAGTTTCAGAGGCCCGGACCCGACTCATCAAGCATTGCCCGAGCGTCCCGTCCAGCTACTACTTCAGAGGGCCGGATCCGACGCCTCTGTTTTGTTCCTTGCACCTCGTCCGGCCTACCAGTTTCATCTGTTCTTGTTAAATGTTTTATCTGAGTCAGTGGGTTTGCGTTAGAGTCTTCCAGCTCCTCGGCCATCAGCCGTGACACCATGTAGAAATGCAAGCTCCACATTAAAACTGGTGCCAGGAGAGAATCTTTTTTTTTTTAAACATCCTCCATTAAACAATTCCACCTTTATTTTCATTCATATTCACATTGAATGTTTAGATTAAAACTTCCATTCCCATCAGGATCACACAGAAAGTTTTTAAAGCCCCAAAAATAAAAAAAAGACTGAACATTGTTTGTTATGCTAAAGCTTTCTTCTTGTTTTCTACTGAGTACTTTGGCCCATAAATAAACAATGAAACATTAAATGAACCCATTAGCTCCAGACTCCAAACCTTCACTAACTGCATCAAAATTTTTAGGCGATAACATTCCATAAATGCATGAATCACAGTTTCTGAAGCATTACAAAAGGGACAACCCTCCCCAACTAAAGGATTCAGTCGTGCTATGTGTCTGTTTGTGGCTAAAACTCCATGTACAATTCTCCACTGCAGATCTCCCACTCTCTTTTCAGTGGGTTTTTAGTACATGGCCTGCCAGCTACCTTTCGGGGAAGAGTCTGACCCCAACACTAAAGTCCATTTGCTTTCTTTTTGGTCTTTAAGGTCTTTATAGTTCATAGTTTTAACACACGCTGTATATAAAGTTCTTTTTGATAAATCATTGAACAAACACATTTTTGGAGTATTCCAACACAACAATTTTGTCCGATCTTCCTCTTGATAATCCCTTTTCATCAAAAAGTCAAATTCCGGAAAAGTGAATGGCTCTGTATCCTCTCCTGCACAAGTCTTTTTTAGAAATTCTTTAGCTGAAACGGGAAGTTTAGTTTCTAGGTCTTCTAGCACTCGACTTGCGAGACGCACAGACCTGAAACCCACTATTCGAGCAAGTTCTTCAGCTTCAATCCACCCATCTCTTATCCTTAGATCCCGAAACATAGATATTCCAGCAGCCAGCAAGTTTGACCTTATGGTGTCAGAGTTCAGAATCTCAGCAGGAAAAAGAGGATTGAAAAAAAGAGATTCGTCAAACAGCCACGGACCTGGTTTTGACCACTCTCTTGAAACAGAAAACATTTGCCATAAATCCATAATATTAAGGTAAAACGAGTTAAGTCCACCATAAGAAGTTCTCTTTAGAGTCATGGTGAAAAGCGGTTTATCTAGACCCATTCATCCAGCCTTGCGTAGAAGAGCACATGTTAGTTTCTTCCATCCATGCTGCTGATGATACAATAGGCGCTGAATAGCCTGCAGTTGAAAAACTGTCAGTCTAGCTCGAATATCTATCAGTCCCTGTCCCCCTTCTTGAAGAGGAAGATAGAGTACAGCAGCCCTCAGCCAATGTTGACCGTTCCAAAAAAATTAACAAGTCTCTTTTGAATTTCTTGGATTAAAATAGCTGGTGGGTCCACAACTCTCATTTTATGCCAAAGCATTGAAGCAATGAGATTATTGGCAATCAATACCATTTCCAACTACACAACCTCGCACAGACCTTCTCCACTAAACCCTCCCGATTTTTTTTTTTTTATATTCCTCTTGACCAAGATATACACCAAGATATTTCAAACCAAGTGTACCCCACTGAATATTATTTGGGAGTTTTGGTAAAACCTTATTGGTATTTTTAGTAGAACCATACCACACCGGTTCTGTTTTATCCCAGTTAAGCCTAGCAGATGACACTCTTCCATAGATGTCTAAAGCCCCCTTTAGATTCTGTACATTTTCCTGCTTTTGAATTATCACAGTAATATCATCAGCATATGCAGATAGTATAATAGACTATTTTTTTAAACTACCATTTATAGTTAGACCATTTAGTTTACGTCGCAGCATACACAATAATGGTTCAATTGCCAAGCTGTACAGTTGGCCAGACATTGGGCAGCCTTGTCTGATTCCTTTTTGTATTTTAACTGGTACACTTAGCCCACCTCCTATTTTTATCATACTCAAAGATCTTTTATACAACAATTTTATCGATGATATAAACCTATCACCAAAACCAAAACACTTTAAGACATGAACCAAATACAGATGATCCACCCGATCAAATGCTTTTTCTTGGTCTAGAGATATTAGACCAGCACCAACATTGTACATTCCTAAAAATTCTAAAAGATCTCTCATTAAAAACAAATTATCATAAATACATCTTTTAGGAACACAATAAGACTGATCTTCATGAACCAGCGAACCTAAAACCATCTTAAGTCGATTTGCAATTGATTTAGACAATATCTTATAGTCAGAGTTAAGAACAGCAACAGGTGTCCAGTTTTTAAGTAAACACAAATCTCCTTTCTTTGGAAGAAGCCAAAGGACTGCCCTTTGACAACTTTTTTGCAGTTACTTCAGTTTATAACTTTCTTCAAGAACTTTAAAAACGTCCTGTCCAATTATTCCCCAAAATGACTTGTAAAATTCTGCGGTAAGTCCATCAAGACCTGGTACTCAGCCAGTTGATAGTTGTTGTACTGCATCCGTTACTTCTTCAAAGGTCTAGCAACAGTCTTTCATCTTCTTTCAAGTTTGGTAAATCTTTAAAAAGTTCACATGTTGTATTCAGATCAATGTCTTCTTTTACAAATAACTTTAAAAATCAACAGCAGTTCTTCTCATCATTAAAGGATCGGATGTAATACTACCATCAGGTCTTTGTAAACAATGCATAAAATTATTATGAACGACCTTCTTTTCTAAATTAAAAAAATATTTTGTAGGTGCATCCATATCATTAATTGAAATAAAACGTGCTTTAACGAGTGCTGATTTTTAACTTTTTCATGTAAAATACCTCTTAATTCATGTTTTTTAGATAACAAATTTTCTTGCACTCCCATGTCATTCTTATTAATCAATGAAACATATAATGCAGAAATATCTTCTTCTAGTTTAGACATTTTCCTTTTTAAACTAATCCAAGCTTGTGATGAATATTGTTGGCAGAAAAGCTTAATTTGAACTTTCCCCACCTCCCACCATTGAAGAAGATTTTCATAATTTCTTTTTTGTTCTGTCCAATAGTTCCAAAAAAGATTACATTTTTCATGAAAATCAAGATTCTCTAATAATTTATTACTAAATCTCCAATAAGAATAATAAGGGGTTGTTTGTGTTACAATCATTTTTGAGGAAATTAAATGATCTGAAATCGGGCTTGGGCATATTTTTGTCTCTTCTATTCTACTGCACATTGTATTCTTGACATAGAATCTATCTAACCTTGCTGCACTGATCCTATTTTCTGTCACTTTAATCCATGTATATTGTTTTACAGTTTTATTTTTTTCTCTGTAGATATCAATATCAAGTCCAAATTGTGTTGTAATCTCTCTCAAAGATACTGCTGATAAAAATGAGGTTCTTCTCCATTCCTATCACAAGTGAAATCTAACGTACAATTCCAATCTCCTCCAATTACTAAAAAAATCTTCATTTATAGAAGAGGAAACTACATCTTTCAATTTATGAAAAAAAAGCTATTCTCTCTCTACGTGTTGTAGGAGCATAAACATTTATTAGCTCAAACACTATTTTTTATTTCTACTCTTAAAGCAATTAGGCGCCCTCTCACTACTTCATTCTTAGACAAAATTTTTACTTTACATCTGGGTGAAAATAAAATTGCCACCCCTGCACTAAGGTTGGTGCCATGACTCAAAACATGATCTCCATCCCACCACATCCCAAAATCAGTTTCATTTTCCTTATTACTATGTGTTTCTTGTAGAAACACAACTTGAGCTTCTTTCAAATTTAAACACTCTTTTAATAAAGGCCATTTACTTCTGTCTCTTGCCCCATTTATATTTAAATATACTATTTTAAGAACATCCATAAATAAGGGGAAGGAAAACGAAAAAGAAAGAAAAAAGCATAGCAAAAACCAGATCCCCATGTGCATTTATTTAAGACTAGTTCTAGTAGACCTTCGTTTGCCCTTCATCTTTAATTTTTTGTCTGACTGCTGTCAAATATTTCTTTAGTCTAAACCTGCTGCAACAAATCTCAACGTTACTTTCTTTACGAGCTTTCATTACGGATGCGATAAATTTCTCTAGGTCAGGAAAAAACTCTTCAACATTAAGACTCCTCCCCTTAGTTTCATCCAGAAAAGAGTTTATCCGTTCAACAGTATACAACTCTCCGTATCTGCCAACGTCTACATCAATGCATGAATCATCATCTCTAATACTCTCGACTTTGGACTCTTTTTCCACTTCATCATTTAAACCTGTATTGTCTTCTTGCATTCTATCATCTTTAAAGCATAAAGCACCAGTTCCAATACAACCAATAGACGAAACCTCTTCATTTGTACACTCAGTACTTCCAGTCGCGATCACACTCACCTTCACTCTATCACCAGCTTCACTTTTTTCCTCTACATCTCCTTTCTCTTTCCGAGCTTCCACATCATTCACCGGCTCTCCCACCTCAGTCACTCCGCTACTCTCACTTATCAAAACTGCCGGCCCTGCTGTATCCTCTGCCTGCTGCTGTTTATGAGGACAAGACAATCTCTTGTGGCCATAAATCCCGCACACAAAACAACGTAAAGTATCAGTGCTTGCGTAAACCATAGAACTCTCTCCACAAACGAAACATCCAGTGTTTTAGTAGGCACTGTCAGAAACATAAAAACTTGTCATCTAAAAGACAGTACGTGCTTAAGTTAGGTAGATTTACAACCCAAAGGAATTGTTTTCACAGCACTAGCCATCTTTCCAAACCGTGTCAATTCTCGCACGATCGCGTCATCTTTAATGAAAGGAGGTACATTGGAAATAATCACTTTTGTAGCGGGAGCAAAAAGAGGTGTAACGGGTACAAAAGTTTCTTTCACCCAAATGCCGCTTTCAATTATTCTGATTACTAGCACCCACAGGACAACATATCTAGGGGTTGTTTGGGACTCAACCGAGATGCAGGCACATCTGTCTCCTGCATGTGTCAAGTCCATTCTAACTACACTGAAGGGTATCAGGCTATGCCAGGAAGTGACTGTGCACTTCTTTCAAATAATATTGGGTCTCATGGCATCTGCATCTATGGTGATATCTTTGGGACTTCTGCACATGATATTGTTTCAGGTGTGGCTCAGAGCCAGGGGGTTTCATCCAAGGGCCAACCCCCTGAAATAAATAAGGGTTATGCACCGAGGGCTTTATACCCTACAGTATCTATGTGGTTCAGACCCCAGTTTCTCACTTTGAGTCCCACTCTAGGTCCATGTTGTCGTCGCATGATGCTAACGACAGATGCATCTCTCACGGGCTGGGGCACGGTCTTAGATGGCACTTGTCCACATCCTTCAGAGGGTTAGAGTTAGGGTTAAAGCTAGGGTTAGTCTGTGACAGGGCCTCGTGCTGCAGAACCTGATGGTATGACCTCTTTGTCAGAACTTCCCACATTCAGAGGAGGATGCTGGCATCTCCAGAGGGCCCACTTGTGTTTGCTGCTGACGTGGTGCAGTACACCTCACCTCCATACCCTAAAATATGTTGAATTTAGTCTGTTGAATTTAGTTTCTATTGTATGTCGTACTTTGGATCACAACTGAAAAACAAACGGATGTGATTTTTGTTACTATAAACGGACCATAAATATTATGAGACAACCAGTGCCGGAAATGTGACAATTAGCATTAGATGGGCTGTGATAACAATTTTATCCTAAATTACATCCTGGCTACATTTATAAAGTTGTCATGGCTCACGTTATCTCTGGTGAAGATTATTGAACAAACTAGCCAACGAAAGTAACAAAGAAAAGTTTCCCAAAATACCACCGAGTTAGCATTAGCTGCTTTGTAAACACATTTGAAAAAATTATTTGAAAAGCCAAGACAGTAAATGTATCAGATTTATAGATCTCTGTAGTCAGGGTCAAAATTTACTCAGATTTACTAGAATTCACAAGCAAGTAACTTATAATAAGTCATCGTTCCTGCTAGCTGCTTAGCATCCATGTTTTACAAGCACGCTATTGTTATTTAGCATTAGACAACTGAAATCAAAACAAAATATATTAAATATGGTCTGTAATGATGCCTTTTCAATAAAAAAGCAAGTGCAGGGTTGTATCTTTAATCCAAAGTAGCATGGTAACAGCGGTACCGCAGTTGTTTCCACTCTGCCTATGTTCAATCCTGCCCCGACGTATGTTCACACTCCCATTTTCCTTTGCGGGACTCGCGCAATAAAACATTTTTATTAAAATTTTTTTGGTGTCTGTGTGCTAGAGGCCAGTTAGGCCAGAGTCTATCTCAATACAAACACGCACTGCCATTGCGTCTATACTAGGAAGTCAGAGCTGTACACAGGAGCATGCACTACATTACGTCCAGGTTGATTTCTCGGCAAAACAGGCCCGAGCTCACCACAATAAAATAAGCCTACAGTTTTTAACAATAAAGGTCTCAGTGTGGTCGGCTCATATTTGGGCAATTAAAAATGTTATTTGAGCTTAAAAAGTTACATATAGTCCCTTTAATCGGAGTACGGTTGGTTTGCATGTAAATATAGTGAGTGTTTTTAACTGTGTGAGTGGTCTTGAAAATCTTTCAGGATCAAAGTAGTCACAAACCTTTGGGACATTTAAAAAAGCTGTAATGGAGAGGCTTGCAGGGGCGTTTTTCCATTTTGGGTGCCGTAATCAAAGTTGAGGCCAGAGGCCCACCTCACGTTAACTAAAATTTCCCAGTACTAAGTTAAAACTTGCTGTGAGTACCATCCTTCCAGGGAGTGACCCATCATCTTTGAGCAAATTTTTAGTATGTGTTTCATTCCAGATTTTACAGCTGTGGACAGGTTACGGTACCATATAACATTAAAAGACAAGGCAAGGCAAGGCAATTTTATTTATATAGAACAATTCCCCCTCCTTGAACCGCAACCTTATCGTGATGGAGGGGTTTGAGTGCCCGAATGATCCTAGGGGCTATGTTGTCGGGGGCTATATGCCCCTGGTAGGGTCTCCCAAGGCAAACAGGTCCTAGGTGACGGGCCAGACAAAGCGCGGTTCAGAACCCCCTCATGGATACATTAATATCAAGGACCGTGACGTCGCCCGGTATGGCGCAACCGGGGCCTTGCATGCGAATGTCTGGTGGCTGGGTCTTTCCCCACGGGGACCGGCCGGGCTCAGCCCGAAGGAGCGACCTCCCATGGGCCCACCATCTGCGGGAGGAACCGTAAGGGGCCGGTGCAAAGTGGATTGGGTGGCAGTCAAAGGCAGAGGCCTCGACGACCCAATCCTCGGACACGGAATCCGGCTCTAGGCACATGGAATGTCACCTCGATAACGGGGAAGGAGCCTGAGCTTGTGCGGGAGGTTGAGCGATACCGACTAGAAATAGTCGGGCTCACCTCCACGCACAGCTTGGGCTCTGGAATTCAAATCCTCGAGAGAGGCTGGACTCTCCACTACTCTGCAGTTGCCTGCGGTGAGAGGCGGCGGGCTGGTGTGGGCTTGCTCATAGCCCCTCAGCTCAGCTGCCATGTGTTGGAGTTCACCCTAGTGAACGAGAGGGTCGCTTCCCTGCGCCTTCGGGTCGGGGATAGGTCTCTCACTGTTGTTTGTGTTTACGGGCCAAATGGCAGTGCAGAGTACCCGGCCTTCTTGGAGGAACGGCCCCCTGGATCTGAACCCGAGTGGTGTTCTGTTATTAGACTTCTGTGCTAGCAACAGTTTGTCTATAACGGACACCATGTTCAAGCATGATGGTGTCCATCAGTGCATGTGGCACCAGGACACCCTAGGCTGGAGATCGATGATCGACTTTGTAGTTGTTTTATCTGACCTTCGACCGTATGTCTTGGACACTCGGGTAAAGAGAGGGGCAGAGCTGTCAACTGATCACCACCTGGTGGTGAGTGGGATCCGATGGCGGGGGAGAAAGCTGGACAGACTCGGCAGGCCCAAACGTACTGTGAGGGTCTGTTGGGGAACGTTTGGCAGAGCCCCCTGTCAGAAAGATCTTTAACTCCCACCTCCCGCAGAGCTTCGACCAGATCCCAAGGGAGGTTAGAGATGTTGAGTCCGAGTAGACCATGTTCTCCACCTCCATTGTCGATGTGGCCACCTGAAGCTGTGGCCGTAAAGTCTCCGGTGCCTGTCGTGGTGGCAATCCCCGAACCCGGTGGTGGACACCGGAAGAAAGGGATGCCGTCAAGCTGAAGATGGAGACCTACCGAGCCTGGATGGCTCGTTGGACTCCTGAGGCAGCTGATAGATACCAGCAGGCCAAGCGGACTGCAGCCCGGGTGGTCGTGGAGGCTAAAACTCAGGTCTGGGAGGAGTTCGGTGAGGCCTTGGAAAAGGATTGGTCAGCCTCGAAGAAATTCTGGCAAACCGTCCGGCGCATCAGGAAGGGGAAGCAGTGCCCTGCCAACACTGTTTACAGGGGATGTGGAAATCTGCTGACATCAACTGGGGAGGATCTTCTCAACCCCCACTGACACGTCTTCCACTGAGGAAGCAGAGGCCGAAGGCTCAGAGGTGGACTCGTTCACCCAAGCCAAAGTCACTGAGGTAGTTGGGAAGCTCCTCGGTTGCAAGGCACCGGGAGTGGATGAGATACACCCTGAGTACCTCAAGTCTCTGGATGTTGTAGGGCTGTCTTGGTTGACACGCCTCTACAACATCGTGTGGCGGTCGGGGACAGTACCTCTGGACTGGCAGACCGGGGTGGTGGTCCCTCTTTTCAAGAAGGGTGACCAGAGGGTGTGTTCCAACTACAGAGGGATCACACTCCTCGGCCTCCCCGGGAAAGTCTATGCCAGGGTACTGGAGAGGAGAATGCGGCCGATAGATAGAACCTCAGATTCAGGAGGAACAATGCGGTTTTTGTCCCAGTCGTGGAACACTGGACCAGCTCTATACCCTCTCCAGGGTGCTGGAGGGTTTATGGGAGTTTGCCCAACCAGTCCACATGTGTTTTGTGGATCTGGAGAAGGCATTCGACTGTGTCACTCGTGGCGACCTGTAGGGGGTGCTCTGGAAGTATTGGGTCCGGAGCCCTTTGCTAAGGGCTGTCCGGGTCCCTATACGACTGGAGCAGGAGCTTGGTTCGCATTGCCAGCAGTAAATCAGACCTGTTCCCAGTGCATGTTGGACTCTGGCAGGGCTGCCCTTGCTCACCGGTCCTGTTCATTATCGTTATGGACAGGATTTCTAGGCGCAGCCAGGGGCCGGAGGGAGTCTGGTTTGGGGACCACAGGATCACGTCTCTGCTTTTTGCAGATAATGTTGTCCTGTCCTGTCCCATTAAGCCAGGAGCTTCAGTGTGCACTGAGAGGGTTTGCAGCCGAGTGTGAAGCAGCTGGGATGAGGATCAGCACCTCCAAGTCCGAGACCATGCTTCTCAGTCGGAAAAGGGTGGCTTGTCCCTTTCAGGTTGGTGCGGAGATCCTGCCTCAAGTGGAGGAGTTCAAGTATCTTGGGGTCTTGTTCATGAGTGAGGGGAGGAGGGAACGTGAGATTGACAGACGGACCGGTGCAGCTTCTGCAGTGATGCGGTCGATGTACCGGTCTGTCGTGTTGAAGAGGGAGCTGAGCTGTAAGGCAAAGCTCTCGATTTTCCGGTCAATCTACATTCCTACTCTCACCTATGGTCATGAGCTTTGGGTCATGACCGAAAGAACGAGATCCCGGATGCAAGCGACCGAAATAAGCTTTCTCCGCAGGGTGGCGGGGCGCTCCCTTAGAGATAAGGTGAGGAGCTCGGTCACTCGGGAGGAGCTCAAAGTAGAGCTGCTGCTCCTCCACATCGAGAGGAGCCAGCTGAGGTGGCTCGGGCATCTGTTTTGGATGCCTCCTGGACGCCTCCCTAGGGAGGTGTTCCGGGCATGTCCCACCGGGAGGAGACCCAGAGGAAGACCTAGGACAAGCTGGAGGCACTATGTCTCTCGGCTGGCCTGGGAACGCCTCGGTATCCCCCCGGAAGAGCTGGTGGAAGTGTCTGGGGACCGGGAAGTCTGGGCGTCTCTGCTTACACTGCTGTCCCCACGACCCAGCCCCTGATAAGAAGTAGAAGATGGATGGATGGATGGATAGCACAATTCCTACACTGGATAACTCAAAGTGCTTTACAGGAATAAAAGCCAATTTACAAGATTTAGATTAAGAAACATAAGAAAAATTAAAACATTTTAAAAGAAGAGTGCCAATAAAAACACAAGTTGTAATGTAGGCGGAGCTAAATAGGAAGGTTTGACCTTGTATTGAACATTGTTAAAGTTGAGGCTTGTTTTAATTAATTTGAGAGGTTGTTCCAGGTTTTTGCTGCATGAAACTTAAACACTACTTCACCAGGTTTAGTTCTAACTCTGGGCACGAGCAGAAGGCCAGTCTCAGATGTTCTCAGAGTCCGAGAAGGATCATAAACAACTAGCATGTCAGAAATCAATTCTGGTACTGAACCATTTAGAGACCTGTAAACCAGCAGTGCTGTTCTAAAGTCTAATCTCTGAGCAACAGGAAGCCAGTGCAGAGAATTTGCACTGATGTGTTTGCACTTCCTGGTTGTGGTTAGAACCAGTACAGAACCCTGTCTTAACCCTCGTTTTGAGAGATCAGTGAACAGGCCATTACAGTTATCTAACCTGCTAGAAATAAAAGCATGGATAAGTTTCTCTAAGTCTGGTTGAGACATTATCCCTTTGACTTCGGAAATGTTTTTAAGGACATAAAATGCTAATAATTAACTTAATGTGAGTCTGGAAATTCAAGTCTGAGTCCATGATGACCCCTAGATTTCTAACCTGGTTTTTAGATTTTAGAGAAAGAGACTCGAGGTGACTCCTGACACTTTCTCTTTGTTTCTGTGGCCCAAAGATGATTAGTTCAGTCTTGTTTCTGTTCAGTTGAAAAAAATATATATTTTGCATGCACACATCAATCTGTTCGATGCAGTGACACAATGAATGGATTGAACCATTTTTACCTGCTGTGACATCGTGAGTGTCATCTGCATAATTATGGTAGGATACGCCACAGCTGTGTATTAACTGGCCTAAAGGAAGCATGTAAAGATTGAATAATAGTGGTCCCAAGATAGACCCCTGTGGAACCCCACATGTCAGGGCCATTTAGTCTGATACACAGTTACCAACCGAAATAAAGTACTTCCTGTCTTCAATATAGGACTGAAACCATTTAAGAGCAGTTCCAGAGATACCTATCCATTCCTTTAATCTTTGTGACAGGATTTCATGGTCCACTGTATCAAACGCAGTACTCAAGTCCAACAGAACTAAGACAGAGACTTTGCCCGCGTCAGTGTTCAGACGGATGTCATTTGTGACTTTGATAAGTGCAGTCTCAGTCTGTGATGGGGCCTAAAACCTGACTGAAAAGGATCAAAGCAGTTGTTAAGTAATAGAAAGTCATTAAGTAGCTGATATACAACTTTTTCCATAACTTTACCTAAAAATGGCAGGTTTGATATGTGCTGATTTTTATTGAGCACTGTAGCATCAAGACTGCTCTTCTTTAGGAGAGGCTTAATGACAGCAGTTTTAAGGCCCTTGGACATTTTCCAAATTGGAAGGAATTATTGACTATATCAGTGAGTTGTGGTAACAAACTGCTTAGTACTGATTTTAGAAATCTAGTGGGTAGAACATTGAGGCAGCAGGTGGATGAATTCAGGCTGGAGAAAGTTTTTTTCAATTGTTCTATCATTAATGGGTATAAAATGTGTTAGCCCAACCAAGAGTCTCCTAGATGGCTACAGTCTTGTGGACTGTATCCCTTGAACCTTGTCATTAAAAAACAATGCAAACTAAGGGAAACTAATTCTGGAGGAAATGGAGCTGGAGGGTTTGTTAATCTGTTCACTGTAGCAAACAGGACACACAAGTTATTACTGCTGTTGATGATCATCTCTGAGAAGAATATTTCTCTTGCTTTTTGCAAAGTTTGATTGAAAATATGCAAAATTTCTTTGCATACCTCATAATGAATAAAGAGCTTTAATTTATGCCATTTTCTTTAAGCTTTTAGGCATTCCCTTTTCTGTGCCCTGACAGAAGGAGCATTGCTCCACGAAGCCTTCTGCCTCTTCATCACTTTAACCTTAACAGGAGCAATGGTGTCCATAACATTTAAAACACCTGAAGTATAACAATTCAACAAATTATCGACTTGACCTGATGAGGCATTTTCAAACCTGATTGCCTCCATAAACTGTGTCCTGGTGTTATCATTAATGTGTCTCTTCTGAACAACAGTAGGTCCAGCAGTAACTTTTGGAATCATGGTGAGATGGAAAAAGACACAAAAATGATCAGACAGAGCAACATCAATCACAGTGACATCTGAAATATAAACACCCTTTGTAATGACCAGGTCCAGAGTGTGACCTCTGTTATGGGTCGGCTCATTAACATGCTGACAAAGACCAAAAGTATCAAGAAAATTGCTAGAACAGCAGAGGTCCTCAGTTTGCTAAACGCTGACAGTAGCCTTGATGTTAGTCAGGGAGGAGGTGGAGGGGGTCTGACAGAGGTGCTTTGGACTCTAGGTGTTGGCTGAGGTGGAGAAGTGGTGCTCCTGGGTGGTAATGGGGGTAATGTTTTTATGTTTGATGATAGTACCGGTGACCTGGCCAAGTTAGGTGTGAGGGGTATCATCTTAATTCCAGATTTTAGCAAAATTTCCAGGTTATCTGAAACTTCCATTGGTGAATCCAGGGATAGAACAGAGATGGTGAGGTCCACAGACGGTGTTGATGTTACTGATGGGGTCAGTGGTAGCGGTGGGAGTGTTGGTGGTGGCACAGTCAGAGGAGGATCCTTGGTTGGTGAGGCAGAAGTGCTTTTTTCATTTAATGGTTGATGGCTTCTCAGAGGACCCTTTCTTCATTCAAGAGGGTGTCCAGAACCATTTAGATGTCTCGGTGAGTGCAGGAGATTATTCGTTAGCCTCCTGACCCCTCCTCTGTTCAGGTGTGGGCCCTTTCCTTTGAACAGGTCTACACGTTGCCAAAACAAGTTAAAGTTATCAATGAAGTTAACTCATCTTGTCTCACAGGTCTTGGACAGCAATGTATTACTGCAGGACACTAAGGATGACAGTAATGAAAAAAAAAGGAGAAGCACTTGCTGAGTTGTTCCAAAAGACCTGAGGTGAAGAAGTAACCTTAACCCTTTGTTTTGTTTTTTTACAGATGAAATTGATGTGGTGTTTCCATGATAAAGTACAATGTATCATGACATTGAGGTATTTGTATTTATTTATTTACCTTTTTTGTGAGGATTAATCCCTTGAGATGAATCATCTTGTTTTCGAGTGGGTCATTCACATTCATTCCCTACGGACAATTTAGAGTTGCCAATTAACCCACGGTAGCACGTGGATGACATGCAGACTTCTCACAGAAAGACCGGAGTCGGCCAAAAATGTTTGAGTCGGCTGGGTTTTGAACTCACAACGTTCTTGCTATGAAACACTCTGCCACGTGCACCCCAAATGGCACCACATGTTGGATTCTGTTGTTATTGATAATGGAAGGGCAAAAAAACTGAAAAGACAATTTCTTCTGTTTTCTTTGTATTCATTTCCAGAGAGTTTCTTTTACTCCACATCACAACCTTGTTAAACTATTTAAAAACGTTAGTAAAACAGTGTCAGAGTATTTTAGGATTAGGTGAATCTGACCAACAATCATCCATATATAAGTGAGAGTACAGTATATAAAATTAGTAAGACATTTAAGAAAAATAAATATTTTCATATTACAACAAGTGTAAAACAACACACTTTCTTCTTTTCCTTTCGGTTGTTCTCTTCAGGGGTCTCTACAGCAAATCACCTGCCTCCATCTGCCCCCATCCCCTGCAATAACTTCATGTCTTCCTTCACTACATCCATAAACCTCCTCTTTTGTCTTCTTCTCGGCCTCCTGCCTGGCAGCTCTAACCTCACCTCAGCATCCTTTTACCGATATATTCACTCTGCTTCCTCGGAATATTTCCGAACCATCTCAACCTGGACTCTCTAACTTTGTCTCCAAAACATCTCACATGAGCTGTCTCTGTGTTATACTCATTCCTGATCCTATCCAGCCCCGTCACTCCCAAAGAAAACCTCAACATCTTCGGCTCTGCTACCTCTAGTTTTTCCTCTTGTCTTTTTATCAGAGCCACTGTCTTCAAACCATAAAACATTGCTGGTTCCACTACTGTCCTGTAAACCTTTCCTTTTATTCTACTCTTTTATCACACAACATACCTTTTCTCCACCCATTCCACTTGCCTGTACATGCTTCTTCACCTCTTTTCAACACTTCGCATTGCTCTAGACTGTTGATCCTAAGTACTTCTTAATTCTCCATAGTCCTTTCATATAATATGAATTTAACCTTTCTGGTTTGGGCTTCAGCTACATCCTTGATTACCTTCATCTGTAAGCTTAGTATAAAAAAATATGTGGCTATAACAAAGAAAGAGAAGAAGGAGAAGAAAAACAGAAAATCTAATAAACAAGTAAATCTATTGTTCACTTTTTTCTGCTACACAATCTATATTTTAATTCTCCAGGATCTTAAGTACATTTGGCTGAGAAGCCATGAGCATAAAAGCCTCCAGGTGCTGTTGTGAAAGAGAGCATCTAAGCGTATTTTTGATTCATTTTAGGTAAAAGCTGCTTTCACAAGCTCCCTGTGTTATTGAAGAGGGTAAGCACAAACTTGTATCAAGCCCCTGTATGTATCTGTAAGGAGGTTCTATTGCCTCAGTTTAGGCACAATTTTTTTCCAGTTTGTGACAAGGATTTATTGAACTGAGGTTGAGAAGCCAAACAAACAGAAGCACAGCACAGCAACAGCAAAACAAATACGTATAATACTATCACTATATGCAACCTTGTGTTGCGGGCTGGGCCAGGGCTTATCTATGTATAAATGTATAAATTAATATATTGCACTGCGTCTACATTTCACTGCCGGTTATATATTCTGTATATAACTGTGTATGTGACGAATAAAAAACTATTGACTTATGACTCTTGACAACACACGTGGAATTTTTTTCCTGCTCTCCGCTCTTCCCTGTCTCAGCCAGGCTGCCCTACAATGCTTCAGCGCGTGTTCATGTGCACGGGTAAGGGTTGCCTGACTAACTAGGGGGTGCTGCGGACCTTTGAGCAGGGCCTGACTGGAGCACAGGAGAAGCAGGGAAGGCATTTTCAGGGGCAAGGCAGTGCCACCTTAAAATAGAATAAGAGTGCGGCAGCACCGCCACGGGTCAACCCATTAGCCCACCAACACACCGAGATATTCCCCAGTAATTCCTGGTATTCCTGTATGTGTTGCCCATGCTGCATGATGATTTTTGTTTTGATTGCTTGATGGTGTCTGTCAGTCAAAAACAATAAACACATCCAATAGGCTAAACCCTTTGCTTGCGGGGCCATATGAAATTGTGTGGGTTGCGTGGGGGTAAAAAACGCTACTGGAGGCTTAAACATACAACAAATAAAATTAGGTGTGAAAAGCATCTTAAAGTCTTTGTGTTTGACAGACAATACACAAATGTTCAGCCTCTGCCGGCCCTCGTCTAATTACTTCATCCAAATCACATCATTTCTTAGATAATTCTCAGCCTCCATCTCATTTTGAACTTTATTGCAAAGAAGTCAAATGGGTGTAATAAATATGAGAATTAAAATAATTTCATGTCGCCATGCCTATTACTTATGTCCTCATAAAAGTAGAAGAGTGTATTAAGCCAGCAATTAGGATTTCATTAAAATCTATAAATGGAGGTTCATTTATAGTAGATGAATTATCATAGACATCTTTACTCAGAGTCTCCAGGGCACGCACACTTGCACACACACACACACACACACACACACACACACACACACACACACACACACACACACACAAGCACACGCACGCACACACACGTACATTCACAGTGTTCTTTTCAAAGCTGATCAGTTTACTCATCATATTGAACAAAATCTATCTCGGCGCCATGTATTTCTCGGAAGTTGAGCTGCACCTTGCTTAATGAAAAAAAAGCGTGTGTGTGCTGGAAGCTCCATAAACACAGACCATCAGTGTCTGCCAGAAAGCCTGAACACAATAGCCCATATTAATATTTCACCATTCTTCTTCATTGACCAGCATGTACCAGAAACCCTTTGAATGGCAGCTTCAAACAAGTCTGTCTGGACTCAGGGCCACACGGGGGGCTCACTCTGGGCCACAGCACGACCAGTAAGATCACAAAAAAGACAACAAAAAAGGTGCTTGGAATTATATTCATTTCATGCTAAATTACAATATATGGGCCCAGCTTTAAAACATTTAATCCCTGTGAACAAGATGTTTCCTTAATGTTGGTAGCTTCTAAATGTAGAAAAGACTATTCTCTCTATAAAGCAGGTATGATGCCAAGCTCATAAAATGTTATACTCACCTCTCAGAAAATTATTAATATGAATGACATTAAAATAATTAACACATGGTGAAAATGTTTCCACAAGGGCACTGTCAGGATCTGTGTTTGTCTGTCTGTGTGTCTCCCCCTCCCCTCTGTGCTCTCCTCTCTCCTCGACTGGGCAGGGCAGTCGGCACACCTGCAACCACTTACACCTCATCAACCTCTGCTTAAAAGAACCAGTCTTCCCTTCACTCAGCGCCAGTTCGTTGTCAACACTACTATCAGTTAGTGAAGACGTTGTGCGCCTCGTGTTTTTGAATATTCGTGTTTTGTTGTATTTGAGAGTAATTACCTGTCGTGTCGTACTCAGGTGCCACTGCAAGCTCCTGTCCGGATCCAGCCTTACCTGCTCTTCTCAAGTCTCCTCGTTTGCTCCACTGGCGTCTATTCGTAAGCCACCTTCCCGGACTTCAGATCAGCTCACCTCCACTCCACGTCGGACAGTTCTCCGAGCCAAATTGTGTTGTTGTGACAAATAAACCTGATTCACATTTGTACTAGTTCTGCGTTTGGGTCCTGCTTCTCGTCCCCCACCGTGACAGGCACTTCATAATTAAAGGAACATTACAGAAGATTGGGAGTAAGTGCCACCCTAATTAATGGTACTGCATCCAGTGTCGTGCGTGTTCACTGTGCGCATGCTTGTACGAGCACAAACGAACAACAACAGAAGAAGAATCTGCAGGTTTTGAGTGCAATGAGGCCTGTCTTTTCCCTGTGTTCGCAGGATTCATGTACAAACTTTGCCTAGTGTTGCTTAGCTTACTTATGGTGGCAAATCAGGAAGTGGGAACCAGTTAAACGTGCAAAAAACGCACATTACATCAGGTCCACAGAAATAAAGTGGGAGTTTTGATCCTGAAACCTTCTAATTTAATTGACTGTACAGGCTTACAGAGACAACCGCGGTAAATTCCAATCATTCTGCACATTAGAATGTTGTTGCTGAAACATGTATTGGTTAAAAAAAATGTTATTTGAACCATTACAACTTCCATAATGTACCTTTTAGGTAGGTGAGAGAGTTTGGGATGCACTGGGTGAGTTGGTCTGGTGAGATCTGACACAGAAGGTGGCAAGCAGAAATTCTCACTTAATCAGTGGAATGTCATGCATCTTTTCACAGCCGCACACAAACTCACCTCCCTCTGCTGACCTTTCTGCACATCCACCAACAACAACACATGAGCAAGTGTCTGCAAAGAGGCATAAAGCAGGAGCAATCAAAAACCAGGTGAGCTGTAGAGAGTGACTCTAAAAAAAGGCTCCAGTGTAAACAGTAGAAATAGACTAGTTTCTTTTGTATAGCCCCCAACCATACATGTCACTTCCTCACCCCCCTTCACCTCACCTCCTCACCTGAACATCACACCACAGAGTGTCAGAGGCTAGGGGAAAAAGTCTTATTTAGAGGCATGTTAGGGACCCACTGTCTGACAGTTGTATGTAGCATGTAGAGCAGATGCAGGCTTGGAGAACAGATTAGTGCTCTAACTATAACTATGTCCCATTACATTTAGTCAAAAACTGGATTACCGAGTATGAGTACATTTTAAGAATAAGAAGCATGTACTACTATGAAAGACTGTTTCCTGTTGAGGCATGGCCATTGAAAAACATGCTCTACCAACTTGCACCATGCCAATTCAATCAAAACATTGCTTCTGTTCTCGCACTGAGCAGGAGATGTAAGTGGAGCTACACTTTGAAATGGTGTGCTTTTCTTTTTCTGTCATAAACAGCTGCAGAGACAGAGACAAGAGACAGCTGCAAAGAGCAAATTACTTCTTAAATGCTCAATCATGTAGGGCTGGGAGTGATCAACAGGTATGTGTAGGGCTCAGTCATTTATGGCAACCATAGCCTAATATTATTTCAGGCATAAATTTATACAATTATTTAGGCCATTTAGACTTACCGGGAAGGTAAAGGTCCCAAATGCAACTTTATATTATGTTTCATTGACTTGAACGGTTTGTCTGCTCAAAGAAAAGCAGTGGTATGAACACACTTATCATATACAGTTGTATAAATGATGCTTGTAAAAGTTTGTTTAACAGTAAATTCTCTTTCACAACCAATCTGAATTCAAGTAACACTTAAACAATGTCCAAAGGAAACTAGTCCTGCCAGCCCTGCTTGCACTCTCTCCTCCTCTAAACTCGCAACAGCTTGTTTGTCTGTTGACCTATGACTAATTATTGGCTACATTTTTTCTATGATTATTCATCAGTTCAGTCTGCTGCAGGCTTTATAAACATGTGGTTTGTTCACAGAATTTAGAGCAGTAGAATCATTAAAGACATCTTATCAATAATCAAGCATCTGATGGCTGATAATTTTTCCTTTAGTGTGCATGTTCTGATATTGACAATAAAGGTGAAAAAAGAGGACATGATGCAGAGGAGGATGAGGGACGACAAACGGGAAACACTAAACAGTCACTGACAGCAGCAAAAAAGAAGGGTAAGAATAAGGAGTTCAGTGGGAACAGGAGTTTATGTGGCTAAGGTGGGAAAGAGAAAAAATGTTCTGCGACATCTGTAGAAAATGTAACACAAGTAACAAACTAGTCAGGGGGGCGCAATGACAACAGCAACTGAATTCTAAATAAGGAGTGTGATCCTCTGGCCAGAGCATTTAAGTCACTGCTTTCTCAGCTCCGTGTCCCATTCACTTGGATCCACTGTCCTCTCGTCTCTCAGTCTTAGATCCTGTATCCCTCGATGAGCTGACAAAGATGGTTTCTTTATGTAAAGCAACTACGTGTCTCCTGGATATCCTTCCAGCAAAACAGCTTAAAGAACTGTGGCCCTAAGTGGGGTAAATTATGTTAAACATTACAAACCTGTCCCTGTCTACTGGCACCGTTCCTTCCCTTTTCAAACAGGCTGTGGTCAAAACCCTGTTCAAAAAACCTACTCTGGATCCCGGATGCCTAAATAATTTCCGTCCTGTCTCCAATTTACCTTTTCTATCTAAAGTCCTTGAAAAAGTTGTGCTAAAACAGTTTACTCTATATATATCTGAAAATGACCTCCTCGAGCCGTTTCAGTCTGCATTTAGGGCCTCTTATTCCATCCTTATTCTATATGTTACACCATTGGGACAAATCATCAGAAGTTATGGAGTGAACGTCTCGGGTTACGTATGTAACCCTTGTTCCCTGAGAAGGGAACGAGACACTGGGTCGGGAAACCGACACTATGGGGAACGCCTTCCGCGTGACAGCTCTGAATGTATGATGGAAAATAGACCAATCCTGATTGGTGCAACGTAATGCCGTAGTGGTGGCGTACCGGAAATATAAAAGGGGCGCCGGCTCACCATGGCGCTAGTATTTCGCGATGAAGCAATTGCTCCCGGGCATGGGGAGGTGTGGCCGGTCGACGCAGCGTCTCGTTCCCTTCTCAGGGAACAAGGGTTACATACGTAACCCGAGACGTTCCCTTTCGAGGGAACTCGCATTGCGTCGGGAAACCGACACTATGGGGAACAAAATACCCACTACGCCACACCGATCCATGCCTAATCTAGGTTATGAGGCTGGAGTGCATGCCCCCCTTAGGACGAAAGCACCCTAGCGCCTGGCGCCTCAGGGAGATGAACTGACCGTCTGCTTAGTTGCGGGCAGATCCCTCTTAGGAGACCCGAATCACACAGTTGGTTTGATTTTCACCACTGAGAAGACTTCCGCAAATAGGTATGCAGTGCTCTGACCAGACAGAGCACCACGAAGGAAGCGTACGACCGAAGAGTGCCTCCTCAGAGGCCCCTCACTTATAGCGGTGTGAAATGCCACAATTGCAATCACGCCTCTTCTTTTCTAACCGCCCTCTCATGGAAGGAGCCCTGGAACTGAGTATGATCTCTACTACACCTACAGGCGGGCCATCTTATAATTACTGAGCCCCCTCAGGGGTCAGACTAAAAGCTTCCAGCTCTCTGGGTGGGGCCTGAGACGGCAGGCCCCTCCTCGAAGGGATCTGCCATGGGGGGCCCCCTGATGGTTTAGGTACGCCACTACCAACATATCGTCGGAGTGTACTGGGACACAGCCAACATTTCCAGGCAGTTTATGTGCCATAGAACACGCTCCTGCCACAGACCTTGGGAAAAGAGGCCGTCCATGACTGCGCCCCACCCAGTGAGAGAGGCGTCTGTCGAAACGGATTCCCGGCGACATGACGCTCCCCGCACTGGCCCTTGGGCCAGAAACCAAGTCGTCTTCCAGGTTGACAGGGCACGAAGGGATCTGCGTGTTATCCTGAACAGCCTGAATGGGTCCCCCTCGGGGACCACCCCCTTGGCTTTCAGCCACCACTGCAGGGGTCTCATATATAGCGGTCCAATATATATTACGTTGGGCCCTGAGCCCCAGCAGTCTTTAAACCTGCTTTGCAGTGATGTTGCGGCCTAGCTTTATACTGGAGACCAACGCCAGTATGGCTTTTCTTGATGCGTTTGGGTGACATAGGCATTGTCATTGGGTCCCACACCGCTCCAGAGCGTGGTCCTCTAGGAGGACCTGAACACTCTCTTCTCCGTCTTTAGTCTCAACCCCCGGCTCTAAAATAAAGCCAAGGACGACATCTCAATGCCACCCTGCCATTTCTCGAGACTGGGTCCAAAATGAGCCAGTCATCGATATAATTCAGTACACGGATGTCCCGGAATCTGAATGGAGCCAGGACTGCATCCATGCACCTGGTGAACATGCGAGGGGAGAGAGCTAGGCCGAATGGAAGAACCCGATACTGGAATGCTTCGCCCCTGAAAGCTAAACCTCAGGAACTTCCTCTAGAAAAGACTAATAATAATAGAAATGTGGAGGTATGCGTCTTTCAGATCTATCGTGGCAAACCCGTCCTCAGACCGGTTTTGATTCATGATAATAGGCACTGCTTCCAGCATTTTGAACCTGAACCTCCCCAGAGACCAGTTCAAATACCTCAGATCTAATTTTAGAGGTACAGGAGGAACCCATGCCTCCTGTACCAGAAGGAAGTGTACTTCCTGCTCCCTAACCCTAATATACTGTTTTTGAGCCCCCTGAAGTGGCCGCCTGGCAGGGAGAGGCCATCTATTATTGTTCGAAGTGCGCACGCCATCGAGGTCGTTTGCGCGCTGGAAACTGATGTGGCCCAAAGCGTCATAGACGGGTGGGCCTTACATCACCTTTCCAGAGGGCTCTGCATAGAAAAAACGGTCTCAGCCACTTCTCCCCCGGGGGGCAGCCCTCAGAGGTCCTTATACAGCCAGGACCTCTTCCCCAAAGCATTCGTAACCTGAAGGACGGCCCTCTTGTCGCCCTTCTGCTGAACCGGCTTTGTGCGAAAACGCCGCCTCTGTTGCCGAGCTCCATGCGGAGGGAATCTGGCGACGCTACGAGGAGCTCGATGATGGCTGGGGCCGGTCCTTTTTAGAATCAGCCCCTTTTTGCTTGGAGCGGCGAGGGATGAACTGCAGGTACGCCGCAGTCTGCCTTCTCGCCTCCTGAACCCTTCTGACGACCGTAAAACCGGCGTCGCTGAGCAGGCCAGAAGGCGAAAGAGGAGCACACAGAAGGAACCTTTCCTAAATGCCCCTCCGTGGCCACCAGGAAGCGGGCCGCGGGGCGACCCGTCTCCTGGTAACCCGGAGAGTTAAATCTGCCGCCCTGCGGAGCTCAGCCATCTCCTTAAGTGTGACTGTCTCGCCCTCATCCCAGACTTTACCAGGTCGGCCTGGCACCGGGGTTTTTAGTTGAAGACCCCGCAGCGGGAGGGAGGTCACTGGCCTTCCAAACACCTCCCTTTATATTTGTTTTGTCATGCATCTGTGTTGCAGAAAGCACCGCCTTAATGAGCTCCTCCTAAGCGGGCACGTGAGGTGACGAGTAAACCTCCGCGTCATTCGCCATGGTGCTGAGGATTTTCTTCTCTCTTTCGCTCAAGCACCGGCCCCCTCCCTCGTGTAAGAAGCGTCATCAAAGGCTTCTGCACATGGAAGAAGGGCATCAAAACTGTCTGATGATGATTGAGAAAATTGCCTCAGCAGTCCCAATCTCATCAACAAGTTCCAGCAGCGCAAGCCTGGCCGGCCCCGTCAAACACGGCCAGGCGGGAGCGCAGCACTCTGCCGGGGAGTGCTTCACAGTGCTCACAGTCAGCTGTGAAAATTGGCAAACCCCGCTTGACGCGTGAGCTTTTCCTCAGCGTCGCCACCTCGGCCTCGGTGCTGAGCACATCCACAACCTCAGATGTGGACAGCTCAAGCCCCGGACCCTTTCCTCGTGCAGAAGAAGCCTCATCGCGGGCTTCTGCACGAGGAGAACGGGTCTCAGATTTCTTTCTGTCTTATTTAGCGGGCAAATGAGGGAATGAGTGAGCCTCAGTGTCACCCGCCTCGGTGCTGAGCACATCCACTTCCTCAGATGTGGATAGCTCCAGCCCCGGCCCCTTTCTCCGTGCAGAAGAAGCCTCATCACGGGCTTCTGCACGGGGAGAACGGGCCTTGAAACTGTCAGGTGATTGAGACAATGCCTCAGCAGTCTCATCAACTAGTTCCAGCTGCCACAACCACGATCTAAGCTGCCGCGCCGCCTCGGCGGACGCGGGACCTGCCCGCTGGGGGCGCCTCACCATGCCCACAGCCAGCTCTCTCTCTCTCTCTCTCTCTCTCTCTCTCTCTCTCTCTCTCTCTCTCTCTCTCTCTCTCTCTCGAGAGAGAGAGAGAGAGAGAGAGAGAGAGAGAGAGAGAGAGAGAGAGAGAGAGAGAGAGAGCGAGAGAGCTAACCGAGCGTGCTGCACTCCCAACCAGATCACACACATGGCGTGCATGTCCCTACCCGTGACATTTACCAGGGCAGGGGTACACACACTGTCTGAGCTGTTCACTCATCATTTCTTGTCTAAGGATCACGGTCTATTGTCTCTAACACACACTTCGAGCAATTGTCTGAAGAGCGAAAAACTAGCGGCGTGGTGAGCCGGCGCCCTTTTTATACTTCCGGTACGTCGGCACGTACTACGGCATTACGTTGCACCAATCAGGATTGGTCTAGTTTCATTCATACTTCAGAGCCGTCACGCCGAAGGCGTTCCCCACAGTGTCGGTTTCCCGACGCAGTAAGAGTTCCCTCGAAAGGGAACTTCCACATTTATGCCGATGATACACAGCTGTATCTACCAATAAAAGTGAATAATACTACTGACATCATGTGTCTAGAGGCCTGCCTTGTTTCAAATAAAACATGGATGTCTCAAAACTTCTTCTATTTGAACTCGGATAAAACAGAGCTCTTGTTAATTGGTCCTGCCAATCATCGGCACAAGTTCAACAATCTTACTGTCTCAATCAACAACTCTGTGTTGGAGTATGGCAACACTGTGAGGAACCTCGGTGTCATTTTTGACACTACACTATCTCTGCAGCAGCACATTAGTGAGGTCTCTAAACTGGGCTTCTTTCACTTGAGGAATATCTCAGAAATTTTCTCCTGCCTCTCTTTAGCTAATGCTGAAATTCTCATTCGTGCATTTGTCACATCCAGGCTGGACTACTGCAATGCAGGAAGTTCGATCACAAAGTTCTCTTGTTACATTTACATTTACATTTAGTCATTTAGCAGACGCTTTTATCCAAAGCGACTTACAAGTGAGGAAAACAATGGAAGCAATTTCAACAACACAAGGTAACAAAAAGCATAGGTGCACAAAAAAACTAGTCAGTTAAAAACCTAGCACAGTAGTCAAAGCCAAGGATAAGAATTTTTTTTTTTTTTTTTTTTAAAGAAAAGGAATCGATAGAAAGGAAGTAGAATTCAGTGTTTGTCAGTCAGGTGTTTACAGAAAAGATGTGTTTTCAAGCATTTTTTAAAGATGGCTACAGAATCCGCTGATCTTGTAGCAGCAGGTAGATCATTCCACCAATGTGGAACAGATCCAGAGAAAGTGCGTGAGAGTGATTTTTTTCCTTTTTGGGATGGTACCACCAGACATTGTTCATTACCAGAGCGCAGGGATCTGGTAAGAACATAGGTCTGTATCAGTGAGTGAAGGTATGAGGGGGCGGAGCCAGTGGTGGTCTTGTAGGCCAAGAGCATAGCTTTGAACTTGATGCGGGCATCAACCGGGAGCCAATGTAACCTAATGAAGAGAGGAGTTACGTGCGCTCACTTCGGTTCTTTAAAGACCACTCTTGCCGCTGCATTCTGAATCAGCTGCAGAGGTTTGGTTGTGCAGGCAGGGAGTCTAGCCCTGCCTGCAATAATCCAGTTTGGACAAGACAAGAGCCTGGACTAGGATTTGCGTAGAGTGCTCCGATAGGAAAGGTCTAATTTTCCTAATGTTGTAGAGGATGAATCTAAAGGACCTGGTGGTGCTGGCAACATGACTTGTGAAGTTTAGTTGATCATCAATTACCACTCCCAGATTTCTGGCAGTGCTGGACTGTGTAATGGTTGATGAGCCTAGTTGAATGTGAAACAACGTTTTTTACTCTAACTAGTCGATAAATGTTTTTTCCGGATTTATTCGGCCAAAGTCAGCTTCCCCTTGACCAATACAGATTTTTTTACCTATAGCTTCGATGGGCCCGATAGCCAGCTTTCACTAACTTATTTTTTACCCATCATTGCTTACGCCCGATGTCAGCATCCTGCTGACTAATGATATTATATTCAGAGTATCGTCTGTAACTTGCGCCGCTAAGTCAGTTTCTAGAATTCTGACAGTTACAACGATACAGCATGCTTCAGACACTGATCAGTGGAAGAAAGAGACAACAGGCAGCACGCTAGTTTTGTGGTTCTGTTCTCTCCTTCTCAAAGCTTTATTGTAAACACAACACAGTTTATATACAATGGCAGTGTGACTTTACATGGTAATAGTGCATCTACCAATCACAGAATACATTCAGAATATAACTAAAAAAGGCAAAAGGCAGATGTGTGTCTTGTGCAGCAAAAGCAGCGTGTCCATAAATGGGAGGCACATATGTTTAAAGTAGCCATCCATATATGGGACGTATGTACAGCGTGTCCATATATGAGTAGTCTAAATATAGCCCTTATGACTGCACAGACAGTGAAGTCATAAGCACTCCAACTTATTTACTTCAGAATTAACCTTTACACACAAGGAAAAGAATATCATTCCAAAATATGATTAAAATAACATTTTACTTATAGCAGAATGGAGAGGTTGTGGTGGGTCTTTGGGTTGGCAGGAATCACTAGCAGTTCTGTTTTTCCAAGGTTCAGCTGCAGGTGTTGGTCCTTAATCCAAAGTGAGATGTCACTCAGGCACGCCGAGACACGAGCAGAGACCGTCGGATCATCAGGTTGAAATGACAAGTGGAGTTAAGTGTCATCTGCAGCAGTGATAGGAAAAGCCATGCTTCTGAATGACAGAGCCAAGGGATGTCATGTAAATGGAAAAGAGTAGCGGTCCAAGCACCGAGCCCTGAGGCACCCTTGTATTGAGATGTTGGGACTCAGAGACCTCGTTTCTCCAGGATACTCTGAATGACCTACCCGAGAGGTAAGACTTGAACCATTGCAATGCCATTCCAGAGACACCCATCGCACTGAGAGAAGACAAGAGGATGTGATGGTTAACGGTGTCAAAGGCAGCAGACAGATCCAGTAAGATGAGGACAGATGACTTGGATGTTGCCTTTGCCAGTCTCAGGGCTTCGATGACTGAGAGCAGTGCAGTTTCGGTGGAATGTCCACTCTTGAACCCAGACTGGTTCTGGTCCAGAAGGTTGTTTCGTGTGAGAAAGGAGGAGAGCTGGTTAAACACAACTCGCTCCAGAGCTTTGGCAGTAAAGGGAAGGAGGGAAACCGGTCTGTAGTTTTCTAACAGTGTAGGGTTTAGAATGGGTTTCTTCAGTAGTGGTGTGATGCGGGCCTCTTTGAAAGCTGTGGGGAATGACCCGGTGGAGAGAGATGAGTTGATGTGGGTGAGAGCAGGCACGACAGATGGAGAGATGGCCTGAAGGAGATGTGTGGGGATGGGATCCAGCGGACAGGTGGTAGGGTGGTTAGAGCTAATGACCTTGGAAACGTCCGCTTCAGTTAGAGGAGAAAAAGAGGGGAGCAAACACGTATCAGGGGTGTGAAAGAGTTCAACAGGTGCTGGCGCAGAAAACTGACTGCTGATGGCAGTTGTTTTCTTTACAAAGAAAGACGCAAAATCATCAGCTGTTAACTCTGATGAAGGAGGGGGAGCAGGCGGACAAAGGAGGGCAGAGAAGGTTTTAAAGAGAGTGCGTGAGTCAGGTGAGTTGATTAACTTAGAATGGTAGTAGTCAGTTTTTGCAGAAGTGACATCAGCAGAGAAATTAGAGAGGAGAGACTGGTAGATAGAGAGGTCAGTGAGATCTTTTGACTTGCGCCATTTTCTCTCAGCTGACCGGCGGCTGGTGCGATGCTCACGTAGAACATCGGATAACCAGGGGGCAGACGAGGATGTACGAGCTGGTCTGGATATAAGAGGGCATAAGTTGTCCAAGCAGGATGTAAGTGTGGAGCACAGAGTGTCAGTGCAGTGTTGGTGTTTAAAAGCGAGAGCTCCTCAAGAGGGGGGAGCGCAGAAGAGACGGCAGAGGAAAAGCAGGAAGGACTGAGTGAACGCAGGTTACGTCGGAAAGTGACCAGCGGTAAAACAGTTGCAGTGTCTGGAGAAGTTAGATCGAGGTCAAGAGTTACGAAGAGTCTGCTCCTTATAAAATCCTTTGTGGACACGCGCCCTCTTATCTTTCTGACCTCATCACCTGGTATACTCCAGCTTGTACCCTTCACTCTCAGGACTCTGGCCTCCTTCAACTTCCTCGAATAAAGAAGAAGTCTGCTGGCTACAGAGTCTGTTCTTTTAGAGCCCCATTTTTATGGAATGGGCTCCCGGTGGAAGTGAGGCGAGCTGACTCTGTTGAGGCTTTCAAAAACAAACTCAAAACATACTTATTTCCCCAAACGTATGGAGACTGATTGATTATAGGTATAGGTTTACACTGGTTGTAATTGTAGGTACACACTCAACCTCACATATTGTTATTACATCTGCCTATTTAGCACTTTTTTTCCTTTCTACCTCCTCCTAGGGTGGACCCCCCTGGAATCTGCTCCAACACGATGACCCCCAGCTCATCTGTCATCTACCTTGACTGAGGTCCCATTGACAGTGTCCAGTTTGTGTAATTCTATGTATTTTATCAAATGTCCTGTGCACATTCTTGCACGGCCTGTCCGTCCTAGGAGTGGATCCCTCATTCTGTGGTTTCTCTTTTTTTCCCGGCTGGGTTTTTTTTGGTTTTTCCTCACCCTGATGGAGGGTCTAAGGACAGGGGATGTTGTTTAGTGCAGTCTGTTAAGCCCTTTGAGGCGGCTGTTGTTGTGATATTGGGCTAAACAAAAATAAATGTCTTGTCTTGTCTTGAATTAAGTTCAGTTTATTTTTGTTGAATCATATTATGTAATACACTGCGTTCTCTAGAGTTTAATAACAAAATATTTATTTTTTCTTTTACTTTTTGTGTTACAGTGTTCGTTGTTCTTAAATAAAACAAATAATCTGTCCTCTATGCTCGTCTTGAAATTTCAAAAAATGTGAGTAAAACGAAAAGCTATAAGTATTATTAAAGTATGAAAATAAAAAATGACAGGTGATAATAGACGAGGACGGAAATTTTAAGTCTGTCAAAATGACAAAGAGTGAGAAAATCTAGTTCGACCCCTGCTCAGGGCTTTATCCCAGAAGCTTTAGGCGTGAGTTAAGGCACACCCTTAATGTTCACACACACCGGTATTATAATTTTTTACCACCATTAAACACACATTCCTTTCATCACTATTAGCTAATTTAGCACAAGCTGTATTTCACTTTGTTTTATTTTTATTTGTTTCCTTTATTTATTTTACTTTGTTTTACTTCCAAAGCCTTGATACTTGTACTAGTCAGGCGTCTCATTCACTCATCCAGTTCTACTAAGTCTTTTTTAATTCCAATAAAAGATGTACTTGAGGTTGAATAGCATCTTTCATTCATTAGTATGTGCTCTTGTACTAAGAGAGTTTGTGAAAGCAAGTTTTGCTGGCAAATAATATCAGTGTCCTGGGAAAGCTGGCTCCCACCCCTTTGAACTGTTTTTATATAAAAGATATAATAATCTGTGTAATAGTCTGAGAGGAGAATTGGATGCCATGGAGAATGATGCTCCACTTTTGTCTGTGCCTTTACATCACTGCTTTTAGAGACTTTGTATTTAAACAGCTTGGTGCTATGATGATTGTATGCCATTGATGACATTCAAATGGGTTTCTCTTAAGTTTCTTTTTATAATTGGCTCATTAATTTAGTCTTTTTTTAAATTGTTTCTTTGAGTATTTAACATTATTGACTAACACAAGATTATAGAAGTTCTTCTCTTCGCCAATTCCTGACCTCTTCACTAAACCAAACACACTGCTCCAGCACTGATTCATTTGAGGTAGTAAAAAAATCAAAGTAAAATAAGCTGCTATAGCTCCAATATCAAGTACTGGTATTTGGACAATATTCTGGAATGTATTCACCTTTTAGTGAATAGTACTAAACATGTGGCAATGGTGACCTGACCACAGCCCCGTGCTGAATTCACCCCCCCGAGTAGTCGCGTTGTTAAAACTTAGCTCTAGAGACTGGAGCCATCTTTTGTACCAGGCTGTAAACATGTTTTTTACACCCGTGAAGTCGCCATTGGGTTTCTCCTTATATTTCCGCTTTTGGAGCCTACCCTCTGGTGGACGGCGGTATATCGCCGTATTTTGCTGTATTTTGGCGTATGGCGGCGCCCTTATGCAACGACCATTTAGAAGGTTCCATGGAAGACGCGTGGGTGGGAGTAAGGACTCAAGTGCTCAAAGACAGTGAAGGTAAGTGTTAGCTGTTATAAGAATTTACTTTAAAGATTAAATGAGCAGATGATGGAGACAACTCGGTATATGATTTGAAAATAATCAGGTTTTTATTCTTGCAAGGAGAAGCAAAACAGACACACAGTAACAATGGTACACAGAAGGTTTTGCTTAAAGAGGTAAACAATACATGGGTTTTTATATCCAGCAGGACACACAGAGTTTAGGAGGAGATGACGGTTGCTGCCTCCACATTTCCCATAACGTAGAGACCAGGTGGTAGTAATATGTCATGACATGAACAGACTGACATTACAGGAACAGAATAAACAGTATGGAGATATACAATTCCCATAACATATTATCTTTATTAAAGCAAACAGACAGAGACAATGACAGGAAGCTGGATAGCTGAGCTGAGTACTGGTGTCGAGCCGGTGACTGGGACCAAGATAGAGAGCTAGTGTCGAGTCTGGAACAAGAACCAAGCCGGAGAGCCGGACAGAGGGCTGGAACCGAGCCGTAGAGCTAAGCCGTGGGCTGAATTCGTGCCGGTGACTGGAACCAAGCCAAGGATCTGGGCCAAGAGCTGGAGTCGAGCAGTAGAGCTGCGCCGAGGGCTGGAGTCAAGCCGGTGACTGGGACCAAGATGAAGAGCTGGACCGAGGGCTGTGACCGAACTGGAACAAGCGCTGGAACAAGAGCTGGAACTCACTGATGGCAATAGGCTGCAGGTGGCAGTGACAGGTGAAGGAGAGAGGAGAAAAGTCAAGCGAATCCCTGAGAGAAACGGAGTGGATCTGACAACTCAATTACAGGGACATGTCAATGACCAAGTTGTTGTTTGCTCTGATATGTCTGTGATCAGAGAACCTGCATCACATCTCAACTTTATGACGGCCCTTTAAATAAAAAGACAGACTGCACTCAGAAAATAAATTTTAAAGTTAGCCACGTAGGAGCTATATTATTACACTGTTGGTCTAATGAACCTTTCACAATATTCTCCTCAAAACAAGAAAACAACCTTTGCTTAGTTATATCATAAAGAAGTCTTCTTCTCTAATTTACGTTACTACTTTATATATATATATATATATATATATATATATATATATATATATATATATATATATATATATATATATATATATATATATATATATATATATGTGTCTGTATAAATGCACTCTTCTTTAAAAAAAATATTATTTTCATTTGTTTCCTAATCTAAATATTGTCTTTTATTCCTGTAAAGCACTTTGAGTTACCGTGAATAAATTCTGCTATTGTTATAAGAATTCTTTATCCTCATTATTAAAAGCAATGGCCAGGTTTAATTCTTGCAAGAATGAAGCTAAAGCACAAATATGTCATAAGTGGAACAGGGTAAGATTTGCTTGCAAAAGTAAACAAAACATGAAATTTTATTTCATTGTCGTGAAGGTTGTGGGAGGCGTATCTTTCACACACACTTCCCAAGGCACAAGCTCCAGGGGCAGAGTTCTCTCTTGGCAAGTTATATCTACATCTAGTCATGTCTAGTTCCTGCTTGGATTAGCATTAATGACATGACATGATCAGATTTAACATGACCTTAAGAGAACTATGTAATAGTAATTATAAACAATATAAACAATAGGAAATTTTAAATTATTATAACAGCTGTGTACATAGAAATGCCTGCCTTGCCTTGCCTTGTATAGAATCAGACCACATGAAGCCAAGGGCTAGCAATGCTGTTGAACGCATGAGTGGTCCTACATTGTAGAAGGAACTCCCGGATCAGAGACATTTCTGTCCAAACAAGCGCACTCCAGGGAACAACCAGGATACTACACAGAACCATCAAGCTTCATGTTTTAATGATAACTCAACTTTTAATATTTTATGTGTTATAGCAAATCAGATTTAATAATTAGTAATTACCATTGTCATGTGTCCAAAGCTGAACAGAAGGGTATTTTAGAATTGAAGAGCAGATCAGAAAGTTGTCTCCCAAATTTCACCAGGCTCGGTAGAGACTCGGACTTATGTATCAGATCAGTCTCCAGAATTCCACACTTATCACTTCCAGAGATGCCCCCAGCAAACAAGGGTTTGCACAAAACACACGGATTATAACATCTGTCTTTTATCATTTACAGCCCTCAAACTGTTTTACTAAGGACTCAGGAACCTTCAGTAAACCGTGATTGACTATTCTGCATTGTTGACATGACCAGGACAAAACCTGGCCAGGGACGTGTCCCAGGTCAAAGGTGACTCAGGACCAGTACCACATCCTGGCACCATGTCAAACGATCATAAACTTTGGGAGATAAAGTTTGTTGATTCAGCTTTACCCAGAACTTTCTTTAGCCATCAAGAAGGACGTAGGAATGCGTTTGATCCACCTAAAACTGAGTTTTGTATGATCACACATTACCCCCTAGTGGTCAAATGGACAAATGACTTTGCTCACTCAAGAAGGACATTTTCGTGTTTATTCCACTAAAGGACATTTCGTTATTTTAATAAAAGAATTGTTGTGTTAATGTGCTGTTGTTATACTGTTCTTTTCCAGGATGCGGAGTCGTGACGAGAACTCCTCATCCTAGTTTTGTTTGCAGGTTGTGTTCTGTTTTAAGGAAATGTAACAATTGTTTCCATCATGTCCTGACAAATGCCTCTGTATAACTTTACAGTACACGTGTTTTGCGTGTTTATGAAAAAACTAAGAGAAATTGCGAAGCAAGGAATGTTTAAAACTTAGTTTAACTTTTAAACTTTAGTCAAACTTCCCAAAGCGACGCCCTTCTCTGTAAGACACGCCCTTCTCCTTCTCCCTTCTACCCTTCGCACCTTCTGCCCTTTGCATGGAATCGGCGGCCTTCTGGCGGATGGTCCAGTAGGACTGCCTCACCGCCGCAACCCTTGGGCCTCGTGGAAACGAGTTAACTTTCCTTTGTTCTAAAGACCGTGCCTGCTAAAGCGGCTGCTCTTCCCCAAAAGAGCGCGCGCAGAAGCAAGTTTTAACCAGCAAAGCAACAGCTGAGAACTCTTTCATGGACCGTGATATTACCTACACAAACTTAAACTTTTACACGGTACAACCGAGGAGAGGCCATGCTGGTTTGGACAGCAACTAGACGCTTATGTTCTCTTCCCCCGGGTGCACGGCGACCCCCACCCCTGGAAGAGATCTGCATGTGACGGCACCCCTGGTGTGTGGAGCACTTCATCAGTAAGTTACGAACTTTCTGAGAACATTCAGGACACTCGTCTCGGACCACTGATATCGACCACACCAAACCGGGCCAGCACCCGCTGACGACAGAGTAAGTCCGCACGTGACACAACTGCCTTGGCGGCATTACAAAGTCCAAACTCTAGCCCCGAAGCCTCCATCTCCTTTTCCCGTTAAAAGTCCCTTTAAATTTCCCTAATCTAGATTAACCTGTTCAAAACATTCCTGGTTTCATCATATCCTCCATGCAACTGTTTATCCCTGTGTATCCCCATTGTGTTCAACCCTTATTGTGTTTTAATGCTTTACCATGTTCCCGTCATATTATTCACCATTGTATAATCTTTAATAAAATCCCATAAAGACATTAATGTTTCCCTGTTTATATCAAGAAATGTTTGGAAACGAGAAGAATTTGCTTCCTTTAGATTAATGAGACAAGACTAAACAGTTTCTCTAGATCTTTCTAAAACTAGAGTGGTGCCCCTTTTTAAATTAAAAATTAATTTTAATAAATTAATATCAAAAATTGTATTATTAAAATTAATCTGATATGTTTATGCAAACATAGTCATACAGTACGCTACACTTATAAATCATGGATCTTTCACAGAAAAAAAAACATGTTTTTCATCTGCTCCTGTGCATAACCTACTGTTAAAGAAACTGTTACTTCTCTGGTGTCAGGACTCAGAGCTCAAACTGTTGATTACAGCACAAACTCAGAGAATACACTGAACCAGGACAAAAACAGGAATAAACAGGATGACATTACATTCTAGTTTAGTTTACTTTTTGACAAAATGAACCACAAACTTAATTGAAATGTTTTTAATGTTTTTAATGTAATGACCCCCTCTTAATGGCTGTTGTATTCTGCAAATGTAATAAGTATTACAGTGTAATAACTATTACTTTTGGAGGAATTTATTACATTTGTGGGGCAGTACAAATAAGAACTTACCATAAATGTAATAAGTAACCACAAATGTTATAAGATAAAATGACAAATTAATGAAATATGACCATTATTATATACTCATTCATGCACAGACAAAAAGTGACACAAATGAATTCACATCAAATGAACTGTGTGTTTGATTATATAATAGAGACACAGCAGACTTTAAATCTGACACAAAGTTCCCTTGTTTCAAAAATGATCTGCTTTAGTCTGAAATATTACAATATAGCAGTGTTCTATAAACACAGCTATTATGAGACAAAACCTGGACCAAATAAATACTAAACCCAGAGATAATCCCATACTGAAAACTGGACTAAACAAAAACTAAACCCACGGGTAAACCAAGACTGAAAACTGGACCAAATTAGGACTGTGATAGATTTAAAGACTGTCTCTGTTTGAAAACACAGTTAATTTGATGTGAATTCATTTGTGACACCTTTTGTCTGTGCATGTATGAGGACAAAAGTTCAAAGGTTGATTCAAATATTGGTCATGTTTTTAATAATTTAACATTTGTTGTAGGCTATTACATTTATGGTAAACACTTACACTGCCTCACAAATGTAAAATTGAAGTAGATAATAATTATTATTATGCTTGTGAAAAATTATTAGCGTTAATTAAAAAACTCAAAATATTCAATAATGTGAAGCAAATATATATAATACCATACTAGAATATAGAAAATATGAACTGTAATGTATATATTATATACATAAGGAAACATGATGATATGGTGCATAAAACGGGAGATGGCATGTGTGGATTTGGATTAACTTATTTCATAAGGGGGGTTATTGTAAACTTGATTTGAAATGATGTCTCATACCGTTCAATGTGGCAATGGAGTGTTTTTGAGGCAATCTCTGTCTACACAGCACCAGTACACACACTCAAAACACTAACAACTATCAATGATGGTAGAAGGGAATAGTATTCTGTTCTATAATACACAGTTATATTACAGTGGCACCATCCACGCTACAGAGGAAATTGCTTAAGAGACGCCATGGTGCACTTCCATGCTCAACAAGTGTGGATTGTTAATAGTCTAGGTGGGTCCGTGGGCTTTCCACCCCTTTTGCCACTGCAGTCCTGTCCAGCAGACTGGGGGGAGATCATCAGACAACCCTCCGCTGGGAGTAAATGTGTTGGCTCACCGTTCGTGGCCCACAGATCTCCTCTATGCCTTCCTATCGATGGGCACAGGGCCCTCACATCCTGGGTGGTGGCCTCTGACAACCCGGGTGCCAGGTGGGGCTATTGCGGTGATGGACCCCTGGCTCCTCCCCAATCAGCCCAATATCTACATCCCTGCGCCTTCCTGTTTTGCAGGCTCCTGGTTTGGATGTTGAGAGGAGGAGCTTGACAAGTCTTCGCCTTCCTCCTGCTGTGATGTCCACATGCACAGTGCATGTGGACATCACATGCACATCACAGTGCATGTGATGTCCACATGCACTGTGCTAGGGCATCCTCCACAGCCAGAGCACCCATTGGTGCTTGGTGTCAGGACAGGGTGTTGGGCCCCAGTTGTTGTGTGGTCCTGGAATTCTTACAGGGGCTTCAGGATAGCGGTTGCACTGCATCTACTGTGGGAGTTTTGGCAATGGCCACAACAACAGGCCATGGTGAATAAGGACGCTTTTCAGCTTGTAGCCATCCCCTGGTTAACCGGTAAATCGAGAGCTTCACCTTGCTCCTCTACACCACGACAGACTGGTACGTCGACTGCATTACTGCAGAAGCTGCACCGATCTGCCTGTCAGCCTTGTGTTCCCTCATTCCCTCACTTGTGAACAAGTCCCCAAGGTACTTAAACTTCCTCAATTGAGAAAGGATTTCTCCACAAACCTGAAGGGGACAAAAAATTATTATCTGACTGAGAACTATGCCCTCGGACGTGACGGTGTGGTGTTGATTTTCATCCCAGCCGCTTCACACTCGGCTTCCAGTTGTACAGAGACTGGATATACTCCCAGAGCACCCCCCACAGGGCGCCACAAGGGACACAGTCAAATGACTTCTCTAGATTTACAAAGCACATGTAGACTGGTTCAGCAAACTCTCATAAACCCTCCTGGAGAGTATAGAGCTGGTCCAGTGTTCCACGACCGGGACCAAAACCACATTGTTCTTCCTGAATCCGCGGTGACTACAGCTTGGGCGATGGATGAGTTTTCAGCACCCCTCCCAAAGGCCGGGTACTCGGCACTGCCATTTGGCCTGTAAGCACAAACAACAGTGAGAGACCTATCCCCAACCTGAAAGCACAGGGAGGTTACCCTGTTGTTCACCGGGGTAAACTCCAACACATGGCGGCTGAGCCGGGCGGCAATGAGCAAGCCCACACCAGCCCACCACCTCTCACCACAGGCAACTCCAGAGTAGTGGAGAGTCCAGCCTCTCTCAAGGAGTTGGGTTAGAGCTTAAGCTGTGCGTGAAGGTGAGCCCGACTATCTCTAGTCGGTATCTCTCAACCTCCCACACAAGCTCAGGTATTCCCCGCCAGCAAGGTGACATTCCATGTCCCTAGCGGCAGATTCTGGCGGTTGGGTCGTCGAGGCCCCCGCCTTTGACTGCCACCCAATTCACATCGCACTCCTGCAGGTGGTGGGCCCTTGGGGAAATAAATGAAAATAACATTTACTTATTTAATTCATTTTGGTAAACAATAAATACAATAGTTTATATTAAATAATAGTTACTTTGTATTTTCATGAAAAACATTGTTTGTTCCTAAGAAAAAAATAAACAGCAATGTACTTTATTATTTAAAAAAAAAAAAAAAGTTTTGGACATAAATACAGAAATATTATTGCAAATTGTTATAAGGGTTTTAGTAGGTAAATTGTACTTTATTTTTTTTCAGTGTAGATGTTGTTCCTGTGGATAATTTCTCTCTGCATTTGAGGTAGGCAAGGCGTGGTCCTGGCAGAAAAGTAGACACGAGTGCTGCAAAAATATAAACAAACATTAGACTGGAATCAAAAAGTATCTAATTTAAGACAAGACTAGAGTCACTATAGTCTAGAAGTAACAATCTGGCACTGAGGAGAGCTTGGAGTTTATATCCCTTCAGTTGATAAGGGGGATTGACCTCAGCTGCGCCAGTGGAAGGATACACCTGGAAAGGGAAGCAAAGCCAAATTGAGCAAATACCATGGAAACAGACACACTAAGGGGAGCTAATCTGAACTCTGACCATAACAGCCCTTTTGTCCATTGAAAGTATTGCGTTACTGAATGTGTAGACAATTGAGCTTCTTAGCCTAAACTTATTTTTGACAACATTAATAATAGTGAGCACATCTCAACAGTTAAACAGACACATCACCAAAAATACCAGCTTTAAGCTAAAGGCAGAGCAGCTATGATAAGGATATTACTGGTTATTATTAGCCTTTTTATGCCATTTTTGGGCTGAAACTGTATCCGCTCATCTCACAAACACTTCTGTTAATTTCCTTGTGGCACATTTTATCAGCTCTGCCGAGTTGTACCTTCCGTCGTTAGCCTATGATGCTCTGCTCCAACATTTAGCTTCGAACTCCCCCACAGCAAAGAACTAGAGGCATTGCAGTCTCTGAGGGTTTACTGCTTTCTGACAGACACCTCTACTGCACATCCATTCTAACAGACTTCTCCTCCATTCTGACCCTGGATCAGCTCATGTAGATGCTCACACTTCCACCACAGCTCCATGTACCCCCTAGTGTTACCAAGGATCCTTGCATTTGTGGCAACACAATTAAAAACCAATTCAAATTTATTATTCTCTTAATTGAACCAAGCATTCAAAGCCTTCAAATACCGTTTACAATTCCATTGCACACTACTCGTTAGCCCTTTAAGATTGTTGCCATTGGGCCACATTTGAATTCAACACTTGCTGCCGCAGAGCTTCACTGTAATGTGCAGAGAAATGAGGTTCTGAGGGGCCCCTTTACACCATGCACTATGCTACACTGCTCCTACTGTATCCTAACATTATTATGTGATGCCCTCATTACTGCTGGTGCACTGCTATAAAGTTTGGAGGAAAGAAAAGAAAGAAAGACTTATTGTAGTATCCAGATTTTCATAAATTATTATATGTGGGTGAGCAATAGTCAGCCGTTGACAGTGGTTAATTGGTGATTGTCCAGTGGTAAGTGCTTGTAAACAAATCAGAACATTCACTGATTATATATCTAAGACATTGTAAAGTAAAATAATGAAGCTTTTGAAGCCATGGGTTACCATTTCCAATGAATTTATTTTCTGACAGATAGTTTTGATAGATGTTTTGATAGATGTATTTTTCAGGAGCCAGGTGTAACACTATAAAAGACTAAGCTCTGACCAGGATAAACCCTGTGTTTACAGAAGAGCTTTTTGCTCTTATCAGATAAGGGTTGATAGAATAAGTGACTTGGAACATATGATATGTATAAACAGTTTTTCTCATAGAAAAATGGACTGAAAAGAATTATTTCTATCATTCTAATGTCAAAATGCACAGGCAGTGTCGAGCTGTGCCTCCTCTGAGTGCACTGCCCCTCATGATTTAACCTGAGGCTAGCATTAGGCTTGTGCCTAATATTACTTCTTTGTTTGTTACTATAGGAAAGACACGTTTATCCAATTATCTAGCTTATATTAGTCTTAATAATGTATTTCATGTTTGTGTGTAACTTGTTAAGGCTCACAGATCTGGTATAAACTACACAGCACAAAGCTCAAATGGAGGCTGACAGTAACTGTGCCTTACTGAAGGAAGCGTGCTTCTTCTGCAATTACTGTTGTGTTGGAGTAGAGTAAAAGCCGATTTATACTTCTGCGTCGGGTGTACGCCATAGTGTACGTTGTAGGCTACACACGTAGGCGACGATGTCGTGAGCATTTATACTTCTGCGTATGTTTTGCTCTGCAGTACACCACCAAAACGCTAGTTGACACGAGCGGGTTCCACTGTGTTTGAAACGACATTTCAGTCTCCCCACGGAATTGTGCCATGGAAAAACAACATTGTGTGTCGTGGTCAACCTGGTGTTTAAATTGTATTGGTGTAAAATATAATGCACCAATAAATGACATGAGGGATAGTTTTTTTGTTTGTACTATACATACAAATGGTCGAACTATGTATAAGATAATGCACCATGTAAAGGTGCAATGGTCTATAATTGTTTACATTAAATAGATGCAAACTATACAAACAAATTAACTGTAAGATCTTAATTTACTGTAACCTTAACCATAAGATATGCATACAGCAGGAACCAACATAATTGGTTCAAACTATATACACAAATTGTTTGATATAAACAAATATTAAGGTGCATATTAACAGGTTCAATGAATTGTAAATTAAAAATAGATGCAAACGAGCAAACACAGACACATGTGCTACTAATAGTTAATGTTTATTTGCAATAACCTTCACACATTTTATGAAACAGCAGTATTTTTTTTTAATAAACAGTACATACAAATATTGGCAGGACAGTGCAATGTATTAATGTGCAATGATCTACAATTATTATCAAAAACAGATGCAAAAGAGAAACTTCACAAATGATGCAAACTACAGTATAACCTGCATGAATTGGTGTGAACAGACAATAAATAAAAAAGCTAAAGTGCAAACTATATACAAAAAAAATAACTAAAAAAAGCAAAAGTGCAAATTTCAGATACAGTGCATTTCTATAAGCATTGCCTGCGCTCTGTGGTCCTCCGGGACCCTCCGCAGCAGATCTGCAACAGTTTGTCCAAACCGGTCGCTCTCATCATTGCCTTGACACAGTCTCTGTTGCAGCTCCACCCGCCGTTCTTCCAACCGAGCCTCCAACCGAGCAACCTGCACTTGGACCCAGTCATCTTTTTCTTTTCTCTTCCTTTTTTGTGCAATTCTTGGACTGGGGGACAGAAGAGATGACTGCGAGGACAGAAGAGATGACTGCGGGGACAGAAGAGATGACTGCGGGGACAGAAGAGATGAATGTGGGGACAGAAGAGATGACTGCGAGGACAGAAGAGATGACTGCGGGGACAGAAGAGATGACTGCGGGGACAGAAGAGATGACTGCGGGGACAGAAGAGATGACTGCGGGGACAGAAGAGATGACTGCGGGGACAGAAGAGATGGCTGCGGGGACAGAAGAGAAGGCTGCGGGGACAGAAGAGATGACTGCGAGGACAGAAGAGATGACTGCGGGGACAGAAGCGATGACTGCGGGGACAGAAGAGATGACTGTGGGGACAGAAGAGATGACTGCGGGGACAGAAGCGATGACTGCGGGGACAGAAGAGATGACTGCGGGGACAGAAGCGATGACTGCGGGGACAGAAGAGATGACTGTGGGGACAGAAGAGATGGCTGCGAGGACAGAAGAGATGACTGCGAGGACAGAAGAGATGACTGCGGGGACAGAAGAGATGGCTGCGGGGACAGAAGAGATGACTGCGAGGACAGAAGAGATGACTGCGGGGACAGAAGATATGACTGCGGGGACAGAAGAGATGGCTGCGGGGACGGAAGAGATGACTGCGAGGACAGAAGATATGACTGCGGGGACAGAAGAGATGACTGCGGGGACGGAAGAGATGACTGCGGGGATGGAAGAGATGACTGCGGGGACGGAAGAGATGACTGCGGGGACATTAGAGATGACTGGTGTGGGGGGCTCTACCACTTGGTAATCGGTCATCATCGCTGTTGGCTGGAGGTCTCACATCCGATAAACCAGTGGAGTTTGAGCTGGTATCAGTCCCATCCTGTGATTATGAAAAAAATAGCAAATAGTACAAGTTATACATAAAAGATGATGCATTCAGTGTTAAGTCATAGATAGATAGAGCTATAATAACTGCATATTCATACATTGCAAATGCTAAATTGTTGCATTTGTAGTTTCTGTAAGCCAAATTAAATTACAATCTATTATAGTATATAAATACAACGCATTACATATAATTACAACCTATTACACATGCTTTTTGACTCACAGGTATAATATTTTAGCAAAAATAGCAATACCCTATGTGGTAGCATTGCAAGTTAAGTTAGCTAACCGAAACACAATAGAGGCATGTCACGGCCGATGGCCCAGGAGCAGAAAGACTTCAACGGACAGTGGTGTAGAATGTATTTCAATGAAAGCCTAGGGAGATCCCAGTTCAAATCCCACAGAGGAGATCCACCACAGAGGTCCCAGTCTGCCTCTGATTGTCTTCAGGTGGAGCGCCCTAGACATATTCAGTGTTTCAGTGCATGGTCTGAGAGAAAAGCAGACAAGCACAAATACATTATAGTGGGTTGTAAAAACAGGCACATTGAGTCACATTTCTCATCTTGTGTAGTAACACGGTAGTAAGGTAATATCTATCTGACAGCTTAGTATAGGCTGGGGGAGGGTTCTGTGGCAGTATTAAATCCTGTATATTTTCTGTGACTGCTGCCGGTCTTTTCTTGTCTGACAAAAAACAGCAGCTTTAACAACAAATCCTTGCTAAGCCTGTTTTGGTGATTGTTTTGGTCTGGGCCTTAGTCACATTATTAGGGAATGAGTGATTGAAAACTCAAGTAACCACTGCCTCTCATCCGCCTCAGCTCCTGGGGCTCCCACGAGATTACTTTTATCCATAATCTGGCAGCGGTCTGACTCTGTCACTGAAATGCCATTTGACTGAATTAAGATGCATTCCTCAGTTCAGAGGTTGAGGGCCACTTTGATAATTGCACAAGTAGAAGTGGACCATGGCGGTGGGGGAGGGAGGGATTGCAGTGCACTTAGCATCAGTGAGGCCACACACTGCCTTTTTTTACCAGGTCAAGCAATCAAGACAATGGACCTGCCATTAGGGATATTAATGGTCACCACTTATGGCTCATATTTCTCCTTCCACAAAGGCAAATAAAATAGCAACAACTACACCATACATGTGCATTTGGCAAGAAGATTCATTGTCAAGCTTGGGAACTGTTTTTCATCAATCGATCATCAATCGATCAAGCAATTATTTATATAGCACCTTACAACAACCACAGATTGACTAAAGGACTGTATAACATTAAAAATTATACAAAAAAAAATAATTAAAAATAAGTTTAAAATGCACATTACTACAATAAAAGCAGAGCAGTGTCAGAGAGCCAAAAATCATTTTGAATAAGAGAGTCTTAAGTTTTCCTTTAAACAGAGGCCGGTCAATGATGGAACGTAACTCACTGGGCAAAGAGTTCCAGAGTTTAGGACCAACCACTGCAAAAAAGAACGATCACCCCACTGTTTGGACCGGGACCAGGGGACCTTCAGCAAATATTGCCCAGCAGAACTTAGAGCTCTGCTGGGTTGGTGAGGGGTTAAAATCTTACACAAATAAGAAGGTGCAAGGCCACTGAGTGCATTAAAAACAAACAATTAGAACTGATTCAACAAATAATTATTTAAAACTCCTTTAAGGATATAACAGGCTTTTCATTTACTGGTGTAATGTACAAATGTTTTAGCTGTGTTAAACAAATCCCTGGTTTTATCCTTGTACATCAAAGCCAGAATAATTACACTCAGCTCAATTAAAACTTCAACAATTCCGGATTGAGGCCCAAGGATTAATTCTAAAATTAGGAAATGAAAATTGGTTTTGTAAAGCTTAGACAAAAGGTCACAACATTTACATAATTTTCACAAAGCATTAAGTCCAATGTTTTAAATAAGGTAAGTGAATTAGAATCATATACACTCACCTAAAGGATTATTTATTTATTTTCTCATTAATGCAAGAATCTAATCAACCAATCACATGTCAGTTGCCCTGGTCAATACAATCTCCTGAACTCCAAACTGAATGTCAGAATGAGAAAGAAAGGTGACTTAAGCAATTTGAGCGTGGCATGGTTGTTGGTGATTAGCTCTACCACCAGTTGATCTCAGAATTGACAAAGTCTCTTCACCTTGAAAACCGAGTCCAGATGCTTTTGCTTTAACCTTTTCAAAATGACCTGGATGACTGAGAACTGTCAGACAATATGTAATGTCCAAATAAAATCACTGCTCTAAAAAGAAAAATACAATTGCATTTAGTGAGTGTATCTGATCTGAAATTGAAAACTTTAAATTTTACTTTAGCTTTAAACCCAAGATATTTTGAAGCATAAAAAAAGAGCAGTTAGCAAGTTAGTGTTATCAGTACGGGCCGGTCTGAGTATTTCTCAATCTGCTCAGTTACTGGGATTTTCACACACAACCATTTCTATGGTTTACAAAAAATGGTGTGAAAAGGGAAAAACATCCAGTATGCAACAGACCTATGGGTGAAAATGCATTGTTGATGCTAGAGGTCAGAGGAGAATCAGCCGACTGTTTCAAGCTGATAGATAGTCGTTACAACCAAGGTATGCAGCAAAGCATTTGTGAAGCCACAACCTTGAGGCAGATGGGCTACAATAGCAGAAGACCCCACCGGGTACCACTCATCTCCACTACAAATTGGAAAAAGAGGCTACAATTTGCACAAGCTCACCAAAATTGGACAGTTGAAGACTGGAAAAATGTTCTGGTCTGATTAGTCTTGATTTTTGTTTAGACATTCAGATGGTAGAGTCAGAATTTGGCGTAAACAGAATGAAAACATGGATCCATCATGCCTTGTTACCACTGTGCAGGCTGGTGGTGGTGGTGTAATGGTGTGGGGGATGTTTTCTTGGCACACTTTAGGCCCATTAGTGCCAATTGGGCATTGGTTAAATGCCACGGCCTACCTGAGCATTGTTTCTGACCATGTCTTCTCTGTCATCACAAGATCAACAACCAACAACCTTTTTAAAGGCTCATTGCCCTTTATATTGCATTATATTATATTATTTTACAATGTATTATATACTGTATTATATATTGCATATTATAATCTGTATTATTTGTTACCAGATTTATATAAGAATTTATCGTCTTTTTAATGCAATTTTTTTGCCTTGTGGTAAGGACAATGAGAAGCAATGGGCTCAGGATGATCATAAATATACAATCTATGCACTGAACACATTGAATGTGCTTTACTTGTGACCCTCAGAAGCTGCATGCTGCATTCACATGTTCTGCGTGTCACTGGCAATGGTGTCTAGGCCAGCATGCGAGCTGATAGGTTGGATCTGCGAGCTAAATAATTGGGCGTGCACTTTTGCTTGAGTCTGACGCTCATTGGTTGTTGTGTGATGCTGTGGTCTACTTTCTCCCAGTGGTCAAATGATGTGTCAATCAAACGCTGCGCGCTGTGGCGGCCGAATTCAACAATACCAGCTGTCATTGCTGTAAAAATGAAAATAAAATTACACGCTAAACTCAAGTTTGAGAAAAGCAGCTACAGTCTTTGAGTCTTTGTGGATCTAACAAGTGTTTTATACCTAATTATTTTACTGGATTTATATGCTTTGGATGTTTACAAACAGAACAGGACTATTTTTGTTGGGAAATATTAATATGTGAACAACAGGCAAGCTTTACCTTTTTTAGGTAAGTAAAGTCAAATTTCAAGCATTTTGCTCGTGCTGCTTGTGGTGCTTCAAAATGGTTTATCATTTATTTTTCTAATGATATACAGCATGTGCACATGCTCAAACCAGGCAGTTGTATTGAAATACGTTTCAGTGTACCTCTTGTGCTAGGCTGTAATTGTCTTCTTCAGGAAAGGCATAAAGGAACACACAGATGCTTCCATTTCTTCACGTTTAAACTAGCCCACTCTGGATTGTTCAAATAATGTTTATGGTACAATATTGTTGTGCTATGGTTATGCCACATTGCTAACTGGCTCTAAGCTATCCATTTGCTAAATGGTGGGTTAAATTTTTTTTGTGGGAAAGAGGACCTCTGCAAACGCTTTACCCAGGGACCCACAGAACCTGTAATCCGTCCTTGAATGTGGAACACGGAAAAGCTAAAATGCTATAGTAACAAGCCCAATTAGCATTTGGGCTAGTGTGTTCCTTAAATGAATGCATGTTTTTATGTTTGGTCCAATGCCAGCTGTGAATGCTTGGTGGATTGGGGCTTTTAGCTGATGAACCAAACAAATAGATCGTCTTCTCTTCTGTTTTGGTAAAAACTAATTGAAGTGGACTACAATTGTGAACACATCTTTAGTGTATGTGAACTCGAGCGCAGCACAAGACACGTGTATGTGTGTGTGTGTGTGTGCGTGTGTGTGTGTGCGTGTGTTTATGAGTGTGTGTGCATGTGTGTGTGTGTGTGTGTGTGTGTGTGTGTATATGTGTGTGTGTGTGTGTGTGTGTGCATGTGTGTGTGTGTATATGTGTGTGTGTGTGCGTGTGTGTGTGCATGTGTGCGTGTGTGTGTGTGTGCGTGTGTTTATGTGTGTGTGTGTGTGTGTGCGACATATTTAGCCCCAATCAAAAACAATATCCTGACCGTAGCAGAATGTATATGTCTTTAAACACACATAGTTCAGACTACAAGAGGACCTGGGCTCAACCTGCCTCTGATCTTCCATGTTGACTAATCCACCATTACCATAATGAAAGGCCATTTAATCGAATCAGAGAAAGCTGGTCCTAAAAGGATCATGCATGTACAAGAGATTAATAAATGCACATATAAAGAAGAGAATAATGAATAAAACACAATCCAAAATAGATTGTGTATTTATTTGGGTCAGAGGGACCCAGAGGGAGTGAGATATGGCTCTGGGATCAGTTCATAGTTGGGTTTAAAGGGTTTATGGCTCACAGACTGAGCCTGTCTGAAGACCGTGCCCTGAGGCTACAGCTCACTCCATAATATCACAATCTGCTTTGATTGCATTAACCCAAGCAATCAGCAGTAATGGTAGCTATCTGCACCACATTCTACATACTCAGATAATTATGTCACCCACATGTGGAGGCAAAGAACATACTGTATAGTGAACATTTTAAACTAATAAAATATTTTGCAGCTTATATAAGTATTTCTGGAGTGCATTTCTATCAATCTGCTTTATTAGTCAGTCATTCATGCTCAAGGGGCATCACCAAAAATAGACAAGCAGGCATGGCACTATTTAGAACGAGGTAAGATGGGAGGAAGAAAGAAATATGAGGCAACAAGTGAGCAAAGGAGGGGCTAATGAGATACATTATATTTCCAAAGGTATTCACTTGTCTGCCTTCTCACGCATATAAACATGAGTGACATCCCATTCTTAAATCATAGGATCCAATATGATTTTTGTCTACCTTTTGCAGCTATAACAGCTTCCACTCTTCTGGGAAGCTTTTCCACAAGGTTTAGGAGTGTGTGTTTATGGTAATGTTTGACCATTCTTCTATAAGGTCAGACACTGATGTTGGACAAGAAGGCCTGGCTCACAGTCCCCGCTCTAATTCATCTCAAAGGTGTTCTATAGGGCTGAGGTCAGGACTCTGTGCAGGCCAGTCAAGTTCTTCCACACCAAACTCTCTCGTCCATGTCTTTATGGCTCTTGCTTTGTGCACTGGTGCATTCATGTTGGAACAGGAAGGGGACATCTCCAAACTGTTCCCACAAAATTGGGGGATTAAAATTGGAATTCACTGAGCTCTTCTTTCACAAATGTTTGTAGAAGTAGTCTGCAAGCCTAGTTACTTGATTTTATACATTTGTGGCTATTGAAGTGATAGACTGGCTAGATGGACTTAATTCAATGATTTGGTGTTTATGATGTTTATTTAATTTGATCAAGAAGGCAAATACTTAGTTTTTATAATAACTATGAATTCAGAATTACAGTACAAGATAATACAGTAGGCTTTAGCACTCTTATATCTATATTATAATTTTAAAATCTATATTAGTATCTACAAATGCTTTAGGCACTGTGTTTCAATGCCTGTCTGCTTTATTGTGTATCAGTGGGTATACATTTACATTTATCTGACACTTTTATCCAAAGAGACTTACATTAAGCTTCTAGTGTTGCAGCCACTGATGGCAAGCTGGGTTAAGTGTCTTGCCCAAGGACGCAACGACAGTATGAACTGTGGTGAGAGTGGGAATCGAACCACCTACCTTCCGTTTGAAGGACAACCACTCTACCATTGAGCCACTGCGCCCCTATACAATTATCTCATTGTCTCTCCCTCTGTTACCTACCTAAGTGTATTTCCATATAATAATACTTTTCATGTGCCACAGTGTAGTCCCATCCTCTACAGTTTTGGGTCCATAATGTGTAACATTTCCATGTGTACTCATAGCTCTTCTTTCGGAGTTTGCCCAGACTGATGGTTCCGGTTGCAGACATCAACTATTGTGCTATAACAGCGGCAGAAGGCCCATTATATTGTTAAGTGGCAGTGTGAGTGATGGGCGACAATAGCCCTGGCTGAGCCAGGTTAATCAGCAGAAAAAGTCCAGCAGACAGGTCAATAAATCACACACACACTGACCATCCAGTCAGTCACAATTGAAGATTTTACTCAGTGAACATGGCTTAACATATTATCACGGTAATCCCCAATTACAGACATGGGACACGCTTTCTGTCTCCAACACAGACACAAACACAAGGAGGTGGGGTCTGCTATTTTTGCCATGGTTGTGTAGAGACCAGAGCCAATTAGTGAGCATCCAGATGCTGTTAGCTAATCGTGCTCTGGAGACAAGCACACGCACACACACACATAGACTATAAAACCTTGAGCAATCAAGCTTCCATGGAGCATAAATCACATACAGACATGACATTAGAAAATATAGAATAAACCTATTATAAATACACATAGCCATACACAATAGCAGTGAATAGTTTTCTTTTTTATTACCTATTTTTACTTTTAATTAAGATTCAAATCTTAACTGTTCCATTTGCACCTCAGCAAGGTCGGACTTTACCAAGTTTCATCTTCTTATTTCCATAAATCAAGATCAACTGTGAAAATGTGTATTGACCAATAGGATGCTGGTAATGTGAGGGCATGTGGCTACACATGGAATGTGTCATCTTGTCTCAGAAATGATCACAATGAACAGATGTTATGCTAATTTGGGCTGTCTGTCAGTTAGTGTGATTGACAGGGGCCTATCATTAAATAGAGAGGGGGCAGTCATTACAATTTCAAATGCTATTAAAATATAAGCTCAGAAAAAAAGCAGCATATGGAGTATGGAGAGTAATAGGCCAGCAGCTGAGGGAGGAGCAGGGCCAAGGTTAACACGCAATATTTTTAACTTGGTAATATTATAACAAATAATTTTATCGTGTTATTTTTTAGCTGATGGATTTCTCTGTGCAGGAAGAAAGAAGCACATTGTTGATTTATAGATTGAAATATAGGTTAAAGTTTCATCTCAGATGCACAACCACCATCGTGAACCTCACCTCCCTGTTTTGGCCTGTATGAATCGGATCATGTATGTCTTTTTGTATATATTTCATCTTAGACTTTGTGGTCTTTGTAGTCATAATCTTCAAAATCAAAATGGATGATCAGCATGTTTTTGTGGCTTTAAGAGAATGTGAGCGGAGTGGCCCAATGGGAATTCCACTGGTCACAAATTATAGTAGTTTTTAATTAAAAAAAAAAAAAAAAAAATATATATATATATATATATATATATATATATACATATATATATATATATATATATATATATATATATATATATATATATATATATATATATATATATATATATATATATATATATATATATATATACATACACACACACACACACACACACACACACACACACACACACACACACACACACACACACACACACACCTAAAGGATATTAGGAACACCTGTTCAATTTCTCATTAATGCAAAAATCTAATCAACCAATCACATGGCAGTTGCTTCAGTGCATTTAGGGGTGTGGTCCTGGTCAAGACAATCTCCTGAACGCCAAACTGAATGTCAGAATGGGAAAGAAAGGGGATTTAAGCAAATTTAAACTTGGCATGGTTGTTGGTGCCTGACAGACCGGTCTGAGTATTTCTCAATCTGCTCAGTTACTGGGATTTTCACGCACAACCATTTCTAGGGTTTACAAAGAATGGTGTGAAAAGAGAAAAACATCCAGTATGCAGCAGTCCTGTGGGCAAAAATGCCTTGTTGATGCTAGAGGTCAGAGGAGAATGAGCCGACTGTTTCAAGCTGATAGAAGAGCAACTTTGACTAAAATAACCTGTCGTTACAACTGAGGTATGCAGCAAAGCATTTGTGAAGCCACAACATGCACAACCTTGAGGCGGATGGGCTACAACAGCAGAAGACCCCACCGGGTACCACTCATCTCCACTACAAATAGGAAAAAGAGGCTACAATGTGCACAAGCTCACCAAAATTGGACAGATGAAGACTGGAAAAAATGTTGCCTGGTCTGATGAGTCTCGATTTCTGTTGAGACATTCAGACGGTAGAGTCAGAATTAGGCGTAAACAGAATGAGAACATGGATCCATCATGCCTTGTTACCACTGTGCAGGCTGCTGGTGGTGGTGTAATGGTGTGGGGGATGTTTTCTTGGCAGACTTTAGGCCAATTGGGCATTGTTTAAATGTCACGGCCTGCCTGAGCATTGTTTCTGACCATGTCCATCCCTTTATGACTACCATATACCCATCCTACTTCCAGCAGGATAATGCTGTCAGGGCCAGGCAAAAGGACTCACAAAGCAGATCCCACAAAAGACAGAGCTTTATTATCCGAGGTAAAGGTACAAATCCAAGAGATGAAGTCAAAAACAAGGCGAAGGTCAAAACCACCAGACTCTATCAAACAATACACTAAGAAACACTGGAAAGCTGACACTGGGGTAAAGCAATCTGGCACAGGACAGGGGAAAACACACAGACTATAAAGGGAACACAATGAGACACAGGTGGAACACATTAGGGGCGGAGCCGGTAATCACAATGGAGGGAAAGACACAAGGGCAGGAAGACAATCTGGAACACAGACAGGGGTTAGTGATTTCACAATAAGACACAGGAAATAAAATACATTACACAAGCAGACTAACACACAGGACATGACAAATGCACCATGTCACAAAGCTCAAATCATTATCAAATTGGTTTCTTGAACATGACAATGAGTTCACTGAACTAAAATGGCCCCACAGTCACCAGATCTCAACCCAATAGAGCATCTTTGGGATGTGGTGCTGGGAACGGGAGCTTCGTGCCCTGGATGTGCATCCCGCAAATCTCCATCAACTGCAAAATGCTATCCTTTCAATATGGGCCAACATTTCTAAAGAATGCTTTCAGCACCTTGTTGAATCAATGCCACGTAGAATTAAGGCAGTTCTGAAGGTGAAAGGGGGTCAATCACAGTATTAGTATGGTGTTCCTAATAATCCTTTATTATTTATTATTAATCCTTAATTATGTGGATCTCTTGCTGTGGCACCCCTGAAGGGCGCAGTCAAAATATATTGTACTGAATTTTGATAGAACCAATATTTCACCAATATCCCAAAAATTTAAATAAAAGAAAAAGGGAAAGGGGGGCTTCTTTTTTATATTCCAAACAACGCACTTAAAACAGCACCAATCTTCCATCTATTTTACAGACTGACAGGTGTAAGGCCCCACCTAGAATGCACTGAGGAGAGAACAAGGAGGAGAAGTGACAAGCATAGTCTATTTGCTGCATTTAGCATGAGAATAAAACCGTTCTCTGTAGGAGTCAACTAACATCATAAAGTAAGCCTCCTGCCTCTTCTTCCTTCAGTTTCTAGTCTCCCTTCTGTAAGGAACTTAGTTTGTGTGTTTAAAAACACATTCAGAATATTTGAGTTTATTTATTTGACAGGGACCATTTGAAAATACATTAATCTAAGAAAAGAAAAGATCCTTTACACCAGATTTAGCTAAATCTAATTTCCATCTGCAGTCCCTTGGCAGATAAAACATTAAGATACAATAAAATGCTCGCATTTAGAAACACACACACAATTTTTTTATTTATTATTTAGCCTTTATCTTTTTAATTTCGTAAAAAGTAGAAGTACTGATCGAACTCTTTTATTTACTAAAAGTAAAAAAGGAAAACTCAATAAAACACAATACATATTTTGACTGGCAAAAAGCTATATTTATTTGTAACAAAGTGCATAGTGCTGTTTGATATAAGACAATAAATCTGTTTGTTAAAAGTTGGCTTTCAGACAGAAAATTTAAGATTTAACAGACCAGAGATTCTGCATGAGCACCCGGATAATTTGGCACTCTCAATACTGCACTTCAAACATTTAAACCCTGAATATACAAACAAATATAAAAACCTAGTAAAGTGCAAATCAGTTTTCCATTTTAGAAAGAGAACTTAAAACACAACAATGGAAACTTAGTATGACTAGTAAAATATATTTTTTAGCCTCAGAAGAATCTCAATTATCAAAGTTTTTTTGAATGAAGGCGTGCCCTTTTTGGTGTGAAAATCAGCCATGCAGTGCTAAAAAGACTCTCTCAGGCTGCTGAGGCAGATAGTGTGTTTAACTTCAGTGAAAGGTTGCTGGGAAAGATTTTAGAACATCCATAGTATCATCTGGACAGGCCAGGTAGGACTCAAGCTGCTTGTAGTTTTCTTGATAGGACATGCGTGTTCTATCTAGTTCATTACAGAAATGTAGTGGAGCACGCAGCACTTCAAACAAATGCAAATTTGCACAAAGAATGACAGTGCACACAATTGGGTTTGAGAAGTTTTTTATTAATTGTTTTATAGTTTCGCCTGTGGATCTGGAGCAATTTGGATGATGGCTGCTGGTCTGGGAGGAGAACAAAAAATTTGAACTGATTGAGAAATGTGCAATAGATATGTGTAATAGTGTGTTAAGTGTTTGGTGCCATATGTTAGTGTTACTCAATACTAGGTTCCTTGTGTCTGGCTAAAAGAATTCTGAGGTGAACAACCAACATTAAAAAGGTTCCGGCCAGACCAAGGAAGGGGAATAAGAGGGGAGAAGCCAAACTGTGTTTTATGATTTATGGGTTTTAAAGAAGTCTAGGTGTTTGGTTTTAGAGTTTGTGAATTGTGCTGGGTTTTAAATATAGTTTATGGTTTGGTTTATTTGTATGGAGGGTATTAATGTATGTATGTACCTGTGGGGTTGGTTTGGTTTTACCCCATTAGTTGGGATGTATTTAAGGCGCCTTAAATCCTTATTAGTCGCCCCTGCTGCTGGAGAGGACTAAGCGCCTCCAGCCTCAATTGTACATTTGATATTGATTAAAAAAAAGATGGGAAAATAAAAAGAGTGGAATATGCCAACTCCTTGAGTCCAGTCTATCATTGCTCGTCGTACCTCACTGACATCTACCCGCTAACAAGGTCTCACCCTAACAGAACTCAAAATCATTAATTGGAGCCTTCAGATTTTTCTTAATTTCCACTCTGTTTTTTTTTTTTTTTTTTTGTGCCCCGAGACATTACTTCCACATCCGGTAGCAGTTGATTCACATCATTTAAAAAAAAAACCCTGCTACTGGACAGTACTGAGAGATTGAAGACCTAGAATAACAAAGTTTATTATAACTTTTTTCTGTGAGACTCTCTAGGTCTCAATTTCAGCTGTTTAGGTGAGCCTTGTGCATCTGAGGAGATTAACTTCCTCCTAAGATGCAGAAGGTGAAGTGAGAATTCTGTATCTCTTCAAGTGATTTACTTGTTTTCTCTGGGTTCGACAATGACCATTTAAGACACAGACACAAACACACAAAAAAATTGGTTAACTTGAGTGTATTTGTCATGTAAAAGTTACATCTGAGTAGCGTCATGGTTTCCAAAAAAAATGTAAGATAATTTAGTAAGCCAGTTTTTTATCACCAGTTACCAAGTATTACTGGAACAAGTACAAACTTTGAAGCAACTGCCTGTGGACCATAACATTGCATTATACAGTACTACACCTTGTATAAAATTGAATTAATTTATGTAAATTACCTAAATGCCTGGAGCATAAAAGTTTCCATCATACATTTCCTTATACTAACAAACTGAAAAAATGCATACATGTATGTTTTGTTTTTTGTTTCAGGTTGGACGGAGAATTCTTGAACACCACTCGTGGTTTTTAGGTTGGCACAAAAAAACCCACATATGCCACGAGTAATTTTTGGAGCCGACGACATCAAACAGTTCTTTTAAGTATGGCCATTGGTGGCGAGTATCTTGACCTTCTGTGTCTGAAGTGTTGTTGTGTGCAATATTACCGTCTCGGGTTACTTGACTGTAACCCTGTTCCCTTAAAAAGCGGGAACGAGATGCTGCGAAGCATTACGCTATGGGGAAACATTCTTTGTGTAACCGGTTGTAAAGCACGTGTGTCAAACACGCCAAGAATTGGTATATAATACCTCGGTTGGTGACGCAGCTCATCAGCGGCAGCTGTGTGATTGCGCGCACCTGAACAGAGGGTGTAAGAACACATAACGCGGGAGCGTCTTCAGGTCAACTTTGTCTGAAGAGGGCCCGGACACGCCCATTGCAGCGCAGCATCTCGTTCCCGCTTTTTAAGGGAAAAGGGTTACAACCAAGTAACCCGAGACGTTCCCTATAAAAAGCTACACTCGATGCTGCATAGCATTACGCTATGGGGAACGAGAATACCAACGCCGCCGCACTGTAAGTGTCTGGACCCCTCGGTTTGTGAAGTGTGCACAAACACAAAAGAAGTCTCAAACACAATTTTGGGATGATGACTCAGGGACATGCGAGCCCAGAGCAGCATGAACATCCAAACTATAGAATCTAATGAATGTGTGCGGGGAGGACCAGCCTGCTGCATCACAAACTTGCAGAGGGGCACCTTTTGCTAGAACTGTTGAAGCTGCAACACCTCTAGTAGAATGAGCCCTTACACCTATGGGCGAAGTTTGACCGCCCACCTCATAGGCCAGGGCAATGGCATCCCTCACCCAACGTGATATAGTCTGTCTGGTAGCTGCCACCCCAGCTTGCAGCCCCCGTAGCATATAAACAGCTTTTCGGACTTACGCCACTGGCTAGTGCGGTGGACATAAGTCTGGAGGGCACGTACTGGACACAGTAAGTGAAGTCTCTCCTGCTCCGGTGTTGTAAATGGCGGAGGAGAGAATGGAACTTTTGGAAGATAGTTAGGGTGAGGATGCAAAATGGCTTTGACCAGCCCAGGCGCAAAGTCTAGGCAGGAGGGCGAAACTGACAGAGCCTGCAAATCTCCCACCCTCTTGAGAGTGGTAATGGCCACCAGAAGAACCATCTTTAGAGTCAGAAACTTGACAGACGCTGACTCTAGTGGATAAAAAGGAGTGCTTACTAAGCCCTCTAGCACTATAGCTAGGTCCCAGGAAGGAACTCTAGCTCTAGTATGTGGTCTCAACCGCTTGGCCCCTCGAATGAAGCGGGCAACTAGAGGGTGTCTCCCTATCGAGACCCCGTCAATCAGGGCGTGGCAAGACAAAATGGCGGCCACAAAAACCCTGAGTGTGATAGGATTAGTGCCCGAGGACAGTTTGTCCTGCAAAAACTCCAACACTGAAACAATCTGGCAGTGGACTTGGTCTGTATGGTGTGTAGCACACCAGGCATCAAAGACACGTCATTTGCAGGCATATGTTCTCCTAGTAGAGGGAGACCTAGCACTTAAAATAGTCTCTACAACAGGGGCTGGGAGCCCGACGTCTCTTATTTGGTCCCCCTCAGGGGCCAGACGTAAAGGTTCCAGAGCTCGGGCCAGGGATAAAACACTGTCCCCTGTGCCTGAGAAAAGAGAATCCTCCTGGTCAGAATCGCCCATGGCGAGCCGTTGAGGAGAGATATTAGGTCTGAGAACCACAATCTGGTTGGCCAACCGGGCGCTGGAGGAGTCAGAGAGAAGTAGAGGGGACATTGTGCTGCCTGCTGTGAAGCAAAGAGGTCCATCTCTGCTTCGTAAAATCTTTCCCAGATTTGGCTCACTACCTCGAGGTGGAGTTTCCACTCCCCATGTGTCACAGCCTATCTGGACAATAAATCTGCTCCCACATTCATGCGCCCGAGGATATAAATCGCCCTAAGGGACAGGAACTTGTCTTGAGCCCAAAGCAGCACCTGCTGCGCTAGCTTGTTCAAGCGGCACGAACGCAGTCCGCCCTGACGATTTATGTAAGACACCACCGCTGTGCTGTCTACCTGTACTAGGACATGGTAGCCCCATAGCTGCTGGAGGAAGTATTTCAGGGCCAGAAATACAGCCTTCATTCCGAGGCAATTGATGTGCCATGTGAGAAAATGGCCTCTCCATCTCTCTTGGGCTGCACGACCATCTAAGACCGTGCCCCAGCCCGTGAGGGATGCATCTGTCGTTAGCATCATGCAACGACAACACGGACCTAGGGTGGGACCCAAAGTGAGAAATTGGGGTCTGAACCACATAGATAGGGTACGAAGCCCTCGGCACGTAACCCTTAATTGCTTCAGGCAGTTGGCCCTTGGATGAAACCCCCTGGCTCTGAGCCACAGCTGAAACAGTCTCATGTGCAGAAGGCGCAAAGGAATTACCGTGGATGCTTCCTGGCCTAGCCTGATAGCTTTCAGGGTAGTTACAATGGACCTGACACGTGCAGGAGACAGATGTGCCTGCATCTCGGTTGAGTCCCAAACAACCCCTAGATATTTTGTCCTCTGGGCGGCCGAGAGTACGCTCTTCTCTCTTCTCTCTTCTCTGTCGAAGCACTAGCTCCTGAGACTGAGCTAATATCAGCAAGTCGTCTATGTAATTCAAAATGCAGATGCCCTGGAGTCGCAAAGGAGCCAAGGCTGCATCCATGCATTTTGTATATGTACGGGGTGACAAGGCCAGGCCGAATGGAAGAACCCGATACTGGTACACTTCGCCCTCGAAAGCGAACCTCAGGAACTTTCTCTGCTGTGGCAGGATTTCTATGTGAAAATACTCGTCCTTTAGATCGATGGTGACAACCCAGTCGCCTAATCGCATCTGGGACACAATCATTTTTATTATGAGCATTTTGAAATTTAATGCTTTGAGGTAGCGGTTTAACCTGCTCCACGGTCTAAAATCGGGCGCAGCCCCCCATTTTTTTTTTTGGAACTAGAAAATACTGGCTGTAAAACCCAGATTGTTCGTCTGGTGGGGGAACACGTTCTATGGCCCCTTTGTCCAGCAGAACCTGCAGTTCCTGTGTCAGTACATGGGCTTGTTCCGGTTTCACGGAAGTAGAGACCACGCAATTGAAACGCGGAGGACGATAGGCGAACTTAATTCTGTAGCCTTTGGCCACAGTCCTTATTACCCACGGGGAGATATTTGGCAGTAGCCTCCATGCTGCCAGTTTCTCCGAAAGGGGCAGTAGTTTTGGTACGTCGTTTTTTTTGGGGGGGGATTTAAGACACCCGCCGTCCTGAACCAAGGCAGGAGACGTTCGGTCACTTCTAATTGTGCTGGAGACTGCTGCTCCCCGAAGCGCCAGTGGCGGCGGAGAAAAAACAGCGGGCTCCTGAGGGTGTCGACATGGAGTCTTTAAACTCTGTTGGATTTTGTTGCGCCCCACACGGTGGCAGCACACCCCCGCGGCCATGGGCGCGCCAATTTCAGGGCCTCTGCTTTGTGGCTGAGATAATATTACGCAGATCCGTTCTCTTTTGAGCAGCGTGAGAATCTGCTCCCCAGTCCTTACGAGGGGGGGGGTACGATTTGCCACACTCTCTTTCTGGGCATCCCACTTTTCCCTGGAAGGGGCTGGACCTGGCCGAGACTGGGTGGCCGACGGTCCCGGCTGCTGAGCACGGAGAGGAAGGAACCTCACAAACGCCTCCTCGTAGCGTTTAGCCTCGCGGAACTTAGTGGCGACGGAGTCCACAGCTTCGCCAAAAAGACCGGAAGGCGAGATGGGTGCATCCAGGAGTCCTTCTCCTTGATGCCAGTGAGGTTAAGCCACAGATGTCTTTCCGTCGCAACCAAAGCAGACATGAAGCGGCCAATAGCGTGGGCTGTCTGCTTAGTTGCATGGAGAGAGAGGTCTGTGGCACGGCGTAGCTCAGGAAACGCGTCCTCGTCCACAGTACCCCCTGTGCTCAAATCTTTGAGCAGCTCAGCCTGGTATGCCTGCAAAACCGCCATGGTGTGCAGTAATGCAACAGCCTGACCCCCCGCCTGGAAAGCCTTCTTCACCAGTGATGACGTGAACCGGCATGGCTTGTTGGGGAGTGTAGGTTTTCTCAGGGAGGATGATGTCCCGAGGGAGAGATAGATCTCTTCCACCTGGGGCATCGACCCATAGCCCCGCACCTGTGCACCCACGATAGTCAAATAAATCGACGTCGAAGGCACAAAAACACGGGATGAATAGGGCTTATTCCATGAGCGTGCCAGCTCCTCATGGAGGTCCCCGAAGAAGGGGAGAGACTGCCGCTGTGATCCCTCCCCCTGGCCACCTGTCATCCAGTTTAGAGTATTTTGGGGGGCCCTGCTCCTGAGGCCACTCAATATTCAGCCGCACCACTGCTCTTGTAACCACTTTGAGCAGCTCCTCAAACACAGCGTCAGAGCGGGAAGAGCGCTCCGAGGCTGCGGCGCCCCCAGAAGCCAGGGATGAGGCTTCATCAACATGCTTGCGGGAAGCGCCATAGCGCGCCCGCCCGAGCACAGAGCCGGTGTCTGCCTCATCTGGTGAGAGCGCAAGGGACATAGGGCTATCTGATCCCTGCGCCTCATCCAGATCAACACGCGAACCCCACGACTGGAGTGGGGAGACGGATCGCTCCTCTTTAAAGAAAGCGAGCCGGGCACGTAGGATCTTAGCAGGCAAAAGATCACAGTGCTCACACTCCCCAGAAAGTCCGAGAGACGCGTGTTCTTCCCCCATACACTCAAAACAAAATTCATGCTGATCATCGTCAGCAATGTGCCTCTGGCACGGAGGAACACATTTTTTCATAACCCCAGCCATGATACTTATTTATTTATTTAAATGTACTGTTTGCTTCAGAAAGGAATTTACTTATTCACTCCTCTTTCTTTTCTTAGTATTATTATTATTTTTTGTACTGGCACAGAGAGTAGGTTTGTTCACACTTCACACAATGCGATCTGAAGTCAAAGAAACCTGAAGACGCTGCCGCGTGCAATAACACAGCTGTACTGATGAGCTGCGTCTCGAGGTATTATAAGCCAATTCTTGGAGTGTTTGACACACGTGCTTCACAACCGGTCACACAAAGAATGTTTCCCCATAGCGTAATGCTATGCAGCATCGAGTGTAGCTTTTGATAGGGAACAAGGTGGGATCTGATGGCCTGACAGATGAAGAGAGAGAACAGCGTGTAAATGTAGAGGCTCAGTCTTTTAATAATCAGCCAAGCAAATGCTTCATGTTGACTAAATAGGGCTTTCTATCATCATTACATTGTACTTGTAGTTTGAAGAATAAAACAATCCCCTGCTTATTTAATACAGTGGGACCTAGACCGCGCTTGGTTAATAAGTCAGAAAAACAATGCAGTAGTACTGTGAGGGGATGCAAAAAATTTGCTTTTGGGGGTCTTCTGCTTGGCTTAAGGCCAAGTCTTGGGACACTTAGCTGAATTCTCTTGATTTGAGATTTTATGTGCTCCCAGAAACACGGATCTGGCTTCGTTTTGCTCAGGCCTTGTCAGAACAAATCCCTGTTGTTACACTGTGTTTTTCCCTCCGAATACACTTTGCATTTTAATGAGGGCCTGGCCTCCATACTAAGTGCACATTAAGCCGGCTCTGTGGGGGTTAGCGCCAATACATCACGGTCATACTGAAGCAGCACTTTTCAAATTTTAAATAAAACAAAAGCTGAAGTTTCCAGGGAGGAAGGTCTAAGTAGCTGTTGATTGGAGAGGTTGGTGTGTGAGCTTGATGCAGCGTATGAGAGGGGCTTGCAGGAATAACAGCAGGGGAGGGGACAAAGATGAGCTAGATTTGCTGAATAGTGTTTCGTGAGGCTGATTCCATCTCAAGTGGATGGTGCTAGTAGGGGAGCAGACAAATGAGATGCTCAATTTCAACAAAGGTTGATGCTGTAGTTATTGTCTGTGTTACAAGATACCCTTCCAAAGATGAGGGTAGGGTGTAGTTAAATGAATATTCAAGACTCTGCAGATAACTGAGCCATTAGAATTATAATTTATAATAAACATGGTCTGACTTGTTTAAAATTTTATCCAAAACGTATGCAGAAAATTCCCGCTCTCCCCACAGTTCATGCTGTTGTCCTTGTACAAGACACCTAACCCACCTTGCTTCTTGTGGTGTTCCACCTGTAACACTGGTGAATTAAAGCTTGATATAGTAAATGACTAAATGTAAATGTAAGGTGGCATGATGGCCAGCATTCCACAGTGGTTATCACTCCTGCCTGACAACATGAAGGTCCTGGAATTGAGTCCCATCCAGGCCAGGGCCTTTGTGTGGAGTTTGCATGCATGGTGGTTTCCCCTACCACCAAAAAAAAACATGTACAATATAAGACTACAGATGGAAATGAACTGTTTAACTATAGTCTGGTACAAGCATCTCTGCTCTGGCTTAACGTATGATGAAACGAACAACAAAACAAAAACATATTCAATTTTACGATTAACTGACACGGAAAAAGAAGTATTAGCAGACCTGTGTGCACTCTCATTGCTACATTAGGTAGGTACCTAACCTACCTTTGATATTAAGACAATGTGAGAACATATATCTTCTCAGATCAACACAAATGTCTTTGAAATGGTACCATTTGCCACTGGACCTCAAAGAAACATAAAGATTTATCTATATTTGAGTTGATTTTCATTTTATAGACAATTGCAAAGTGTCATCTTCAAACCTCACAACATTCTAGATTAGAGTCAAGGTGGAATATACTGAGGTTGCTACAAAAGCACTAAAAACACTGCTACCATTTCCAACACATTTTTTCTGTCATAACAGCAACTGAAATAAGAGATGGACATGAGGAAGACACCATCATTCCGATGGGACCGTCTTGTTGCAGGAAATAAGCCCATGTTCCACTGACATTATGGTGAGTTTGGTTTTATTTACAATATACATGATCTGTGGTAAAAAAATAAAAAAGGTTGGACCCATGCTTTAGTGGGTGCAAATCCACAATCTATGGCTTTTCTCAGAAGTATCCCTGCACAAACAGTGAGTGACAGAAAATGCTGCAGTTGGAGTCCTAAACGAGAACATTGTAATATCATGGATGGTAAAACTGTCAATACATACATCCATTTGTAGTAGTATTAGTATTAAGATGTGGCATACAATGAGCGAATATTTGCAATGTCCTTAATGGAAAATGGGTTTGTGCACATTTATTAACTAGTCTATTTATTTTTGAACTACGTCTTTTCTTTTATTCTTCAAAAAAAGGCAAATTATTTTCTGGTAATAGTAGTGTCTAGCTGTTCTGAAGCGGGAAGACTGTGTTGGTGGGTGACAGCGTTGGCACGTGCCATGTCAGTTCACACTCAGACCCAGTCCTCCACGGGCAGAATCACTCTGACAGTATTTAGCCTGTCGCCCAGCAGGAGTCAACACTCTGACAATATCAGCTGTTACCCCAGGCTGTGGGGGCGACAGTCCCAACACAAACAGAAACACAGGATGCTACATCTAGGCTGTTTAGAACTGTGTAAACAAGAGTACATTTTAGACTGGTACAAACTGTACATCATTTTTACTTCAAGATGCAATTGAAAATACAATAATAATATTCTGTTTAGAAAAAGCAGACATTCGAGTAAGGAATGGAGGACTTTTGTTAATAAAATGCCAGTCCATTGTCCAGACCTTTGTAATGAGAATATAATGAGCTATAGTAGCTCTTTAGTGGCACTATAGTGGTCAGTGTTGGCATCAGCGGTGCTTATTCATTCCTTTTCAATCACTAATACTGTTACAGGTAACGAGTGCTGGAGTCTAGCACACCCTAATTTTTTTCCTTCTGGCGGAATCAGCCAATTCACCGACACATGCATTTGGATGGAAGACAGAACACTTGGAGAGTGTATTAATTACCATTAACACCATACATTTATTCAACTGTATAGTGTAAAGTATATAGGTATGCATATACATGTGTGTTTACAGTTGTGCTCATAAGTTGGCAGAATCTGTGATTTCTTTGGCCATTTTTCAGAGAATATGAATGATAACACAAAAACCTTTTTTTCACTTATAGTTAGTGGTTGGGTGAACCCATTTATTGTCAAACAATTGTGTTCTCTCTTTTTAAAATAATATTGACAACAGAAACTACCCAAATGACCCTGATAAAAAGTTTACATTCCCCAGTTCTTAATACTGTGTATTTCAACCTTTGACATTAATGACGGCTTGAAGTTTTTTTTAGTAGTTTTGGATGAGACTCTTTATTTTCTCAGATGGTAACGCTGCCCATTCTCCTTGGCAAAAAGCCTCCAGTTCCTGTAAGTTCTTGGGCTGTCTTGCATAAACTGCATGTTTGAGATCTCCTCAGAGTGGCTCAATAATATTGAGGTCAGGAGACTGAGATGGCCAGTCCAGAATCTTCACTTTATGCTGCTGTGGCCAATGACAGGTCGACTTGGCCTTGTGCTTTGGATTGTTGTCGTTGTTGTCCATGTGCACCGGGCTGATGTGTGCAAATTTTCCTCCAGTATTTTCTGCATGCTGCATTAATCTTTTTCTGTGCCTATGTAGCTCACACATCCCCAAAACATCAGCGATCCACCTCCATGTTTCACAGAAGGAATGGTGTATCTTTCATCATAGACCTTGTTGACTCCTCTCCAAATGTAACATTTATGGTTGTGGCCATAAAGTAAAATTTTGGTCTCATCATTCTAAATGACTTTGTTCCAGAAGTTTTGAGGCTTGTCTCTGTGCTGTTTTGTGTATTTTAAAACAGGATGCTTTGTGGCATGGCCAAACAATCAAATTATGCAAGATTTGACTTATGAGCACAACTGTTTATTGTTGTTATTATTATAATTGTTAAACACCTTACTGTTTGTTTAATTTATTTTTTTGCTGTCTGTGGGTTTATTCTTTTCTTATTCCATCCACGCAATCTGCACACACACAACACACACACACACACACACACACACACACACACACACACACACACACACACACACACACACACACTTACACACAAATAAGAGTATAAAGTTTTGTTCTGTTTTGCGTCTTATGTTTGTCCAGCACAAAAAGCAATAAAAATATAAATAAAAACATTTGGAGAAAACCCACAGTAACACTGGGAAGACATGCACACTCCACACAGAAAAACTGTCATTTGTGCGTATCGTTCCTATGAGCTTCTTTCTGTAAGGCAGGTGCACTAACCTTTCTGCCACCTTGCTCCCATTATTATTAACAAGGCTACAAAACTGAAATCGTAGGTGTGTCAATGCAATTATTTCATTGCCTCAGATTAGTCAGAACCTAAGCTCGGCATAATTGTGAAAATCAAACATTTTTGATTGATGAACTTATATGTGAATGAATGTGATGAACTTATAAATATGACTGCTCTCTGACACAGTGAAAGTGAGTTGGTAAACTAAAAGTACAGGACAGGTAAATTCCATCTAGCTTCACACTTTGCAAACCACTGTATAGTCAGATGGTTCCTGAACCCTACTCTGGAAGCAGCTCAAAAACAAACCTATACAGTAATTTTTGAAAAAATGTAGTGTGTACTGTGTTCTTGAGTTTAGAGTTTAGAAAAATGTATAAAGATGATTCTTATCATTGTCTTGAGCTGTGTCACATACTTTTCACATACTTTTGTCACTGGTTGGAAAAGAAAGCAGCAACTATCTCCCTCTGGCTGTAGTACTGACACTACAGCCGGCTCTAACTGTTGGATGTTCATTATTCCTGTGTCACTTTACAAATAGACAACTTTAGACAAGACAAGACAAGACATTTCATTTTGTATTGCCCAATTTTACAACAATAGACGCAAAGAGCTTAACAGACTGCACTAGACAACATTACATTTTGAGATATTCCACAAGTAAACATTACATTTTGAGATATTCCACAAGTAAAAAAAAAAAAAACCCAGTTTAGTGACCTCACTAATGTGCTGCCCCCACCCACACACACACACACACACACACACACACACACCTTTGTTTGTGGGGTCTAAAATGACACAAAGGTTCATCATTGTTGTGCCGTGCTCCAACACAGAGTTGTCGATCAAGACTGTAAGACTGTAGAACTTGTGCCGATGAAGGACCTATGGTCAGCTGTGTTGCAAACTCTTTTATTGCAGCTGCGCTAAAGTTTTGGTAAGACACAACGTATTTGTCAGAATTTGAGGGAAAGGTATAACTTATCTCAAATTCCAGGAGTGAGTAATCTGATAAAACAAACAAAAGAGAGAAGACCAAGAGATATAAATGATCTATTCCAGGAGCCAAAATAAGATAGTTTCCACTAATGTGTGTTGGCTTATTAACAAACTAGTTAAAAGACAGGGTTGTAAGCAGTAATTAAAATGCTCTGGCCAGAGGATCACACTCCTTATTTAGATGAATATTAAAGTCACCAACTAGAAGGATGTTATCGCCGTGGGTTATTAAGTCAGAGAGGAAAACTCCAAACTCATCTAAGAAAGAAGAGTAGGGCCCCGGAGGGTGATAGATTACAGCTAAATAACTTACTTTTAGGTTTTAAAACAACAAATACAATTGTAAATCTGTCTAAAATAAATACAATATATACAAAGTAAAAACTTATATTTATTTGGGTTGTAGTATTTACAAAGTAAACTAGGCTGACAGATAACTGTAATATCCAGGAAGAATCGGTAAAGGCCCGCTGGTGACTTTAGCAATGTAGAACCTGAGCCGTGATGTGTTCAAAGTCCCCTGTGCAGTACACATTATCCAGCAGTGTACTGGATAATGTGTACTTGCTTCAGCAGATCGCCCTCTCCTCCAGAGACCTCTTTTAGTGCCATTCTACAACATTTAGTAACAGCGCAGAGCACAGAGTATAAGGTTGTGTTTTAGTCTTTCTTAAGAGTGCCTAATTCACTGGTAACTCCTCTGCCCCAGTTGCTGTAACTGTTCCTGGCAGCTGCGAGGCCCGCTGTGTACACATGCCAAACTATTACCTGATGAATTTGTTTCTAGCCCTGTAATCCTGCAGTGCTTTGTTCCTTCATGGCCCCTCTGCTATGCTAAATCACTGTGGCTTTGTTTGTGTATGTGTTCAGGCGTCACTTGTTGATGAATAAGGGATGAAGTGCTGAGCCCACTGCTGTGGAGGGAAACTCCCAGAGCAGCATCTACATACACACTCACAGACTGCTCTAATGTATACAGACACAGTGAGACACACACCAGGACAGCGCGCTCTCAGGTGATAATTACAGTTCTGGTGCACTGTGCCTCCAATGGGGAATATTTAAGTGGTCAAATGAAGTGATATACTGTGGAGCAAGAAGTCCAGGGGACACTCTCTGTGAGTGTATGTACAGTATATTCTAGTGTGGTGCGCAGGCAGAGGTGGAAAGTAACAAAGTTTGTATTTTAGTAGAAGTAGATTTTTAAGGTATCTGTACTTTACTTGAATACTTATTTTTCTTACAGCTTTTTACTTTTACTTCCTGCTTTTGAAAACAAATATCTGTACTTTTTACTTCTTACATTTTCAAAATAGGCTCAAGGGGTTAGGTTAGGGTTACAACATGACATAAAAGACGTAGTTAAGAGGCCGCAAAGATACATTGGAAGCTAGGCTGTGCGAGCGTGGAATTGTAACAGAAAGTGAAAGCTGAAGCAACACGGAGGAGGACGATAAAGCAGTTACCTATAAAAAAGCTACACTCGATGCTGCGTAGCATTACGCTATGGGGAAACATTCTTTGTGTGACCGATTGTGAAGCACGAGTGTCAAACACTCCAAGAATTGGCTTATAATACCTCGTGACGCAGCTCATCAGTACAGCTGTGTTATTGCACGCGGGAGCGTCTTCAGGTTTCTTTGACTTCAGATCGCATTGTGTGAAGTGTGAGCAAACCTACTCTCTGTGCCAGTACAAAAAATTATAATAATACTAAGAAAAGAAAGAGGAGTGAATAAGTAAATTCCTTTCTGAAGCAAACAGTACATTTAAATAAATAAATAAGTATCATGGCTGGGGTTATGAAAAAATGTGTTCCTCCGTGCCAGAGGCACATTGCTGACGATGATCAGCATGAATTTTGTTTTGAGTGTATGGGGGAAGAACACGCGTCTCTCGGACGTTCTGGGGAGTGTGAGCACTGTGATCTTTTGCCTGCTAAGATCCTACGTGCCCGGCTCGCTTTCTTTAAAGAGGAGCGATCCGTCTCCCCACTCCGGTCGTGGGGTTCGCGTGTTGATCTGGATGAGGCGCAGGGATCAGCTAGCCCTATGTCCCTTGCGCTCTCACCAGATGAGGCAGACACCGGCTCTGTGCTCGGGCGGGCGCGCTATGGCGCTTCCCGCGAGCACGTTGATGAAGCCTCATCCCTGGCTTCTGGGGGCGCCGCAGCCTCGGAGCGCTCTTCCCGCTCTGACGCTGTGTTTGAGGAGCTGCTCAAAGTGGTTACAAGAGCAGTGGTGCGGCTGAATATTGAGTGGCTGTTATAATAATTTTAATTCTTATGTTTAGAGTTACTGGGGGCTTATAGTTCTCTTCAGGTCATGTCAAATTCATGTCATGTCCTTCGTGCTAATCCAAGCAGGAAGTAGACATAACAGGACTGAAACATGGCTTGTCACGGGACTTCTGCACCTGGACCATTGTGAACGCCTCTCACTAAGGACGTCACTGTGTTGTATATAATCCCATGTTTTGTTTACATCTGGGAGCAAACCTGTCACTGTACCCTTGTACTGTGTGTCTCTTTGCTCATCCTTGCAAGGATTAAAACTTGACCATTGCTTGTTAAATTATAATCTGTCTCCGTGTCTCTCTGGTTAAATATATGGATATAAAATATTCCTATAACAGTGGCTTCAGGAGCAGGGTCCCCCAAAATACTCTAAACTGGATGACAGTTGGCCAGGGGGAGGGATCACAGCGGTAGTCTCTCCCCTTCTTCGGGGACCTCCATGAGGAGCTGGCACGCTCATGGAATAAGCCCTAATCGTCCCGTGTTTTTGTGCCTTCGACGTCGATTTATTTGACTATCGTGGGTCAGGCTGGTGCAGCACTGCACACCATGGCGGTTTTGCAGGCATACCAGGCTGAGCTGCTCAAAGATTTGAGCACAGGGGGTACTGTGGACGAGGACGCGTTTCCTGAGCTACGCCGTGCCACAGACCTCTCTCTCCATGCAACTAAGCAGACAGCCCGCGCTATTGGCCACTCCATGTCTGCTTTGGTTGCGACGGAAAGACATCTGTGGCTTAACCTCACTGGCATCAAGGAGAAGGACTCCTGGATGCACCCATCTCGCCTTCCGGTCTTTTTGGCGAAGCTGTGGACTCCGTCGCCACTAAGTTCTGTGAGGCTAAACACTACGAGGAGGCGTTTGTGAGGTTCCTTCCTCTCCGTGCTCAGCAGCCGGGACCGTCGGCCACCCAGTCCCAGCCAGGTCCAGCCCCTTCTGGAAAAAGTGGGATGCCCAGAAAGAGAGTGTGGCAAATCGTGCCCCCCCTCGTAAGGACTGGGGAGCAGATTCTCACGCTGCTCAAAAGAGAATGGATCTGCGTAATATTATCTCAGCCACAAAGCAGAGGCCCTGAAATTGGCGCGCCCATGGCCGCGGGGGTGTGCTGCCACCGTGTGGGGCGCAACAAAATCCAACAGAGTTTAAAGACTCCATGTCGACACCCTCAGGAGCCCGCTGTTTTTTCTCCGCCGCCACTGGCGCTTCGGGGAGCAGCAGTATCCAGCGCAATTAGAAGTGACCGAACGTCTCCTGCCTTGGTTCAGGACGGCGGGTGTCTTAAATCCCCCCCAAAAAAACGACGTACCAAAACTACTGCCCCTTTCGGAGAAACTGGCAGCATGGAGGCTACTGCCTAATATCTCCCCGTGGGTAATAAGGACTGTGGCCAAAGGCTACAGAATTAAGTTCGCCTATCGTCCTCCGCGTTTCAATGGCGTGGTCTCTACTTCCGTGAAACCGGAACGAGCCCATGTATTGACACAGGAACTGCAGGTTCTGCTGGACAAAGGGGCCATAGAACGTGTCCTCCCACCAGACGAACAATCTGGGTTTTACAGCCGGTATTTTCTAGTTCCGAAAAAAAATGGGGGGCTGCGCCCGATTTTAGACTGTGGAGCGGGTTAAACCGCTACCTCAAAGCATTAAATTTCAAAATGCTCACAATAAAAAGGATTGTGCCCCAGATCTGATTAGGCGACTGGTTTGTCACTATCGATCTAAAGGACGCGTATTTTCACATAGAAATCCTGCCACAGCAGAGAAAGTTCCTGAGGTTCGCTTTCGAGGGCGAAGTGTACCAGTATCGGGTTCTTCCATTCGGCCTGGCCTTGTCACCCCGTACATATACAAAATGCATGGATGCAGCCTTGGCTCCTTTGCGACTCCAGGGCATCTGCATTTTGAATTACAAAGACGACTTGCTGATATTAGCTCAGTCTCAGGAGCTAGTGCTTCGACATCAGGATGTCGTTCTAGCTCATCTCGACTCCCACAGGACAAAATATCTAGGGGTTGTTTGGGACTCAACCGAGATGCAGGCACATCTGTCTCCTGCACGTGTCAGGTCCATTGTAACTACCCTGAAAGCTATCAGGCTAGGCCAGGAAGCATCCACGGTAATTCCTTTGCGCCTTCTGCACATGAGACCGTTTCAGCTGTGGCTCAGAGCCAGGGGGTTTCATCCAAGGGCCAACTGCCTGAAGCAATTAAGGGTTACGTGCCGAGGGCTTCGTACCCTATCTATGTGGTTCAGACCCCAGTTTCTTACTTTGGGTCCCACCCTAGGTCCATGTTGTCGTCGCATGATGCTAACGACAGATGCATCCCTCACGGGCTGGGGCACGGTCTTAGATGGCCGTCCAGCCCAAGAGAGATGGAGAGGCCAACTTCTCGCATGGCACATCAATTGCCTTGAGATGAAGGCTGTGTTTCTGGCCCTGAAATACTTCCTCCAGCAGCTAAGGGGCTAATATGTCCTAGTACAGGTAGACAGCACAGCGGTGGTGTCTTACATAAATCGTCAGGGCAGACTGCGTTCGTGCCGCTTGAACAAGCTAGCGCAGCAGGTGCTGCTTTGGGTTCAGGACAAGTTCCTGTCCCTCAGGGCGATTTATATCCCCGGGCACATAAATGTGGGAGCAGATTTATTGTCCAGACAGATTGTGACACATGGGGAGTGGAAACTCCATCCCAAGGTAGTGAGCCAAATCTGGGAAAGATTTTACGAAGCAGAGATGGACCTCTTTGCTTCACAGCAGACTGCACAATGTCCCCTCTACTTCTCTCTGACTCCTCCAGCTCCCATTGGGTCTGGACGCAATGGCCCATGTGTGGCCCAGACTGTGCCTTTATGCATTTCCCCCGGTGGCTCTGCTCCCGGGAGTCCTGGCGAAGGTCTGTCAACAGGGGTCGAGCCTCTTACTAGTAGCGCCCCGTTGGCCGACCAGAGTGTGGTTCTCAGACCTAATATCTCTCCTCGACGGCTCGCCATGGGTGATTCTGACCAGGAGGGTTCTTCTTTCTCAGGCACAGGGGACAGTGTTTCATCCCTGGCCCGAGCTCTGGAACCTTTACGTCTGGCCCCTGAGGGGGACCAAATAAGAGACGTCGGGCTCCCAGCCCCTGTTGTAGAGACTATTTAAGTGATAGGTCCCCCTTTACTAGGAGAGCCTATGCCTGCAAATGGCGTGTCTTTGATGCCTGTTGTGCTACACACCATACAGACCCAGTCCACTGCCAGATTGTTTCAGTGTTGGAGTTTCTGCAGGACAAACTGTCCTCGGGCACTAATCCTAGCACACTCAGGGTTTTTGTGGCCGCCATTTCGGCTTGCCACGCCCTGATTGACGGGGTCTCGATAGGGAGACACCCTCTAGTTGCCCGCTTCATTCGAGGGGCCAAGCGGTTGAGACCACATACTAGAGCTAGAGTTCCTTCCTGGGACCTAGCTATAGTGCTAGAGGGCTTAGTAAGCACTCCTTTTGAACCACTAGAGTCAGCGTCTGTCAAGTTTATGACTCTAAAGATGGTTTTCTGGCGGCCATTACAACTCTCAAGAGGGTTGGAGATTTGCAGGCTTAGTTTCGCCCTCCTGCATAGACTTTGCGCCTGGGCTGGTCAAAGCCATTTTGCATCCTCACCCTAACTATCTTCCAAAAGTTCCATTCTCGACCTTAAATCCGGTCATTCTTGAAGCCTTCTGTCCTCCGCCATTTACAACACCGGAGCAGGAGAGACTTCACTTACTGTGTCCAGTACGTGCCCTCCAGACTTATGTCCACCGCACTAGCCAGTGGCGTAAGTCCAAACAGCTGTTTATATGCTACGGGGGCTGCAAGCTGGGGGTTGCAGCTACCAGACAGACTATATCACGTTGTGTGAGGGATGCCATTGCCCTGGTCTATGAGGTGGGCGTTCAAACTTCGCCCATAGGTGTAAGGGCTCATTCTACTAGAGGGGTTGCAGCTTCAACAGCTCTAGCAAAAGGTGCCCCTCTTCAGCAAGTTTGTGACGCGGCAGGCTGGTCATCCCCACACACAGTCATTAGATTCTATAGTTTGGATGTTCATGCTGCTCCGGGCTTGCATGTCCCTGAGTCATCCCAAAATTGTGTTTGAGACTTCTTTTGTGTTTGTGCACACTTCACAACCCGAGGGGTCCAGACACTTGCACAAGAATGAAATTCTGCGCTGCAATGCCGCACTGGGCGTGTCCGTGCGCTCTTCAGACAAAGTTGACTCTGTTCAGGTGCGCGCAATCACACAGCTGCCGCTGATGAGCTGCGTCACCAACCGAGGTATTATAAGCCAATTATTGGCGTGTTTGACACACGTGCTTCACAACCGGTCACACAAAGAATGTTCCCTATAGCGTATTGCTATGCAGCATCGAGTGTAGCTTTTGATAGGGAACAAGGTGGGATCTGATGGCCTGACAGATGAAGAGAGAGAACAGCGTGTAAATGTAGAGGCTCAGTCTTTTAATAATCAGCCAAGCTTCCCGCTTTTTAAGGGAACAGGGTTACAGTCAAGTCACCTGAGACACTCTTTTTGGGTTACTGTAGGAGCCCAGGTATCACTGCATGTGACTTTATAATAGACTGTCAATATTGCAACTTGATCATCACACAGGGAGTAACTCATCTTATATTGAAATAAAATAGGACAATTGTATTTAATTACAATAACAACATACCTCTTTCTGGGCCAAAATCAAGAAACCAAATGACCCTGATAAAAAAAAACGTTTACATATTCTGGTAATTTTTGCCTGACTACATGCACATAAGTTGACACAAACAGGTTTAAATGGCTACTAAAGGTAACCTCCTCACCTGTGATCAGTTTGTGTGTAATCAGTGTGTCCTCCTGCAGGTCCCTTGCAGCTTTCATCCAGTAATGCACTGACATTCTGTATTCTGAGTCATGGAGAAAGCAAGAGAATTTTCATCTGTGGGAAATGAAAATTCAACTGTATTAAACAAGGATATTAAAAGATATCCAAGGAATTGAGAATGCCAATGAGCACTTTTCAAACTTGTATAAAGTAGAATGAAGTAGAAAATTTGAAATTCTGTTAAAACCAAATCAAGGTCAAGTACAAACCTGATTAAAAAAGAATGCAATGTTGTTCAAGACATTGTTAGGAAGAACAGCGTACTTTGATTAAAAAGTTGATTGGAGTAGGGAAAAGCCTATAAAGAGGGGCAAAAAAATGATAGGCTGTTCAGCTCAAATTATCTGCAATGCCTCAAAATGGACAGCAGAACCAGAAAGAAGTGGAAGAAAACAGAAGACAACCATAAAAATGGATCAAAGAATAACCAAAATGGCTGAAGCTCAGCCAATGATCAGCTCCAGGATGATAAAAGAGCGTCTGGAATTACCTGTAAGTACTGCGACAGTTAGAAGACGTCTGTTAAAGACAGAAGTACCTCTTTTAAAAAAAGGCATGTGCAGAAGAGGTTACAATTTTCCAAAGAACACATCAACTGGCCTAACTGGGGGTGGCCAGCCAATCCCCAGACCTTAATCCAATCAAGAAGCTGTTTCTGAAGCAAATCCAAGAAATGTAAATGAATTGTGGAATGTTGACGAATCATGGAGTGGAATAACAGCTGTGAGGTGCCACACATTGGTGCCACACAGATGTGAAGCAGTTTTAATAAACTGTGGTCATACAACTAAATATTAGTTTAGTGATTCACAGGATTGCTAAAAGAAACAAAAATGTCTGTACAAAACAGTTTGTACAAACAGAGTTTGTACAGTCAACAGCAGACACTGCTATTTTTTTTAACACACCCTCTGGTAACTTGTTTGCCACTTAGCAATAAAAATATACTAATACGATTATTATTATATGATTATTCTGGTTAGTCACATTGTACTGCTATTCTATTGAACAATACTGTACTTGGATGTTTCAACATGACAACGAGCCAAAGCACAAGGCTAAGGCGACTTGCCATTAGCTACAGCAGCATAAAGTGAAGGTTCTTGACTGGCCATCTCAATCTTCTGACATCAGTATCATTGAGCCACTCTGGGGAGATCGCAAATGTGCAGTTAATGCAAGACAGCCCAAGAATTTACATAAACTAGAGGCTTTTTGCAAAGAAGACTGGGCAGCTTTACCACCTGAAAAACTCAAGAGTCTCATCCACAACTTCTACAAACGTTGTCACTGATGTTAAAGGTGGCAATACACAGTATTAAGAACTGGGTCATGTAAACTTTTGATCAGGGTCATTTGAGTATTCTCTTATGTCATTATGATTAAAAAAGAGTAAACACAATTGTTTGAAAATAAATGGTTTCACCCAACCACTAACCATAAATAAAAGAAATGTTTTTGTTTTAACGTTCATATTCTCTAAAAAAATGGCAAAAACAAATCAAAAATTCTGCTACACTGAGATTAACTGTTTTTAGATTGTTATACATAAGTCAGAATAAGGTTTTTATTCTAAAATAACCTTGTAAACCCCAAAGAAAAGGGAAAATGGGCTTAATGGGCTTTAGCACAAGAACCCCTCATCACAACCCGGTTTAGCTTTGTACTTGTGATAGACAGATATGTAAGACAGCCCCCCTTGATATCGGTGCTATTAGGGCTAAATTCAATTAGCCCAGAGGCCTATAACAGATCATGTACAGTAGCTAGTGAATATATGCTTTACATTGACAGTGGCAGTGGCAGGGGCTTGTCAGGATCCATTCCTGTCTCTATGTTCTCCCTGTGTATCCCCCGCCTCAACTCACTCCTCATCCCCCCACTATATAAGAAGACTGGTTCTCGCTCAACACTTCGGCAGTTTGTTTTGCAACTAACATAGTTAGTGCTACATTTGCCATGTAATGACTTGGAGTGTGGAAGATAAGTCGGTGCAGTTTTGTACATTGGCAGCCTAACGGGGCTGTGACAACATGGCTCTCCAGAGCTTGTTTTTGAATGGCCTTTCTGAACAACTGAAAGATGAATTTGCTTTGAAGCATGACTCTAAGGATCTCAATTCTTTAATCTCCACAGGTACATAAAGCAGATAATTGCTTTTGTGAGCGCCACCGTGAGCACAGCCGTGAGAGAGCCAGGTGACCCTTTACCAGCACACCCATTTCTTGCTTTGTTCCTCGACATAACATTAGTGTGCCTTTACCCATTCCTTTTGGCCTGAAACCTCAAATTACAGCAGAAGAGGTACCAATGCAGCTGTGTTGTGCCAAACTAACCTCTGCTAAGCGACAAGTCAGAATCAAGGCTGGTGAGTGCTTATACTGCGGTCAATCGGGCCACTTCCTAGTTAGTTGTCCTTTCCGGCCAAAATATTGGGCTCACCAGTGAGTTTGGGGGTGCTGCCCTGAACCCCAAACAATATGGTTTTTCAAGCCACCATCAACAACTTTACACTGCCTTTGACTGCTTTAGTTGATTCTGTGACAAACTATAATTTTGCACTACAGACTGGTTTGGAGAAGCTACCTTTCAATACTCCACTAGCCGCAAATACTGTAGGAGATTATACCACCTCCTGTGCAGACTTACGCTCCTGTTGAGCAATGAACTCATTGAGGTCCTTTACAAGGAGCAAGGGCTTTTGCCTAAACCTCACAGACCATATGACTGTGCTGTTGACCTCCTTCCAAGTGCTACTCTGCCATCAAGCCACCTTTAAAGCTTGTCTAAACCTGAATATGGAGCCATGGGAAGGTACATCAAGGACTCAAAAGCTATGTCCACCTGGTGCCGCACATACTGCTTGAAAAAAAGCTATTTGTTAAAGCAGAGTAATGTTCAGCGTCAAGTCAGTCAGTTTTCTTGGGCACATCATTGATAGTGGGCAGGTGGCGCCAGACCTTTCCACGATTCAAGCTAATTGGCTGCAACCTGAGAACCATAAGCAATTGCAAAGGTTTCTTGGATTTGCCATTTTTATTAGCAATTGTCAGAAATTACAGTTCTGTGGTTACACCGTTGAGTCTTCTCACCTCCTCCAAAATACCATTTTTTTGGACTCCAGACACTGAGCAGGCCTTCCGGACTCCCAAGGACAGATCCACCTCCACACCTGTCCTCATTCACCTAGCTCCTAGATCCAGCTCCTTAATCTATTGTGTAACTGGAGGTTTCTGACACTGGAGTGGATACAGTTCTGTCCCCACTCCAGCTGGGAGCAAGGGTGAGTCTCTCCTTGGGATTCCTCCCCCAATCAAACAGATAATGTAAAAGGATCAATCAAAACCTGGAGACAGCCCTTTGCTGTGTAGCGGCCCAAAACCCATCTGATTGGAGCCAGCATCTTCCCTGGGTGGACTATGTTAACAACTTTCTCCCTTCGTCTGATCTTGGCATGCCCTGTGTCATGTTTTAATGTGCACTTGGTTATCTGCCTCTCTTGTTTCCAGAACAAGAAGCTGCGATAGCTGTTTCCTGGGTACAGGACCATGCTCGATGCTGGAGCTTCTGCTTTAATTTACGTGGATCTGGATTTTATTTATTGGTAGGCTACATGCTTTACAAATGTGCTATGTTCTCAAGAATAAATCTTCTGTCCTGGTTGTGACTGTGACAGTTGGATGTAGAAGTGTTTCTGATAGGCATCTCTTTGCGGTGTCTCCTCTGCCCAGCATCAGAGCACTCATCAGAGTCTAATCTGAAGGAGCGAGTGTGCTGATACAACCGTTTGTGCGCAGCCAACGTGTATTAAACAACTTCACTAGAGTAAAATTTACAATTTCAGCTTGTTCAAGCTCAGTCTGATCTGATTTGTCTTTAAAGGCCTGTTCACACCGGGACGAATTTCGCCGACGTTATTCGCAAACGTTTAACGCCTCGCGACTAAACAATTAGCGCCAATCTGAGTGCTCACACCGACGCGAAAAACGCCACGCGTAAAAGCGTCAGTTTTTAAAAAAACACCTCGGGTTCCTTTTTTTGGTTTGACGCGCTGTGTCAAAAACTATTCGACCAATGAGATTAGCAATTTTGCTCACGTGTGTGGAGCTTCTGAAGTTACAGTAAAACACAACTTGGGGGCGCTCAAACACAAAACGGTCTTGCCGAACACACATACGTAAGGGCAAAGAAGATATACACTAAGTACCGTCTACACCTTTGTATTTACAATCTATGGTCTACACAGCCGGGAAGAAATAAGACAAAGAAGATGCAAGGCAAGATGAATGTAGAGCTGCTGGTCTCGTTGGTGTCGGAACACAAAGAACTTATGACAAATGCGACATCGATTACAAAAATGACTTGCTCTCTTCTTCTGAGTGAAAAGCGAGTGTCAGAAGCGTAAAGTTGCGCAGCGCCACTTTGTGTACCGGGGTATTTCTGTTTTACATTAAGCACCATCTAATGTCAGGGAATGAATTTGCATGTTCACTCGGCTCATCGTCAGCGAAAATCGCTTGGGTGTGAACACAGAAAACGCGTTGAAAAACGCTGGCGAATAACGCGCGACGATATTCGTCCCGGGGTGTACGGGCCTTAAGAATGAAACTTAGTAAACAACGGTGATAACTTGAGCGGTAGAGGTGATAGATGTGTAATTTCTTTCTGGTCACAATCAATGTCTGTCTTCTCGGGGGAGGTAGGGTGTATCAGGTCTTTTTTTGATTTTTTTTTTTTTTTTTTAATGTAGGATGAGATAAATCATTAGAGCTGTTTCTCAAGACCAGACAATTTTTTTTAAACTAATCCCTGCAGCTGAGTGTTGTTATTTATTATATCAATTGTATATAGCGCTTTTCTGGGTACGCAAAGACACTTTACATATCAAATATTCATTTACTCCACAGTCACACATTGGTAGTAAGCTACATCTGTAACCACAGCTGTCCTGGGGCAGACTGACAGAGACGTGGCAGCCATTCTGCCCCTACGGCTTCTCCGACCATCACCAAATACATTCACATTCTCACACATCATACAAGGCAAGGTCGGTTAAGTGTCTTGCCCAAGAACACAACGACAGTATGAACTGAAAACGGGAGAGCGGGAATCAAACCTACTACCTTCCGGTGGAAGGACGGCCTCTCTACCACTGAGCCACTGCCGCCCTGTTGACTGATTACAGCAGAGCAATGTTCTGATCGGACATATATAGGCTATGTTCATTACTGATTATTAATTAGGCTAATAGTAGCAAGCTTTATATGTTTGCAAATATATTTTTAAATCCAAACCAAAGGAATGCAGCACTCCTAGTTTTCAGTTATGCCTTAAGTTCTTTGTGCAAGCTGTTGTTTGTGACAATTTATCATTAAATCTTATGTAATGTGATTTACTGCTGTTACTGTAGTGTGCGCTTCTAAATATAACAATACATTTATTAGCCCCTCCGCCCAATATCACCACCAGCTGCCTTATGAATACAAAAACATACAGTTTTCCATGTTCACAACAACCTAGTGGTCAAAGCTTTGGCCTTTAACAAGCTACGGTTTGATTCCCACTGTAGGAAATTAGATTCAGTGTGAACCATACAGTGTTTAACAAAGGGAAGAACGAGCATTCAAATTCCAACAAACATCCAGCAAATCTTCAACAACTTTAGCAAAATTCAAGGGCCTCAGCATCCACACGCAATGGCTTTAGCCACTGTACACATGTCTAGGTTTTACTGAAATTAAGACATGTTCAATTATTAAATTGTTCTTCATTCCATTTTTAACACATCTTTTTCGGCCTTTTTGAATGCAGAGTTCCATCAGATGACTGTCACCCCCCACCCCTAACAGAAACCTTGTAGATATAATTGTGACTAAAATTGTGAAGAGATACAATTCTTTTTTGATTTTGTAATACATGTGCTCTGATGACATTCTGCTGAAAAATCAATGGCAGCTCATTAGATTCGTATAATGGCATATCAGCTGAAGTGAGACATAATGGAGGCAGAAAGTGCGCAGTGCAACAATGTTAGAGAGAATGCCACAGCAACACATACATATATACATATGTGTATATATATACATATATATATATATATATATATATATATATATATATATATATATATATATATATATATATATATATATATAAGGTTTGAGATGGAATGTCTCAGGATAACAGTCAACTGCCTTAGAGTGGCCTTATAAAGGAGACACATCGCTTAAGAAGAGAGAAATCCAAAGAAATGCACTGTTAAATGCAATTTTTTTCATTTGAGACAGTGTCTGTTCATGCAAAATAAATTCATGCATATTTTAAAGAACAATGCAAATGAAAAAGTATGACAAACACCCCTTATAGCTGGAATTTTAATTATAAGTGTGGCCCCATTGCAAATGAGGATGCTCTTTTGTCTATGCTTCCCCCCTCCCCTCCCCTATTTTTTACTTTGTACCCACAAGCCATTATGCTGCCCCATGTCTTGAATTTAAAATCTAGAGACAAAGCAGAAGAAATAATACAATTCTGCCATTCCAAAGAACCATCTCATATTTTATACAACAAAGTGTCTGTTGTTTTCAGGGGGAAAGAGACAGCCGCAGAAAGAACACACAAGGCATTGCTGTCGGATTTGTCTGATTCTGCTGCCTGTGACTCTGATATTTCCAAGAACTTTGACTGAAAGGTTTGATTGTTGCTGCAGTGACTCACCTTGGCCCAGAGAAAAGAGGACGGCCTGTCAAACCACTCTTTACCTACCTCTCGCATTGATTTGAGTCTGGTCAGGTTTGCACTCCCCTCCTCTCTCTCATATGGCCTACTTTCTAAACAGCCCTTATACCATGTGACTGCTCATTAATGCATCCACACCCAAACTAATGCACAAAACTTGACCCCCCAGGATTAGGTCAAGGACTCCCCAAAGTCAACCAAATGCTCTCTTTTCCAGTTTTTCCCTGCCTCTTGTTTTAAAACCCATATATTTTCCTTTGAGCCCCAAGCTGTGTCACTGCTCAAACCTTTAAAGCTCCCAAATATGGCTGATACAATGGCCCTCTTTTTCAGTAAAAATTCTCTCTTTGATCAGAAAATCAGATCCTATGAAAGCCAACTTTTCACTATATTATTTCACTTTCAAATAATACAAGACAGATGCCAAGTTGTCATAAAAGTGAATGTGATCCTTTGTTTAGGACTCCACCAGTTAGAGGGAATTGAAGAACCAGTTAGAGGATACAAAGTGACCCTTCATCTCTCCCCAAAGAGCTCATTTGAAATCCTATGGTGCCACTTTTTTTCCTCTCATTGGTGTTGGGCAGTAAAGGACAGCCTCGTAAATAAGACTTGATCTCATTCCCTCTTGAAAGGGCATGGTAACACTCTGCTGATGTCATTGTGTGTGAGTATGGAGACACGATCGATACAAAGAACATACAACAGGAAGTCAGTTTAAACCTGTTTCTGCAATTATCTCTACACACAGTAGTTTGAGTATATCACCATCATAAAGACCGGACATCATCCTGGACCATTTGAGGCGAGAAGACAAGCTCTTTATTTCTATTTTTGGAAATCCTTATTTTAAGTGCGCACCATAAATAAAGCACATTCTATTATTAATAAATTTTATTTTTAATAATACAGTTTTACAAGAAAAAACAGCTAATCCCATTCTAATAAAGTGGAGAAAATTGTCAATGGTCAAAATTTGGAATTAAACCTAATCCTAAAGCTTATAGGTAATTTGGGACAGAGCTTAAGGTTTACTTTTGCTTTCAGCAGTGGCACCTAAACATTAGAGTTGAGTCGTATACTCGGCTGAAAAGAGTATCTGATATGAATAAAGCACTTTTGCAGAGTACGAGTATTATACGAGTAATACAAGCTAATATCTGTGCTTGGATTGAATAAAAATCCTCATTGGGTAGCTGACTGTGTCTGTTTTCTGTGACAGCACCCCTCCCCTACACACACAGCCGCTCTGCTCACTCACTCACACACAGAACACTGAGAAGAGAACAGTGCTCTTTCTCTTTCTGTCTCCCCCTCAGTCACTCAGGTTCACGAGTCTTTTCCTGTTAACGTTTACGGTTTCTTCAGCTTCAGGTTTGTTTTTTATTACGGTTTGTTTGTAGTACTTATTAACCAGTAGAGTTCTGATAATGTGGTGTTTGTTCAGACGTGGTGACTGGTAGAATGCGACTAGCATTGCGTCTCTGCCTGTAAGATTTTATTTTTTCTTTTTTTAACCGTCTGCTGGCTCTAACCATTTTTTTGACTTCACACAAAAAATAAAGTAGTGGTATAAAAACTACTATATTACAAATTAATTAGCTACACACGCACACTCTCTCCCTTTCTGCCTGTCATCAGAGTTGTTTTTTTTTTTACTCATCTGCTGGCTCTAACCACCAGTTTTTTGAGTGTCTGACACTTTCTTGCTGTATTTTATAAAAAATAAAGGAATTAGTGGTATAAAACTATAATACAAATGAATTAGCTACACACACGCACACACATACCTGGTGATGAAATAAAAAAAGAAAAAAAGAACCAACAAAAAAAATTCACACTGATAATAAAAAAAAGAAAGTTTAGATAAAAACTCTTGTTCATGACATTTTTCTTTATAATTGCAAACCCATGTGTTGTATTCTTTGTTGCAAAACTTGTTCAAACATAGTTTGAACTGTATATAGTTTGTTATTGTGATCAAAACCATTAATCTGAAGCTCAATGCTGATACTGTCATGTAAATAGTTTTCTAATCAGCAATAAATATAACAATTTCTGATCAACCCATATTAACTGCATAATTAAAAATAACATACCAGTTAAAGCCCCGCCCATTTCAAGTCAACCCGACCACGTCTGGGTTAAATCCCGCACACTTCCTGGTTAAACCCCACCCACTTCTGGGTTAGGTCACGCCCAGTCCGAGTACAGATACAGATACAGATAATTCATATGGTTAACACATACAGATACAGTAATGCTGTACTCGCTCATCCCTACTAAACATACAATAGCCTACCTGATATTTCTTTCTTCTTTCTGATATTTCTAGTAGGGGATAATGGTTTAAACCCCAATTAGTATATTGTAAAAGCAATCATCTGTGAGAAAAGAGGCTTTATGATCCCTTTTACTGTGTATTATGGAGGATTTTAATAGGAAGGATTGGCCAGTCCCATGCTTGCAAAAACACATGCTCAAAAAAGAAGCACTCCCATTAGTCTACACCGGCTTCTCATATGTCAATAAAATGTATTTTCAGCACTAAAAATGTCTTTCAACAGACAACTCAAAAAATAAAAACATCAACAGAGAAAAGGAAGGCAACATGAAACACTGGCAAATACTGTAAATTCTGTCAACGTAATGTTTAACGATGAGGAGATTGTTGTCCTCACAGTTAAGCTAACGCTATATGCTAAACTTTAGTTTGGTGTAATGTGTTATTTTGTAATGGAAAGCTTTTGTTTTTTTAATAAGAGAAGCAGTAGACCCTTGGCTGTCTTTGGGGGAGAGAAATCTGAGACATGGGCGGCTAAAAGGAAATTAGATAGAGGAGCTTTAAAAGTATAGATAAAGAGGTAGAAATGTCTTCCAGTGAAATTCACACATTCAAATTCTTACTTAAAGGTGCATTAAGGAAAACCCTGAGTTTTTGTTCCAGAGACAGAAGCAATCACAGTGAAATCAGACAATTTCTACATATCAAGCTGTGGCTGTTATTGTTAAGTTATTTGAACCATTTAAATGTCCGTATTTAAATAATTTTGAAACAGCTTTAACAAAAAAATTCACTATGAAATATGTTTCATTTGAATAAAATGTTAAGGCAAAAGCATCAAGTCAAGATGGGCATTCCCATCAAAATAGTGTAGCAATATCAGAAAGGAGTTTCTCAAAGAAATATTGCAGGAAAAGAGTTTGAATTTATCATGCATAATATCATTCAAAGATTTAGAGAATCTGGAACAATCTCAATCTGTGCATAAGGGTCAAGGCCGGATGCCTGTGATCTTTGGGCATCCAGTATGGTTGGCCAAAGATCACAGGCATCCAGTAGGGTTTTCTGGCCTTGACCTTTACGCACATAAATTGTGCGTCAGATACAGGAATGCTACTGTTATGGAAATCACAACATGGGCTCAGGAACTTCCAGAAAACATTGTTGGTGAACACAATCCACCGTGCCATTCGCCATTGCCAGCTAAAAGACTAGGTAAAAATCCATATCTAAACATGATCCACTCTGGGCCAAAGATAATTTAAAATCTACTGTGCAAAGCGGTTTCAAACAAATCAAAATTTTAAGTTCTTTTTGGAAAACTGGGACGACATGTCATCCGGACTAAAGAGGACAAGGAAAACTCAAGTTGTCTACATCGCTCAGTTCAAAAGCCTGCCTCTCTGATGGTATGGGGTTGCATGTGTGCATATGTTATATCTAGCTTACACATCTGGAAAGGCACCATCAATGCTGAAAGGTATATCCAAGTTCTAGAACAACATATGCTTCCATCCAGACATTGTCTCTTTTAGGGAAGACCTTGCATTTTCCACCATAACAATGCCTGCAATCATGACTGCGTAGAAGAAGGATTCGGAACTGAAATGGCCAGATCTTTCACCCTTAGAAAACATTTTGCGCATCATAAAGAGGAAGATGCGACAAAGACTCTCCTGTGCCTTAACAACTCTCACATCAGGAGTCACACTTCCCTTTCTTAGCCAACGACCATGAGACCAGAACAGCCTGGTCCATCAGGTTTGGTTTCAAGGGAAACTCCTCCTTCTAGAGATATATGATCAGCTCTCTTACCAGTTGATCTCAGAATTGATAAAGTCTATCTCTCTCTTGGAATTAGAGACGAAACGATCTAACGCAATGCAGCATGTCCACATGCTCAAACCAGGCAGTTGTGATGTATTGAAAAATGTTCACAACGTACCTCTTATGCCAGGCATACATCCCTTAATCCATCCTTGTAAATATCCTCAGTAGGTGACTCAGCTTGATCACCTGCACCTGCGTGAGAGCATGGAAGAGACTATAAAAGCACATGTTGCGGATACTTCTTCAAGCTTTTTGGTCTTTAGGAATGCATCGGCAAACACTTGCTCTAAAATGCTATATTAAAAAAAACCTTTGTCCTTCACCTTCTGCGGGTGGTCTCATCCTTCGAGCTCGGGTCCTCTAGCAGAGGCCTGGGCGCTTGAGGGTTCTGCGCAGTATCTTTGCTGTTCCTAGTACTGCACTTTTCTGGACCGAGATGTCTGGTGTTCTTCCATCTGCTGTAGCCACTTTTCCAGTTTGGGGGTCACTGCCCCGAGTGCTCCGATGTACAAGGGCACCACTGTCGCCTTCACCTTCCAAGCCTTTTTCAGCTATTACCTGAGCCCTTGGTATATATCCTGTTCATTTTTCCTGACGTTGCCATCACTTGGTATTGCCACATCAACCACAATGGCTTTCCTCTGCTGTTTTTCCACCACCACAATGTTTGGTTAGTTCGCCATTACCATTCTGTCAGTCTGAATCTGGAAGTCCCACAGGATCTTGGCTTGGTCATTCTCTACCACCTCCGTGCAGCTGTTCCTATACACTATGCCAGCCACTTGATTATGGCATTCCATGTATGCTTTCCCTGCCAGCATCTTACACCCTGCAGTTAAGTGCTGGATTGTCTCAGGGGCCTGTTTGCACAGCCTTGTCTGGTGTGGTAGATCTGGGCCTCTATTGCTCTGGTGCTCAGGGCTTGTTCCTGTGCAGAAATGATGATTGCCTCTGTGCTGACCTTCAGTCCAGCCTGTTCTAACCATTGGTAGGATTTCTTGATATCAGCCACTTCAGTTATGTTCTGGTGGTACATCTCATGAAGGGGTTTGTCCTCCCATGATGGTCCCTCCTCCAGCTCCTCTTCCTCTGTTCCCCATTGCCTGAGACATTCACTAAGCACGTCATCTGTTGGGGCCTTATCTTTAAAGTACTTGTGGATCTTGGATGTTTCATCCTGGATAGTGGCTCTCACACTCACTAGTCCACGACCGCCTTCCTTACGGGTAGCATACAGTCTCAGGGTGCTGGATTTGGGATGGAACCCTCCATGTATGGTGAGGAGCTTTCGTGTCTTAACGTCTGTGGTCTGTATCTCTTCCTTAAGTATTTAAGATATATACTGTATATATATATATATATATATATATATATATATATATATATATATATATATATATATATATATATATATATATATATATATATATATATATATATATATATATATATATATATATATATATATATATATATATATATATACGGGTGCACGTGGCAGAGTGGTTAGCACTCCTGCCTTACAGCAAGAAGGTCGTGAGTTCAAAACCCGGCCGACTCAAATATTCTCGGCCGTCTCCGGTCTTTCTGTGAGGAGTCTGCATGTCCTCCACGTGTTACCGTGGGTTCTCTCCGGGTACTCCGGCTTCCTCCCACCGTCCAAAGACATGCATGTATAGGTTAATTGGCAACTCTAAAGTGTCCCTAGTGAATGAATGTGAGAGTGAATGGTTGTCTGTCAATGTTTGTCTCTATATGTCAGCCCTGCGACTAACTGGCCACTGTCCAGGGTGTACCCCGCCTCAGGCCCAAAGCTGCTGGGATAGGCTCCAGTCACCTGCGACCCCTAACGGGATAAAGCGGTAGAAAATGAATGAATGAATGAATGAATATATATATATATATATATATATATATATATATATATATATATATATATATATATATATATATATATATATATATATATAGCATTGAGTGTGATCCCTAACACAACCAATACTGAAACAAATGAGCTGATATACATCTCAGCAGCAGTGATCCTCGTAATGCTTGGCTATAAGAGCAACCATGGGAGCCATAAGAAACAGTACCCACCATGGAAACATAGGCTGGAAGCAAAAATCAAGGAGGCATGGAAGAATAAACCAGCTGTTCACAAGTCAACCTACAAAAGTAAAGGGAAGCATCACACAACAGCAATACACAGTAGCAGGTGGCTCTGAGAGAGGACCACAGCAACCTCCCTGAACAGAATCCAGTTACCATCACATTAGCAGACATTCAAAAAAGTCTCAGGTATGAAAAACTGGACAGCACCACAGGACCGGACAGGATCCACACCTACTGGCTAAAGAATCTCACTGCACTCCACAAGTGGTTTGCAGCACAAATAAACCAGCTGCTAAGGGATGAGACGCACCCTGAATGGCCTTAACGAAGGGTGTACAATCCTGATCCTGAAGGATCCTGCAAAGGGTACAATACCATCCAACTATCGGCCAATAACCTGTCTCTCTACAGCATCCAAGCTCATGTCAAGCATCATCGCGGCTAAGATAAGTGGGCACATGGATCAATACATGAGCAAAGCACAGGGGGGCATTGGCAACAAGCGGAGTCAAAAACCACCCTTGAGGCCAATGGCAAGCCACTTTCACAAGTGTCCATCAAATGTGTCAAATAGGTCTGAACCCAATCAGCCAAATAATCAACAATACTCACTATGGATACTGACTCAGGAATGAGGCCACCTCCTCTACATGGATGACATCAAGCTAAACGCTAAGAGCGAGCGGGACATTGACTCGCTGATCCACACCACCAAGATCTACAGCTCTGACATTGGGATGTCATTCAGGCTTGAGAAGTGTAGTTGAATGGTGACAAAGAGAGGAACGATAGTCCACACAGAAGGGATTATTTCCAGAGCCGTGCTGACTTCAATAAACATGAGGTTGAAATGGCACAGATGTAGCTCGCGAAATAACAAATTATTTTTTGCCAGTATCTTCTACTGGCAACAGTGCTGTAGCAGGGACAGTGGACTGCAGTTGCCTTTGAGTCCTGTGTATGATACAAAGTGTTTTAATTTGGATAGGCTAAAGAGAAAAAACAGAAAGGAAAAACAAAATGAATTGAATTAAAATGTGTATATGTGGGATATGATAATTCAGACTTATTTCTTGCAATTTTTTTTATTGTAATACTTTATTGCATTTTTTTACCATATTTTTGTCAATTGATGTAGTGACATATTTCAGAAGCTGGGGGGCACTGCCACCCCGCAAAATCCGCCTATGGCTGTGGCCACTAAGCAGACTAGTTGCATTGGGTAAGAAATGCTATTACCCTGCCCTATGAAGCTTGTAGTCAGCCCCTACCTCTAGGTGTAAGGGCTCATTCAGCCAGAGGAGTTGCATCCTCAATTACTGTGGCAAAGAGGGTCCCTTTGCAACAGTGTCCTCTCTGAACACTTGTATAAAATTGAATAGCTTGAATGTCCATTCCACACTGGGCTTTTACATCCTTGGGTCGACATCCGGGTGTCATGTCTGTGCACACACTACACAACCCTCGGAGGGCCAGACACTTCTAGTGCTGGGGCGTACGTATTCTCGTTCCCCATAGCGTATTGCTACGCAGCATCAAGTGTAGCTTCTGATAGGGAAAGTCTTGTGTTGTCTAACTGCAACCCTGTTCCCTGAAAACCGGGAATGAGATGCTGCGCTTCAATGCCACTGGGGTGTCATTAGCTCAGTGGTAGAGCGGCCGTCCTTCGACTGGAGGGTGGGCGGTTCGATCCCTGCTCAAAATATCCCAAAACATCATAACTTCCTGCTCTCTCCCACAGTTCATACTGTTTTTGTGTCCTTGGGCACGATACTTAACCTACCTTCTCTCCAGTGGTGTTAGCTGCAACACTGGTAAAGCGCTTTAAGTGCCTACTAGGTGGAAAAATAAAAATAAAAATGCAGCAAAAAAGGTCATGTGTGCAAAACTATTTGCGTCATGTGTTTTTATAGCCTCTGGTGCGCTCACACTTGGTTGCGCTCTCACGCAGGTACAGGTGATCGAGCTGCATCACCAACCAAAGTTATTTAGGCCAAATCTTGGCTTGTTTGACAAACGTGCTTCACAACCTGTCACACAAAGAATGTTCCTCATTGCGTATTGCAACACAGCCACTTTTTCAGGGAACAGTTTTGCACCCAAACAACCTATGATTACATTTGTTTAAAATGTAGTGGAGTAAAAGTCAAAGTTAAATCTACTTAAGTCAAGTACATATACTTGAAAATTGTACTTAAGTACAGTAACAGAGTATTTTTACTTTGTTACATTCCACCTCTGGTTTTCATTTGTAACACTGCAAGTGTACAGTCCTTGTACGGACAGGAATGTTACACATGTAAATGCTCCTTTAACTTTACTGAGGCTGCATCCTTGGCATGGCTCAGCACAAGATCACTGTAATTGGTTTAGAAAGACACAAAGGCTGCATTTGGCCCCTATTCCACAATGAGGCTGAACAGATCCTTCAAAAGCAGTGGACCAGCTCTGTGCCAATATGCACAAGTATGGTTGAATTAAGAAAAGGTCAGTACATTTCCCATTTACAGTATGTATACAGTATAAACACTTTAGTTAAAGTAAAACATTAGAGCTGGTGAAAAACATGTTTGCTTGTTTAATAGAGATTATTCTCCAGACAAACTTCAGTTCTGCTCAAACTGTGTGGATGCTGTGTTTTTTAGAGCAGTGTTTTTCAACCAGTGTGCCGCGGTACACTAGTGTGTCGTGAGAGATCGTCAGCTGTGCCGTGGAAAATAGTAGTGAACATTTACATGCTCTTCCACTAGAGGGCAGTATTGTGCTAAATACAATAGTGCATAGTCATCCTGCGAGTGAGACAATGACACAGGTTATCCATCGAAGATAATAGCGATGGATAAACAATTGAAAAGAAAAATTTGTCCGTCTGATCTGGGTCCTGGAGAAAATTCTGACCCAAATCACGGATCTAGCATGAGTAGTGGGCAGAAGAAAGACATTAAGGGTAAGCTCAATTCAATACAATGAAAGTTATCTTGCCTTTAGATTTACTTAAACCGGGGAACCAACCGAGCCAAACTATTTCAGTTCTGTTCCATTTCTCCACAACCAATCTAGCCGAGGTGGGCTTTTCAAGCATGACGGCTATGAATACAAAAAAAAGAGACTCAGACTTAGATCTTTGTGTGTGTCTTTCTTCAAATCCAGTAAGAATATTAACGTTGTGTTTAATTAAATAGGCCCAGGTTTCAGTAAACTGAGTAAAAAGAAACCATATTTTTATTATATTTAAATAAATATAGTTGTTTTTAAATACAGTTTTGCCATTTTTGTTTGGTGGTGTGCCTTTTAACTTTTCTAATGTAAAATGTGTGCCATGGCTCAAAAAAGGTTGAGAAAAGGTTGTTTTAGAGACTATAGCTAAGAGGCTCCTCTCATGTTTCTGCTCAGCCCTACGTGTTTATGTGTGTTTTTTAACCTATATCTGTGTTTATAATGTTGCAATGCATTTAATCTAGGTTTTGTATCTTTAGCAATGTTTTTGTGTTTGTTATCTGAGTTTCTAATGTAGACTCTTCATGTAATCATATTTCTCTTTGTTTTTATGGTCTTTTGGTAAATGATAATTAACAATCTTCCGTTAAAGACTGGGCCAATGGAACTAAAAGTCTATTACCATATGGAATTTAAAATTAAAGAGAGGAACAGTTGCCACCTTCAAGGTTGTTCGTATGACCACTTACCAGTGTTTTGTTTGGCACTCTTTTGGTATGATGTACAGACGTTTGGCCTCAGAAACTCTCATTCGAATTTTTCTACAGCCAAACTTTGAGGTTATTCCACAAACTCTCAAATGTACTTTGTGAGATCAAAAGAGAAAACATCTATTTGATGATGTACTCGTCTGCTGGGTCAAGTAGCAGCTGATCGGTCTCCGCTGGCCACACACACACACACACACACACACACACACACACACACACACACACACACACACACACACACACACACACACATATACGACCACCCTCAAACCTCACCTCTTATCTACTCATCCATCTGAAGTGCCCACTCAACCAATCACAACAGCCCCATTCACCTCTTAGCTTCCTCCGTCTCTTTTCATGTAGCCCTCTCCAAAATTTAAATGAGTTTATTTGCATCTGGAATCAGCTTGCTGGAACGCTTTAAAACACAATCCTCTGGATAAAATGTATTATTAGATAATAATAATAAATACAATAAAAAGGTAAAAATTACTTCAAATGATACAACTTCTGGAAAGGTCCCTCCAGACTTGATCTCAATTTTGATCATTTCTGTTGAATGTTGTATATTTTTCACTTTTTTAATGAGCACTTCAACCAGGGTCATTTACACAAGAAAAGCTCTACTAGATTAGCCATTCCCAGAGTCAATAGAATATAAACAACATGAACATTAGCTGCTGTAATCAGTCAGCGCATAAGCACTGAGCCGCAGTGAGAGAAAAGTTTACCGGTCATAACCTGGTTATTCAGGATGGCTCAGTGGTAGAGCGGCCGTCCTTCAACCGGAAAGTAGTAGGTTCGATTCCTGCTCTCCCCACAGTTCATACTGTCCTTGGGCAAGACACTTAACCCACCTTGCCTTGTATGATTCAGTGTGCCCCAGGGCAGCTGTGGTTACAGATGTAGCTTACCATCACCAGTGTGACTGTGTATGAACGAATAATTGATATGTAAAGAGTCTTTGCATCCCCAGAAAAACGCTATATAAAATTGATGTAATAATAATAAATAATCAGATTTTGGCGTGGTTGTCTCTGTAATCCTGTACAGTCAATTTCATAAGAAAGTATCGGGGTCAAAACACAGCGGACGTAATGTAATGCACATGCTTGATTACCTGGTTCTCACTTCTTGATTTGCCACTAAGCAACGCTCGCGGCAGAAAATTTATCCTATGAACATAAGTAGCAGAAATGCCTCCAGCGCACTCAAAACACCGACATGGACTCAGCGGAAGACCAAGAAAAGAAAGGTTTTATCAAGTGTGACCAAAAAGGCAAAATTGGACTCCGTTCGACATCGGAAAAGACAAGAGTCAAATCAGAAAGCTGAGATCTGCTTAGGCGATATAAACAGACACTGAGCTGACTTTCCTTTCATTGAAAAGGTAAGACATCATTACAGACCATGTATAATATATTGTGTTTTTTTTTATTTTTCAGTTTTCTAGTACAGTACTAGACTACTGTACTACGTAGCCTTGACCTGTAATGTACTTAGACTAATAGTAGCAAGCTTTATATGTTGTACATACAAGCGGTTGTGTGAGACAATTTGTCATTAAATTGTGTGAAATATGATGCTGCTGTTGCTGTAGTGTGCGTTACTAACTAGAACAATGCATCTAATTAGCCACTCCATCCAATATCACTACCACCTGCCACTGCTTCTCATAATAAGTTACTGTCTTGAATGGATTAAATACCTTCAGACCACAAGTATTTCGTGAGCCTGACTTCCAAGACTGATGAGTCTTTAAATTTCTTTTTGAAATGTCTTCACAAAGCAGCATTTTGTAGTTAGACTTTATCAGGGACTCTTTTCTTCCAGACTTACGTTGGCTTGTTTGCTAAATAACCTTCATCAGAGATAACACAAGCCATGACAACGTCTCGGGTTACTTGACTGTAACCCTGTTCCCTTAAAAACTGGGAACGAGATGCTGCGTAGCATACGCCATGGGGAAACATTCTTTGTGTGACCGGTTGTGAAGCACGTGTGTCAAACACGCCAAGAATTGGCTTATAATACCTCTGTTGGTGACGCAGCTCATCAGCGGCACCTGTGTGATTGCGCGCACCTGAACTGAGGGTATAAGAACGCATGACGCGGAAGCGTCTTCAGGTCAACTTTGTCTGAAGAGCGCTCGGACACGCCCAGTGCGGCACTGCAGCGCAGCATCTCGTTCCCGCTTTTTAAGGGAACAGGGTTACAGTCAAGTAACCCGAGACGTTCCCTATCAAAAGCTACACTCGATGCTGCGTAGCATACGCTATGGGGAACGAGAATACCAACGCCGCCGCACTGTAAGTGTCTGGACCCCCCGGGTTGTGAAGTGTGCACAACACAAAAGAGGTCTCAAAAACAATTTTGGGATGATGACTCAAGGACATGCGAGCCCGGAGTAGCATGAACATCCAAGCTATAGAATCTAATGAATGTGTGCGGGGAGGACCACAGGCCAGGGCAATGGCATTCCTCACCCAACGTGATATAGTCTGTCTGGTAGCTGCCACCCCCAGCTTGCAGCCCCCGTAGCATATAAATAGCTGTTCGGACTTACGCCACTGGCTAGTGCGGTGGACATAAGTCTGGAGGGCACGTACTGGACACAGTAAGTGAAGTCTCTCCTGCTCCGGTGTTGTAAATGGCGGAGGACAGAAGGCTTCAAGAATGACCGGATTTATGGTCGAGAATGGAACTTTTGGAAGATAGTTAGGGTGAGGATGCAAAATGGCTTTGACTAGCCCAGGCGCAAAGTCTAGGAGGGAGGGCGAAACTGACAGAGCCTGCAAATCTCCAACCCTCTTGAGAGTGGTAATGGCCGCCAGAAGAACCATCTTTAGAATCAGAAACCTGACAGGCGCTGACTCTAGTGGTTCAAAAAGGAGTGCTTACTAAGCCCTCCAGTACTATAGCTAGGTCCCAGGAACGAACACTAGCTCTAGTGTGTGGTCTCAACCGCTTGGCCCCTCTAATGAAGCGGGCAACCAGAGGGTGTCTCCCTATCGAGACCCCGTCAATCAGGGCGTGGCAAGCCGAAATGGCGGCCACAAAAACCCTGAGTGTGCTAGGATTAGTGCCCGAGGACAATTTGTCCTGCAGAAACTCCAACACTGAAACAATCTGGCAGTGGACTGGGTCTGTATGGTGTGTATCACAACAGGCATCAAAGACACGCCATTTGCAGGCATATGTTCTCCTAGTAGAGGGAGACCTAGCACTCAAAATAGTCTCTACACAGGGGATGGGAGCCCGACGTATCTTAATTGGTCCTCCTCAGGGGCCAGACGTAAAGGTTCCAGAGCTCGGGCCTGGGATGAAACACTGTCCCCTGTGCCTGAGAAAGGAGATCGCCTAAAGGAGATATTAGGTCTGAGAACCACACTCTGGTCGGCCAACGGGGCGCTACTAGTAAGAGGCGCAACCCCCGTTGACGGACCTTCGCCAGGACTCCCGGGAGCAGAGCCACTGGGGGAAATGCATAAAGGCGGAGTCTGGGCCACACATGGGCCATTGCGTCCAGACCCAATGGGAGCTGGAGGAGTCAGAGAGAAGTAGAGGGGACATTGTGCAGTCTGCTGTGAGGCAAAGAGGTCCACCTCTGCTTCGTAAAATCTTTCCCAGATTTGGCTCACTACCTCTGGGTGGAGTTTCCACTCCCCTTCTGTCACCGCTTTTCTGGACAATAAATCTGCTACCACATTCATGTGCCCGGGGATATAAATTGCCCTGAGAGACAGGAACTTGTCCTGAGCCCAAAGCAGCACCTGCTGCGCTAGCTTGTTCAAGCGGCACGACCGCAGTCCGCCCTGACGATTTATGTAAGACACCAACGCTGTGCTGTCTACTTGTACTAGGACATGGTAGCCCCTTAGCTGCTGGAGGAAGTATTTCAGGGCCAGAAATACAGCCTTCATCTCGAGGCAATTGATGTGCCATGTGAGAAAATGGCCTCTCCATATCCCTTGAGCTGGACGGCCATCTAAGACCGCGCCCCAGCCCGTGAGGGATGCATCTGTCGTTAGCATCATGCGACGACAACATGGACCTAGGGTGGGACCCAAAGTGAGAAACTGGGGTCTGAACCACATAGCTAGGGTACGAAGCCCTCGGCGCGTAACCCTTATTTGCTTCAGGGGGTTGGCCCTTGGATGAAACCCCCTGGCTCTGAGCCACAGCTGAAATGGTCTCATGTGCAGAAGGCCCAAAGGAATTACCGTGGATGCAGATGCCATGAGACCCAATATTCTTTGAAAGAAGTGCACAGTCACTTCCTGGCCTAGCCTGATAGCTTTCAGGGTAGTTAGAATGGACCTGACACGTGCAGGAGACAGATGTGACTGCATCTTGGTTGATTCCCAAACAACCCCTAGATATGTTGTCCTCTGGGCAGCCGAGAGAACGCTCTTCTCGGCGTTGAGTCTCACTTAGAGAGTCGAGATGAGCTAGGACGACATCCCGATGTCGAAGCACTAGCTCCTGAGACTGAGCTAATATCAGCCAGTCGTCTATGTAACTCAAAATGCGGATGCCGTGGAGTCGCAAGGGAGCCAAGGCTGCATCCATGCATTTTGTGTATGTACGGGGTGACAAGGCCAGGCCGAACGGAAGAACCCGATACTGGTACACTTCGCCCCCGAAAGCGAACCTCAGGAACCTTCTGTGCTGTGGCAGGATTTTTATGTGAAAATATGCGTCCTTCAGATCAATGGTGACAAACCAGTCGCCTAATCGGATCTGGGACACAATCATTTTTATTGTGAGCATTTTGAATCTCAATGCTTTGAGGTAGCAGTTTAAGCTGCGGAGGTCTAAAATCGGGTGCAGCCCCCCATCTTTTTTCGGAACTAGAAAATACAGGCTGTAAAACCCGGTTTGTCTGTCTGGTGGGGGAACACATTCTATGGCCCCTTTGTCCAGCAGAACCTGCAGTTCCTGTGTCAATACATGGGCTCGTTCCGGTTTCACGGAAGAGGTGACCACGCCGTTGAAACGCGGAGGACGATAGGCGAACTGAATTCTGTAGCCTTTGGCCACAGTCCTTATTACCCACGGGGAGATATTTGGCAGTAGCATCCATGCTGCCAGTTTCTCCGCAAGGAGCAGTAGTTTCGCCGCGCCGTTTTTTTGGGGGGGATGTAAGACACCCGCCGTCCTGAACCAAGGCCGGCGACGTCCGGACACTTATTATTGCGCTAGAGACTGCTGCTCCCCGAAACGCCAGTGGCGGCGGAGAAAAACACAGCGGGCTCCTGGGGTTGCCAACATGGAGTCTTCAGACTCTGTTGGATTTTGTTGTGCCCCACCCGGTGGGAGTAAACCCACACAGCCATGGGCGCGCCAATTTCAGGACCTCTGCTTCTTGCAGGTGATAATTCCGCAGGTCCATTCTCTTTTGAGCAGCGCGAGAATCCGCTCCCCAGTCCTTACGAGGGGGGGCACGATTCGCCACACTCTCCTTCTGGGCAGCCTGCTTTTCTCTTGAAGGGGCTGGACCTGGCCGGGACTGGGTGGCCGATGGTCCCGGCTGCTGAGCACGGCGAGGAAGGAACCTCACAAACGCCTCCTCGTAGCGTTTTGCCTCGCAGAACTTGGTGGCGACGGAGTCCACCGCGTCGCCAAAAAGACCGGAAGGCGAGATGGGTGCATCCAGGAGGAAGGCGCGGTCCTTCTCTCTGATGCCCTTGAGGTTAAGCCACAGATGTCTTTTCGTCGCAACCAAAGTCACTAATTATAGATATGTTTTTTATTTTAAAACTGAGGCAAGAGAAAATAGGACATATCATCACAGGCCTAATCATGGCCGCAGCCAGCTATAAGGTCCCCGTACCTCGGTAAAAAGACAAGTTAACAGAAAGAAGTTAACACTAAACAGAGCTGCACATAACTGGTACGCAAGTGAAAATGCAGGGCGAATATCAATGCATAGTATTATTTCATTAAATATGTTTCCCTGAGTCAAAAGCCATTAAAGTGAGTAACAACTTTCAGTCTTCAAGAAGAGGGCAAACTTGTAAATTCTTTATAATCGCTTCTTTTGTTTGTGCTGTTCCTCACACAGCACCAAACTGATCGCAGATCAACCGTTCGCATCTGTTTGGCTGTGTTTCTGTGAAAGTACTCGGAGACTGCAGCATGCAAGTTTAATTGAGACAAACTGTCGAGATGCGGCTCTATTCACAGCTTAGTACAATTAGCTACTGTAATAATCATTAAAAAAAGTCACAGACGGGGTGAAGACATTTGTTGGACAGAAACATAAGTTAACTCAAAAGGGATTTTAGCTCCATTAAAGAGAAAAATATAGGCTATATTATGTCAATATATATTTTTCATTAATTTGATTTCTGAAGGGAAGAAGAAAATATAATGGTCATGCAGAGTCAATGTGCTGCTGTATTCTGATAACAAAAACAAATTTAAAATGATAGAGGAGAGTAGAACACAACTCTTTTTTTTTTGAGAAATCCTCAAGTTTCTGTTTTATCTTGCTAATAAGTCAACACTGATTAATTCAAAAGCTCAAAATTGACCACTGCATTAAAAAACAATGTTCAACAATGTGTGTGCTCAACCCACCTACAGGATTTTCTAGTGGTTACCTCTCTGGCCCCAGCCAGGCTTCTGGGACAGATCAAAGCATTTCACCGGGCCAATCATGGTAACGTCCTGGCACAAACCCCTTGCTCAACGCTCTCGCATCTTCTCTTTTAGCTTCTTCTCTTTTAGACAATCAAGAGAGAAATATGGATTCTGCCCTAGCTTCGCCACCCACTGTATATGATATATACTTAAAATAAGTAACATATATACATATCATATACAATCATATACATTATATATATATATATTCATTTACAGCAAGACCCCGTAGCCTTACATTCACACACAAACACAACCCTGTTAATGAGTTAATAATCTTTTTCTGCCTTTTTCATGTTTCATTTCATACAGTGCAACCCCCAGAGAAGACCCAGATCAGAAGCTCTCCAAACACATGATGTAGCTCCAGCATCTGTTGAGTCTCATCTCTTCCTTGCGAAAGTTGCTTTCTTGGACAAAATAATTTTTCAAATATCAAATACATGTGGAAGAAAAAACTCCTGTCCGGGAGGAGTTCGGCGAGGCCATAGAGAAGAACTATCGGTCGGCCTCAAAGGAATTTTCGCAAATTGTCCGGTGACTCAGGAGGGGAAAGCAGTGCCCTGCCAACACAGTTTACAGTAGAGGTTGGAATCTGCTGACTTCAACTGGGGACATTGTTGGGCGGTGGAAGGAATACTTTGAGGATCTCATCAACCCCACCAACATGTCTTCCACTGAGGAAGCAGAGGCCGAGGGCTTATAGGTGGACTTGTCCATCACCCAAGGTGAAGTCACTGAAGTAGTTGGACAGAAGGCATTTGACCGTGTCCCTTGTGGTGCCCTGTGGGGTCTGCTCTGGGAGCATGGGGTCCGGGGCTGTTTGTTAAGGGCTGTTCGGTCCCTGTACAACCAGAGCAGGAGCTTGGTTCGCATTGCTGGAAGTAAGTCAGACCTGTTCCCAGAGCATGTTGGACTCCAGCAGGGCTGCCCTTTGTCACCGGTCCTGTTCATTATCTTCATGGACAGGATTTCTAGGGGCAGCCAGGGGCCGGAGGGAGTCTGGTTTGGGGACCACAGGATCTCGTCTCTGCTTTTTGCAGATGATGCTGTCCTGTTGGCTCCATCAAGCCAGATCTTTTAGCATGCACTGGGACAGTTTGCAGCTGAGTCTGAAGCGGCTGGGATGAGAATCAGCGAGACTGTGGTTCTCATTTAGAAAAGGGTAGTTTGCTCCCTTCAGGTTGGTGGAGAGCTCCTGCCTCAAATGGAAGGGTTCTTGGGTTATCAAGTGTATCAAGTGTTCACAAGTGAGGGAAGAAAGGAGCTTGAGCTTGACAGACAGAATGGTGCAGCCTCCTCAGTGATGGTGAAGAATCGATTTACCGGTTGATCTACGTTCCTACTCTCACCTATGGTCGTGAGCTTTGGGTCATGACCGAAAGAACAAGATCTCCGATACAGGCGGCCGAAATGAGCTTTCGCCGCAGGGTGGTGGGGCACTCCCTTAGAGATAAGATGATGAGCACGGTCACTCGGTAGGAGCTCAAAGTAGATCCGCTGCTCCTCCACATTAAGAGGAGCCAGTTGAGGTGGCTCGGGCACCTGTTTCGGATGCCTCCTGGACACCTCCCTAGGGAGGTGTACCGGGCATGTCCCACCGGGAGGAGACGTGGGTTGGGTCTTCCCTAGGACATGTCTCCTCCCGGTGGGAGGGGCTATGTCTCTTAGCTAGCCTGGGATGCCTCGGTATCCCCCCCGGAAAATCTGGAGGACATGTCAGGGGATAGGGACGTCTGGGCGTCTCTGCTTGGACTGCTGCACCCACGATCAGGCCCTGAGTAGATGATGGATGGATCAATCCAATACATACATTTATTTATAAAAGCAGCACAGTTCTGCTTCATTTGGAACCCCAATGTGTAGTTTTTTTTTTTAAATGAAGCAGGTGTCACTGCAGGAAATAAACCTAACTCTTTCTGTTCTCCTCTCCTTCACTTTATGCCCTCACTCTTCCAAGCAAGTTTCTTTTATTTTTGCCTGTAAATAGTGGATTATGTTTTGTGTAAACTTAAGTATTTGTATTTTTAGTTATTTATTTAGTTTTTTATCATTTCTATTGTTTTTGCTCGAGTTATTAGGCCAGAGCCGATGATAACCGGGGCCTTTTCTTGTTGTTTTTGCTCAATTTATATTTTTATTTAATTTTTATTTTTCTGCAAATTTTTCTGCAAAATTATCCTTAATTTTGACCCAGTAAATGTGTGCAAAAATTACATTTTATTGGCCACTAAATTAAGCCTAGCGAAATATTGATGTATCTTAAGTATTTGAAAAAATAATAAAAAGAAATGACTCAGTGGCGACCCTTGGAAAATTAAAATACATTCGGCCTATGAAAAGTGAAAGTATTTTTTTCCAACGTAGAAAAATGAAACTTGGCACATCCATAGGACACCTCAGGGCAAACAGAAAAGTCTATGACAGCAACAGCCTAAACTCAACAGAAAGTCCGCCATGTGGGGTGGAACTTGCGACCACCTAAATCGCACAACTTGGGTCAAAAGATCCAATGTGTTTTCTTCTAAAAGGCCCCAAATTTGTTTATTATTATCTAAACACAAGTGCCAACAAAGTTATCAGTTTGTTTTTTGATACATTTGTGGCTGTGGTCGTAATGAGCCTGTAAAGAGGCAGCCATTTCTTTGGGAAATGCCATTTACCAATTGCCAGGATCCTTCCTTTGCTGGAGGCTCCTCCAGAGCCAAGACTAGAGTCTTAGAAAACTCCTCAGAATCTTTTGGAACTTGTAAACTTGTTCTTTTAGACAACTAATATTTACATTTTTACTTTTTAAGAGGCAGGTGCAGCGCTTTCTGAGTCATTGCAAATCTCTAGCCAGTTTGTTTTTCTCGCCTTAGCCCAAGCATAATCTATTATTTTCAAAAGTTCAGACAGATCCCAGGAAAACCAGGGAATGTGGAGACCTTCAACTCTAAATACAAGGTGATGAAGCAGGCTCCAGCCAGAAGAAGATTCAAGCAGCGGCACAGGCCCGGTTATTTGACATTATCGTGAAGTTTACGCTTTAAAGCACGAAATGCAATCCTCCGAATACATGTGTGCCCACGGTCGCAAGGGAGGCGAGGGCCTTTATCGCCGCTTGCGGCTTTAATTATTATTATTAGGCCAGAGCCGGTGATAGCCGGGAGGGCCTATTGTTTTTGCTCGGATTATTTTTTTATTTATTTATTTTTTCTGCAAAATGATCCTCAATTTGATCCAGTGAACATGCACAAAAAGTCATTTTTATTGAGCCTTAAGTTCAAGGTCGGTGAAAAATTTATGTATTTGAAGTCCCCGAAATAAAAATATGAAAAATGACTCAGTGGCGACCCCTAGAGAAGTCAAAATACATTGGGCCTATGGAAAGTGAAAGTACATTTTTTCCAATGTAGAAATACAAAACTTGGTACATCCATAGGACACCTCAGGCCAAACAGAAAAGTCTATGACAGCCACAGCCTAAACTCAACAGGAAGTAAGCCATGTGGGGTGAAAGGCGCGACCACCTAAATCGTACTCCTTACGCCAAAAGATTCAACTCATTGCGTTTTTGTCTAAATGGCCCCAAGCATGGGCTTATGAACATAAAAGCCAATGGGGACCACACCCTATCACACACGAGAAGGCGGCCATATTGAATTGAAAATGTGAACCGCCTTAGAATACACCTCACTTTTAAAAATTTACAGAAAATAGCTGCTTCAGTCCACAAACACCAAACTTAGGCAAAATGAGAAAAACACATGTGTGCAAAATAGACAGCGCCTTTTCTTGTTGTTTTGCTAAATTTATATTTTTATTTAATTTTAATTTTTCTGCAAAATTATCCTTAATTTTTACACAGTAAATGTGTGCAAAAAGTACATTTTATTGGCCACTAAACTTAAGCCTGGCGAAATATTGATGTATCTTAAGTATTTGAAAAACTAATAAAAAGAATATGACTCAGTGGTGACCCCTGGAAAATTAAAATACATTCGACCTATGGAAAGTGAAAGTAATTTTTTCCAACGTAGAAAAATTAAACTTGGTACATCCATAGGACACCTCAGAGCAAACAGAAAAGTCTGTGACAGCAACAGCCTAAACTGAACAGGAAGTCCGCCATGTGGGGTGAAAGTCGCGACCACCTAAATCGCACCCCTCACGTCAAAAGATTAAACCCAATGTGTTTTCAACAAAATGGCCCCAAATTTGGTGAGTATATTCTAGACACGGGTGCTTCCTTTGGAGGAGGCTCCTCCAGAGCCAAGACTAGAGTCTTGGAAAACTCCTCAGAATCTTTTGGAACTTGTAAACTTGTTCTTTTAGACAAGTAATATTTAATTTTTTCCTTTTTAAACAGGGGGGTGCAGTGCTTTCTGAGTCATCTAAAATCTCCCGCCCTAACTTTGTTTTTCTCGCATTAGCCCAAGAATAATCTATTATTTTCAAAAGTTCAGACAGATCCTAGGAAAACCAGCGAATGTGGAGACTTTTAACTCTAAATACAAGGTGGTATAGCAGGCCCCAGCAGTAGCACAGGCCCGAGGTGATGAAGCAGGCTCCAGCCAGAAGAAGATTCAAGCAGAGGTTATTTGACATTACCGTGAAGTTTACGCTTTAAAGCACGAAATGCAATCCTCCGAATACATGTGTCACCGCGGTCGCAAGGGAGGCGAGGGCCTTTATTGCCACTTGCTCCTTTAATTATATATTGTTTTTAAATAAATGTTTTTTATAAAGACTAACAGTTTTAATGTGTTTGTGCGCATAGTCAGGATTTCTATTTATCAGAGAAACATTTCAGTATTTCAGACTGATTTATTTATAATCAAAAAGAATAAAGTTTATAATCTTCACGATTTAAGACTAGCCATTTGTTCCTTCTTATTATATAGAACTGCACAAACAAATAGTTATTTGTAACTGAACCAGTGTTGTAGTATTAATGAGAAACAAGCTATGAGACAGGGATTCCTTTAGGAGGCTAGCTTAATTTATTAAAGTAATAAACACAAATAGAGGTACAACACAATGTTATAAATACAATTGTAAATACATTTTACAACTTTACAGACACTATATTGATTGTATTGATAACTGTGTGTTCAGAAGACTGTAGTTGTCCACATATTAATTACTCATAATCACTCTAAATATTGACTAGAGACAGATGGATAGACGTGAATAGAGCGTCAGCAGTTTGTCTTGCGGGAAATCTTAGCACCGACAAGGTACAACAGGTCATCAAACTAGGGCAAGCACAGTAGGAAGTACCGCTGAAAGAGGCTGTCATCAAGGCGCAGCTCCTGGGGCAGATGGTGAAATTCACCGAGCTGGGTGTGCCTCAGAAGCATCCAATGGACCCCCGCACAATGCCGAACAGGTTCTTGCTATTTTTCCGTCCTGTAAAATATATAGAGCACTGCTACTTTCAAAATCCATCTCAACCATTTTTCAACAAGACCAGAAAACAACCCTGCCTGGCAGAAGCCCCTCCCATGATGTGAGTTTGCATCTGTTGTATGTGAAAAAAATAAATCCACTTGCAGATCTCCTGGCTCCAGGCACCTGTCATCCTGTCCATCAGTCCTCTGGTCCTGTTTAAACAAGGTTGAGTTTAAAATATTATGTAGGAATTGTTTCAATGTTAAGCCTCTGATACTCTGGACTTTAAGGAGTGCCTTTGTTCCCTAAAAAATAAGTTTTTCACTCACAACATGAGACATTATAATTAAAACATGGGCCAGCTTTATTAAACTTAAAGTTGTTTGAATTAACAGAGGAATAGATTAATGATGCACCTTGTGTAAGCCCGCTTGGATTAAAGAGTAACTAAACCCTAAAACAACTTTTTTTAGTTAATGATCTGTAAGAATGGGGCCATATTCGTGCTGTTCACTGATCTGAGTAAAATTTTTGACATAGTATAAAGTATATTAATTTTACAATTTATGGTGTAAAACTGCCCCCTTCAGGTTGAACGGTGGTTACCACAGTTACATTTTTATATCTGAGGTTGTTTCCTAGCGTGACATCAGCGGGCTCTACAAACGGCTCACTACACACGCCCCTGGCACAAGCTCACCACACCCATGGCATTGTTCCACGCCCCTGGTATAAACACATCTAGCTTTACTCTGTTATCACTCAATATTATGTTTGTTATTTCTTGTAGATGGGCAGCACTCTGCTGTACCTGTAGCAGAGCTGCAGCACCCTGGCTCGTGACTCTGGACTTGGCTGAATATGATCATCTCATGACTCTTGTAACATCGTGAGTTTTGACTCAACACAGACTCAAAAACTGTCTTGCATTTTGTGTCATTTTTGTTAATGAGCGCGAAAGCACGCACCATCAGTGTACGTTGTTTATCGCTGCTCCCCGGGGGAAACCGAGCAGAGCTGGCGCTGCAGAGCAGATCGACCCAGTGACAGTACACCCGGATTAAAAGACTAGCGCTTTCACGGAGGATATACTGTACAGTAATAATTGTTTAGAGTCAAATTAAAATAAATGGTGACTCAGACTCCAGTAGGAGCTAACATGTAGGCTATTGCAATGGTGAATGATTGTGTTTAGATCTTCTCTTTTGTGAGAATATTTGTGTCATTAATATAATTTATAAACATTTTTAACCTAATGAATTAATCTCATACTGTAGTTGTAAACAATAACACAAATATTTTGTTTTGCCTAAGATGACCAGAAAAGTGTGTCCCAGTCTGAACCAGTCTCTGCAGATATACAGGTGTGAAGCTTATTGGGAGAAGCAAAGGTGAGTTTGAATACTACGAAAGCTTTTGTATGTTTAGTTTAATTTATTCTTTATTTCTCAGGACCATGTACAAATACATTAATCTGTCAAGAAACGATATGCTTTGTACAAGATTTAGAACTTCAGACTGTCCAAGAGCTGATTCCATTGTTTGATGATTTTAAATGAAAAGGCAGATTGTGCAAAGGCAGAGCATCTTTTAGGGATTGTGCAGTTTTTGTGAGTTGTGGACCGAGATGTTTGAGTCTCATCATATACTCAAGATAACAGATCATTTGTTAAACCCTTGTTTTTGCAGCCCCCCAGGCCAGAACGCCTAATGTGTCATGTGCCAGATGTCCCAGGACTAGCTCTACACCAATAAAGAGGAAAAGGTGTGAGGTGTCCACTGCTCCAGCTAACATCCAGATAGAAATGAGAGCAGACTGTACAAGGTAATGCGTTTAGTACTGTTTTTAATTTTTTTATTTTTTTACTGTTATAGTGCAATTACTTGTTTTAAATACCCTAACAAGAACACATAAGGTGTGTAATAATCATTTTAATTGCTTTTAAAATAAAATAATGTGTATATTTTTATTTTATTTTCAGGACCCGTTACTGTTCCAGTGTCACTTCACTGTTGAAGATACTTCATCCTTCAAGTTTGCTGCTGTCTATCATCTTAGATTAGTCTCTGAAAACTGCAATTAGCACTATAGTTTCTGAGTCTTTACTTTGCTGACTAAATTTAGACTAATGTAAACACTAATACACTTTTGTTACACTCAAGATTCTTAGAAATTTTGGTAAAGCTTATGAAGTTAGGATCAGGCTGTGTAACACTGGAGTGCAATTGACAGCGATGATTAAACACAAAGCAAAAAGCCTCTGTTCTGACTGTGCAGGATTTACAATGTTTTGGCCATGCCTTAAAATGATGAAAGAGAATTTACTATAACATTTATTTTTTATTTAAATTAAGTGTGTATATATAAAATATTATATCAATATAAAAAATGGAAATGCTTACTGTAAGAACAATCCCTAAAGAATAAAAGAATTATGGGAAGGCAGTTTGAGAAAAGGGTGTCATTCAGACATTCATTTGAAAATGTTTATGTGGATACATGTTCAGTTTTATTTATTGATTTTATAATGCATGTTTTTAAACAATTGTTTTCTGTGTCTCCAGGTATAAATGTTTATATTTCAATGTTTTATTTATTTATAAATCCAGTATTGGAATCCTCTGTAAGGATAACACAAGAAGGTATGAGCCGCAGTGTTGCGAACTTAGCAACTTTGTCGCTATATTTAGCGAGTATTCAGACCCCTCTAGCGACAAATTTTCAAAAAAGTGACTAGCGACAAATCTAACGATTTTTCCTGGAGACTTGGAGACTTTTGGAGACTCTCTGAAGTGAAAGCACACATCATTATTACTCTTCTCAATGAGCAATGGGTGCTGCCGCGGGCCCCACCCCCATCCCAAAGCACACACAGGCGGCCCAGTCCTCACGCAGAAGCCTCTCCCAGCTGCAGTCAGAGCAGTAGTTGTTCACCCCTCCACGTCTAGCCTGAAAATGAATCGCGCATGCGCGGTAACTAGGCAAACCGCGGCTGGTGGATCCCGTGTGTTTTTACTCACCTTTTGTCTCTTCAGCGACTTTGTTCCTTTCTCTCCTACAGCGTTCATCACAATCACATGCACAATGCACATGGTCAATGTGCAAGTGAGGCAATGGTGTCATTTAGCGACTTATAGGACAGCCAATAGCTACTTTCCTTACAAATCTGATCTGATTTGATTTCCATTCTTTTCGTGTGCTTATCACTTAATTGAGATGAGAAATGAAAAGAGCTTTATGGGACAGTCAGCTATATCATAATAAAATACAGTAGAAGAGACTATGTGAGCGCAAATTTGTCAATAAAGCACATTAGACAGGCAGAACGCAAGAAAGTATGCAAATTTGTATAATGACGCGATGACGTAATGACGTCGCAAATATGCAAATTTACGCATGACGTCATCTAGCGACATTTAGCAACTTTTTTGCTAGGCTTTAGCTACTTTCCTTTGAAAATAGACACTGATAAACATATAATAAACACTGATGAGCCGTACATTCTGGCCCAGGTCTCCTGCACCACCTGACCACACTGCAGCAGACAAGTGTCTATAACCGCTGAAATAGCTGCTGCACATGCACAGTATGTTTAAGTGGAGGATAAAAAATGTAATTTATATTACAAGTGATAAAGCCTGTAACACAGGGGTTTAGTGCTACTGCCTCAAAGCCTGGATGGGCTGTTATGCAGCTCACTCACCAACCTGTCTCACCTGTAAAACACCTGTGGATTACCTACAACATGAGAAACAATGTTTATTACTACTTTGTTGTCATGTAAATATTTTATTTGGTTAGAGTTGTGTCTTTTGTGCATATTACTTATTAAATTAATAACCTGAACTTGACACTGGTCTTATCTTATTCCATAGCTATACCTTGAGTATCTCTCTATAACATGTTTTCTCCCAGGACCAGTGAGCTGCAGTTTTTTAACAGTTGTAGAGGGAGACTTGAAATCTCTGTTTTGTGTGTAATTATAATACCAAAATCAAACTAAATGCATAGGGTTGCAATTTCTGCAAGTTTGTTAGCCTTTGCCTAGCGTTAGCCTAAACTAGACAATGCTAACGTTTTATCACTGGCCCTGTTCTCTCTTGCGCTGCAAGACTTTGCTCTTTGCAGTGTTCAATGTCAAGTCTTTGGGAAACAAATCTTTTTAAATTACTGATTTTATAATTTCAAATAAGCTTAACTGTATGTTTTTAACAGAAACATGGTTAGACAGCAAGACTGGAAAAGTGATACTTATTGAATCCACCCCATCAAATTTCACCTTTGTATCCAAAATGCGGAAAAACAAAAAGGGTGGTGGTGTATCAGGTTTGAAAATGCCTCATCAGGTCAAGTTAAAGATTTGTTGAATTGTTATACCTCAGGTGTTTTAAATGTTAATTGACATTATTGCTCCTGTTAAGGTAAAAGTGATGAGGAAGAGGCAGAAGGCTTCCTGGAGCAATGCTCATTTTGTCAGGGCACAGAAAATTGGGTATACAAGGAAAATTTGCATGTTTTCAATCAAACTGCAAAAAGCTCCATTTCCTCCAGAATTAGTTTCCACCACTAAATGCAATGAGTTTGCATTGTTTTTTAACAACAAGGTTCAAGGCATTAAACATGCTACAGTCCAAAGGGCATACAACAACACTGGGGCCACATAGGAGACCTTTGGTTGAGTTTACACATTTTACACCCATTAATGACAGAACAATTGAAAAAACTGTCTCCAGCCTGAGTTCATCCACCTGCTGCCTCGATGTTCTACCCACTAGATTTCTAAAATCAGTACTAAGCAGTTTGTTACCACAACTCACTGATATAGTCAATAATTCCTTACAGTGCTACAGTGCTCAACAACTATCAACCCATATCAAACCTGCCATTTTTAGGGAAAGCAACTTAATGACTTTCTATTACTTAACAACTGCTTTGATCCTTTTCAGTCAGGTTTTAGGCCCCATCACAGACTGAGACTGCACTTATCAAAGTCACAAATGACATCCGTCTGAACAATGACGCGGGCAAAGTCTCTGTCTTAGTTCTGCTGGACTTGAGTGCTGCGTTTGATACAGTGGACCATGAAATCCTGTCACAAAGATTAGAGAAATGATAGGTATCTCTGGAACTGCTCTTAAATGGTTTCAGTCCTATCTAAAAGACAGGAAGTACTTTGTTTAGATTGGTGACTGTGTATCAGACCAAATAGTCCTGACATGTGGGGTTCCACAGGGGTCTATCTTGGGACCTCTATTATTCAATCTTTACATGTTTTTAGGTCAGTTAATACACAGCTGTGGCGTTTTATACCATAATTATGCAGATGACACTCAGATTTACATTTCACTCACAGCAAGTGAAAATGGACCAATCCATTCACTGTGTCACTGCATCGAACAGATTGAATAGTGCATGCAAAATAATTTTCTCCAACTGAAACAGAAACAAGACTGAATTAATCATCTCAGAAAAGAGAAAGTGTCAGCAGTCACCTCGAGTCTCTTTCTCTAAAATCTAAAAACCAGGTTAGAAATCTAGGGGTCATCATGGACTCAGACTTGAATTTCCAGAGTCACATTAAGTCAACTACATCATCTGCATTTTATCACCTTAATCAACATTTCCAGAGTCAAAGGTATAATGTCTCAACCAGACTTAGAGAAACTTATCCATGCTTTTATCTCCAGCAGGTTAGATTACTGTAACGGCCTGCTCACTGGTCTCTCAAAACGAGGGTTAAAACCGCTGCAGCTTATTCAGAACGCTGCTCCTTGGGTCCTAACTAACACCAGGAAGTACAACCTGCTGAGAGATTAAACTTTAAAACAGCACTGCTGGTTTACAAGTCTTTTAATGGTTTAGCACCAGAATATATTTCTGAAATGCTAGTAGCTTAGGAACCTCCTCGGACTCTGAGAACATCTGTACATGCCTTCTGCTCGTGCCCAGTGTTAGAACTAAACAGGGTGAAGCAGCATTTCATGCAGCAAAAACCTGGAACAACCTCAACTCTAACAATGTTCAAGGGGAAGTTAAAAACCTTCTTCTTTAGCTCCGCCTACACTACAACTTAAAGTGTTATTTTTATCTGCACTCTTCTTTTAAAATGTTTTTATTTTTTCTTATGTTTCTTCATCTAAATCGTGTAAATTGTCTTTTATTTCTGTAAAGCACTTTGAGTTACCCAGTGTATAAATTGTGCTATATAAATAAAATTGCCTTGCCTTTAACTTCGGGAGTTGTTGAGACCGTGGTATGAGCCAGAGGCAGAAATTGATAAGGCTCTAACCTTTCTGTCCACTGGACCGCTCTGTAGCAAAGCTACTCGCGTTTCTCTAGTCTCCATCTTTGCGAGTCTGACAGAGGCTGTCAATCAATCCGTCACTGCAGGTCTAAGGCAAGCGTCTCCCAGGGAACCTCCTAAATGGTCGTTGCGTAAGGGCGCCGCTATACGCCAAAATACAGCAAAATACGGCGACATACCGCTGTCCACCAGATGGCAGGCTCCAAATACGGAAATATAAGGAGAAACCCAATGGCGACTTTACGGGTGTAAAAAACATGTTTACAGACTGGTACAAAAGATGGCTCCGGTCTCTAGAGCTAAGTTTTTACAACGTGACAACTCTGGGGGGGGATTTTTGATTATTACGTCCGTTTATGCTATCTTAAAAACTATGGTTTTACTATGGAGTAAAAGCCGAAAAGCCCAGATGTAACATCCATTTTATTGCAGTCGTCACGACAATATCAGTAAATAGGAGACCAATGGGCAGATTATATCCACTATATAAACAATCAATGGTCTAAGGTTCACGCCCCCGCTGAGCTCCACCCTCAGTTTGTCCATGTGTTTGAACATTCTTTGTTTTTACTAGGAAGATTTGATATATTACACATATGAATAGACAATATGTAACTGGCTATTTTGGCATAGACAAGATTGCACAGAATGTACTACATGTTTTATTAATTTTTACCATTAAAATAAAACTGTTTATTAATTGAAATGAGCAAGCTTATATTATATTAAATTTAAGCTCTTATTCTTATTCCTAAAGACCTGGGTATGTAAACACAATTCTCATTAGTGCATAATGCATGTATTATGAGGGCACAAAACACAATCAAAGTGACATATGGAAGGCATATTAAGGGCAAATTAGTGCTCTGACACAACAGAGTAAGTGTGACAGTACCCACTGCCACAAATTAACTGTGACCTCAATTATACTCCAACATGTTTATTTTTGTTGATGTCAGCTGCACAGACAAATCACACTGTGTTCCTTGCCCATAGCAGCTTTACTGTTGGTCTTATAAACACACATATTTGAGAATATTTTTAGCGTAGAGAATGTCATAGTGAAGTTCCTTTCTGGTTGAGAAAGTGAGTGCTGCGAGAGCTTCTGCATATAGTCTTCAGTTCAAAAGTTCACATATGTAGCCTCAGTGCTGCTGCACAGCTCCCTTCTAAAGCTGTTTTTTTAAAGCCTTATTTGCATTGCTCATGGCAGATATTTTATATAATATGTGTATAAGTGATAGAGGCACATTAAAATCAAAGACAAACATCAAGATTTATGCTATGACCTACAGAAAATGTCCATTTCCTTTACTTGTGTTTAGCTAAATGGCTATGCAAATAAATATACACTTCAATTTACTGCAAGTGCCGTCAGCATCATGGAAACACAGCAGTCCTCTTTTTAAAACCTTTCCAGAGTATTTTTCTTGCTTTTCAAAACATGAACATTTTTCCAGTTGACGCTCACTGTCACCACAGTTGAAAAGGAGCACTAAAGAAGCATTTTGGTTCAATCATTTAATAATGAAAAGTGTACGAATGTTACAAGTATTTAAACAGTAAAATGGTATGGGATAAAAAACATGTAAAATATATATATATATATATATATATATATATATATATATATATATATATATATATATATATATATATATATATATATATATATATATATATATATATATATAAATAAATGTCCATGGCATAAAAATACAATATAACCTTACAATAGCCAGGATAAAAATAGTGGGGCTCCAGGCTAAAAACACTATGTAAAATAGGACCAAACGTTAAGAATAAAAATAAAAAAGAGGGTGGGGTGCTCAGAAGTTAAAAGTGTTTTATGAGTTTGTAAAGTGGCCTTGTGCGTCATGGAGTTTTCTCTCCCAAGTCTTGCTTCTCCCACTTTATTGTCCTGCCTTGTGGGGTTGTGGCTCTGGGGGAAAAGGTTTACGAACCCTGTACTTAGCTTTAATTTTGTGTTGAACAGGGGCTCCTGCACCTATGCGTCTCGTCCTCCCCTGTTGGGGTTTGCTGTCCAGAAACCACCAATCCTGTTTGTGGGGAGGAGTAATCCAATTAGTCCTTGTGTCTTGTCCAGAAGAATACAAACCTAACAAATAAACCCAGCAAACACATGCAGATAATAGTCAAACAATAAAACATTAAACACAAATTAAAGCCACAAGCGGCGATAAAGGCCCTCGCCTCCCTTGCGACCGCGGGGACACATGTATTCGGAGGATTGCATTTCGTGCTTTAAAGCGTAAACTTCACGATAATGTCAAATAACCGGGCCTGTGCCTCTACTTGAATCTTCTTCTGGCTGGAGCCTGCTTCAACACCTCAGGCCTGTGCTACTGCTGGGGCCTGCTACACCACCTTGTATTTAGAGTTAAAGGTCTCCACATTCCCTGGTTTTCCTGGGATCTGTCTGAACTTTTGAAAATAAGAGTTTATGCTTGGGCTGAGGCGAGAAAAACAAAGTACTGGCTGGAGATTTGCAATGACTCAGAAAGCGCTGCACCCCCCTGTTAAAAAATAAAAATGTAAATATTAGTTGTCTAAAAGAACAGTTTAGAAGTTTACCAGTTCCAAAATATTCTGAGGACTCTAGTCTTGGGTCTGGAAAAGCCTCCTCCAAAGGAAGCATCCTGGTAATTGGGAAATGGCATTTATTTCCCAAAGAAATGGCTGCCTCTTCACAGGCTCATTACGACCACAGCGACAAATGTATCAAAAAACAAACGGATAACTTTTTTGGCACTCGTGTCAACAAATTTGGGGCCTTTTTAAGTTAAAACACATTGGGTTTAACTTTTGACGCGAGGGGTGTGATTTAGGTGGTCGCCCGTTCCACCCCACATGGCGGACTTCCTGTTGAGTTTAGGCTGAGGCTGTTATAGACTTTTCTGTTTGTCCTGAGGTGTCCTATGGATGTACAAGTTTAATTTTCCTACGTTGGAAAAAATTACTTTCACTTTCCATAGGCCGAATGTATTTTCATTTTCCAGGGGTTGCCACTGAGTCATTTCTTTTTATTAGTTTTTCAAATACTTAAAATACATAAATTTTTCGCCAGGCTTGAGTTTAGTGTCCAATAAAATGTACTTTTTCCGCACATTTACTGGGTCAAAATTGAGGATCATTTTGCAGAAAAATATAAATTAAAAAAATATATAAATTTAGCAAAAACAACAAGAAAAGGCATTGTCTATTTTGAACACGTGTGTTTAACTCATTTTGCCTAAGTTTGGTGTTTGTGGAATGAAGCAGCTATTTTCTGTCAATTTTTAAAAGTGAGGTGTATTCTAAGGCGGTTCACATTTTCAATTCAAAATGGCCACCTTCTCGTGTGTGATAGGGTGTGGTCCCCATTGGATTTTATGTTCATAAGCCCATGCTGAATGTGTGTACCAAGTTTCATTTGCCTACGACAAACTAAAAATTTCCCTTCCCATTGACTTTTTCCACATATTTGCTCCGTTGCTATGGCAACACATTTAGAGATAGGGGGTGGTTGTCATTGGCTTTTATGTTCGTCATGACATAAGTGATGAGTGTACCAAATTTCATGTCTCTATGACAAACTAAATTCTTGGGTTCCATTATAAGTTTGTAGGGGGCGCTAGAGGGTCATTTCTAAAGATAACCCTTTTATTTACATATCTTTGTGTTCAGGTGATGAATGTGCACAAACGCCTTTTCGTGCCCAACTTGATCCGAGAAGGCGTTTGAGAGTTAACAAATTTTTTATTTTCACAAAAATGGCTGCCTCGTTACAGGCTTGCCACACCCACACCCGATAAGATATCAAAAACAAAATGACAACTTTTGTTGGCACACGTGTCTAGATGATACTCACCAAAATTGGGGCCATTTAGATTAAAACACAATGAGTTGAATCTTTTGGCGTAAGGAGTGCGATTTAGGTGGCCGCGCCTTTCACCCCACATGGCGGACTTCCTGTTGAGTTTAGGCTGTGGCTGTCATAGACTTTTCTGTTTGCCCTGAGGTGTCCTATAAATGTACCAAGTTTTGTATTTCTACATTGGAAAAAATGTACTTTCACTTTCCATAGGCCAAATGTATTTTGACTTTTCTAGGGGTCGCCACTGAGTCATTTTTCATATTTTCTTTTCGGGGACTTCAAATACATCAATTTTTCGCCGGCCTTGAACTTTGGGCCCAATAAAAAGGACTTTTCGCGCATGTTCACTGGGTCAAATTGAGGATCATTTCGGACAAAAAAAAAAGAATAAAAAAATAAATAACTAGAGCAAAAACAATAGGCCCTCCCGGTTATCACTGGCTCGGGCCTAAAAATAAAAAAAAAATACCTCGAGCAAAAACAATAGGCCCTCCCGGTTATCACCAGCTCGGGCCTAATGAAACCACAATAACTACAACCAAGAAACTAATAAGAGAAAAAAAAAGGCTATTAAAACTATGATCACATTCTTACACTCGCTTTGACAGCATTTATTTGTTTATCAAATTTAAATTCACTGTCAAAAATTACCCCCAGATTCTTTACAGTGTCACTGATGAGTGGTTGGATTAAATTTTCCTATTTCATTGTGGATAAAAACAGAGGAACCAAACATTTAAACACTTTTTTTGTGTACACAAAAGGCCTATTTATCTCAAATATTGTTCACAAATCTGTCAAAATCTGTGTTAGTGAGCACTACTCCTTTGCCAAGGTAATCCATCCACCTTACAGGTGTGGCATACCAAGATTTTGATTAGAGAGCATGATTGTTGCAGAGATGTGGCCGGCTAAAAGAATCCCCAGGGAACAACCAACATTAAAAAGGTTCCAGGCCAGACCACGGCAGGGGAATAGAGAGAGGAAGAAACTGTGTTTTTTGATTAAGGGATTTTAAAGAAGTCTCAGTATTTGGTTTTAAGGTTTGTAAATGGTGTTATGTTTTATGGTTTGGATTATTTTGTCTGGAGGGTATTAACAGCGTTTTAGCAAAAGCTTATGTTAATGTATATTCCATGTGGGTTTAAGTGGTAGAATCCAATTAGGGGGAAAAGGTATTTAAGGTGCCCTGTTCAGTCATTGTGGTTCTTCTTTGTCTGATTGTCCCTGCTGGAGAGGACTGAGCTCCGCCGGCATCCATTGCATGTTTGCACTTTTTGGCACCTAGCACTTTTGTATATTTTATTGAAAGGAGAACTGCTGGAAAAACCATGGAGCTGTAGCTGTGATTGTACATTGCTTTATTATGTAATAATGGAAAATTGAAAAGTAAAAGTTGTGCACCATGCCATTTTGCCTCTGTCTAATATTTATCTTCTCAATACTCCAACCGCTAACGGCCATCTGCGTCACAGTAACCGACTGGGCAAGTGCTCACATTCAATGGCATCTGGCACTTTGGAGAGATGTTCTCGTCATGGATGAATCATGGTTTTCACTGTACAAGACAGATGGCAGACAGCGTGTATGACATCATGTGGGTAAACTGTTTGCTGACGTCAACGTTGTGGATTGAGATGAAATTATGTTTTGGGATGTTTTGAGCGGGGATCCACCCACCTGCCCTTCGAAGGACGGCCGCTCTATCACTGAGCTACTGCCGCCCTGATTGCTGTACCATTCATATTGCAAGGATCTGTACAACCAATATCCAGCAACTTCACACAGCCATTGAAGAGGTGTGGACCAACATTCCACAGGCCACAATTATCAACTTTAGCAAATCTATGTGAAGGAGATGTGTTGCACTGTGTGGTCACACCAGTTTGACTACTTTTCAATTTCTTCAAAAGAGGTCAGACCACTGTATGCTTGAAGATAGTTGGGAAAATCCCTGAACTGAGGCGGGAAAATCCCTGAAGTGAGGCAACTGTTAATGAACAAGATGACATATGGCTCGCACAGAGCAAAATCCGGCCCAACCTCTCTACTGCTATTTACGATTCCTGAAGGGGCTTGCTTGTCTTCAGGATGGTTCTCAGAGCTCCAAAACTCCATCCTTTTTATTGCAATATGTCACCTAATCCCTACCCAGGCCATTGCTTTAGAATAGGTGCAGCCACATCTGCTGCCTCATGGGGGATCTCCACAGCATCCCTGCAACAGCTGGGACGATGATCCTTCTTAGCTTATGCAATCTACATCCAGCCTGACTACGCTGCAATTGTGGCAACCCAATCCAAAATTAGGCTACGTTCAGCATATATAACTGGTGGTGGTTCTCAGCTTAACGTCACCAATCAATTTTATATTGCCCCTATTCCCATAACATGTTTCCACTGCATCTATCTTGACACCTCGGCAATTCTTTTGCCAGTCTTTATCTGAGCAAATACTTCCACATCATTTTTGCAACATGCAACATTTCAAGCTGGAATTGCTGCCAGACTTTTCTTGCAACAAGGCAGATTGCTGCTGACAATTGCTGGAAGCCCATCTATGCAATCTACAGCTAGATGTCTCACAGTCTATATGCAGGCAAACTTGTCTCTCGCTGGTTCCGCGCCAGTATCCTTCATGCTCTACTGTAACTGTCTCATTACCCTCTAAACTGTCTCTTTCTCTATTTCCATTCTCTACTTTTGGCACTCTGGGCTTACTCTCTGTCTGAGGCCAGCATTACTGCATTACAGCTACTCCACACTTCTCCCATCATGCACCATAGGGCATCTTAACGCACACCAGGGTTTAAGCGCCAAAGATTACTCAATCACAATTAATTCTGTCAAAACATCTCATGTCAAGTTTCTCTAGGTTGAAATGAAGCTTAATGCGGAAATTCTGTATGGCGAGATTCCTTCCGCTCCTACTGCACTCCTCACTTACGCTACACAGCCAATCATTGCTAAGCCGCCAATATTTAAGCAACCCTCCTCCACCCCATCACCACCTGGGCCAGAGAGCACTTTCATCACTATCATCATCGTCGCCATCATCATCATCATTGTCATGGAATGATGAACGATGTATGACTCCTAACAATTAACATACAACACCCTGTGTTAATGTATTCCTTTGTAAGCAATTCACCCTGTACCATTGTTACATGTTGTATGAATTGTTTCCTTCTTGCAAGAATTAAACCTGACTATTCATTCCAAATTATTGTTATTATTTTATATATATTATTTTTATTGATACTTATTGATTACTCATTGATATGAACAATAAATTCTTTTAATATTTGGTGCCAAAACCAGGACCAAACAAGAGACCTTTTAGATATGTGTCATGGTTAAAATGAATATGGAAAAACACAAAAATAGTGCACCTGGTGGTTACATAGTCCTTCTTAGACAGTTTGGAACATGGACTATACAAACCAAAATCAAGGATATTTGTGGGGATTAAACACAGATCTTTTTACTGCACACAAATATAATCATAGGGATGTGTCTGTCCCATGGATGACAAAGAAAATCTAAAGTAAAATGGAATGCAAAAGATTATTATAGACATTGAATTAAAGGAAATAAAACAATATCCTAAAATGTTTCTTTCCCTAATATGATGATTAATGATCCAGTGTCTGTGGCACTGGTGTATGAATGTATTGATGGTCGGAGAGTTCGTAGGCGCGGAATGGCTGCCACGTCTCTGTCAGTCTGCCCCAGGGCAGCTGTGGATACCAGCCTTAATAATAATAATAATAATAATAATAATAATAATAATAATAATAATTAATTTAAAAAGGAAATATAGAAAATATTATCAATTTATAGACCTTCAAAAAGCTTTTGACACAATATATCATGCAAAACTATTTCTGATCTATAAAACTTATTTGTTTTATATCAACTAAGTTAAATTTTATCCTATTTGCAGATGATACCACTGTATTGCACAGTTTTCAAGTAGTAAAGACCTATAACTAATGGTATCTAAGGTTACAACAGAGCTTAACAAAACGAAGGACTGATTCAACAGTAATAAGTTTTTATAAAATATAACAAACAAAAATTATATTCTTTAAAGAAGATAGAAAACAATAATAAATAGAGATACTTATTGAAAAGTTATACATTTACATTTATTAATTTAGCTGACAATTTTATCCA